>JAMXBB010000006.1:47064282-47417127 GCA_024138015.1 Lumnitzera littorea | reverse complement strand
GGGGGCGGGTGTTAGTGGGGAGGGGGAAGGGGAGGGGAATTGAGTTTTAAGGAAAATTGCAATTTTTTTTTTCAAAATTACTAATTGAATATAATAACAAGAATGATCAAGATGATGATAAAACAATAATAAGTATAGAAATTAAATGAGATAGGGATAGAAATTTAAGCCCAGATATAACGTGAAGTTCGGACCGCTCCCAAGTATCCATGGACTCACAATACCTCCAACCGAAGACTTCACACTACTTTATTAATTTCTCAACACAATACTTTAAGAGCTACACAAGCTTACCTAATCACTGTTACATACAACAATCTTAAGTGTAGTGTTTTTCTCTCTCTCAAGCTTATAAATATAATAACTCTCAAACTTGTAAATATAATAACTCTCAAGCACTACACGCTAGGTTTCCTTTTGTTTAATTGTAAGTAAAGAGTATAAGAAACAAACGATAAATAATGAAGCTAAAAAAATGTAAGAGAATGTTTTTTTTTTTTATTGTAGTGGAATATCAATTCATAATTCTCTTTGGTTGTGTTATTAAGCATTTATACCAACTTATTGAATTCTTCCTCTTATTGCACATTAAATGCTCCAATGGTTACTTGAAATAGGATTATCGGTATGCTAGTACCTTACTCTTACTAGCATGATGTTAAGCAAATGTACTATTGGCATGACGGTAAGTAAAACACCAGCAAGTGTACCGGTATACTGGCTTTTCAAGATCAGAGAGCTTTTGTTTTTGTTATCCAAGGCTTTATACTATCGCCCGGTTCTTCCTTAAACTATCATGCTAATAGGCTAACTATCACTTGAAAATACTTTTAACATACAATGAACAAATATACTTTACAATCCAACTTTAAGATCATTTGATTATCACTTAAAAGATTAAATATCTTATAGAGTCAATTGATGTATTTAATAATTAAACAAATTAGTTGATCTTATTCAATTAACTCAATATTATCAAATAAAACTTAGTTTAATCATCCATTTTTGTTTTGTTTTAATCAAAATCAATTAGTGAACCTTTGGTTCAACAATAATATTATTTTCAATACACTAAGAAATTATATACATTTGATATTATTATTTTGTTAAATTAATTATTATGACTAATTAAAAATTGCTATGTGCAAAGGATGGTTTAACTTTTAATGGAGCTTATATGTGCCTTCATATATGTAGAAGTTGAAAAAATATTAAGGATTTCAATGGGAAGGAATAAAATTAATGAAGGCGATGAAAAAGATTTACTTATCCATTTCTTTTTTACTAACAAAAATCATATCATTATAAATAGTAGACCTATAATACATTGATAAATGACAATAATAAGACTGAATTAAAAGTCCTTTCAAACTTATTAGTTTTCACAATTGAATTTAAATCTTTCAATTTCCATAAGAAGTTTAAAAAGTTTGCATTTTTTAAAGTTGAATAAAACCTTCTCGTTTCAATAGATAAAACATAAAACTTTTAGAAATCATATATTTAATTCTTTATAGTAGTTTAAGTAATAGAATTAATTTATTGTTATTTTAACAAATTTATTTACTCGGTATGTCACATAGTAACTACGTTACAACAAAATAATTATAATTTCATATTATTAGTGAATATGCATTTTCTAATAAAAATTTTAACACCATACTCAATAAAAAGTTTTAAAACTTGCATGTAAAAAAACCTAAAAGATTTGATAACTTCCAAAATATATAAAAATAAAAATAATAAAAATTAAAAAATGAGAAAAGAAAAAATTATAAATTTTTAGAAAATAATTTATAATAGGGTCAATAGTTTTAGTTTTAGTTTTAGTTTCAGTTTCAATTTCAATTTAGTTCAAATAATAGCTTAGTGAATCGTTTGGTTTAAGTACAATTTAATTTTTTTAAAAATTAAGGTATAGGTTAACAGCTTAATAGATAAGTATTGAAATATTGATATTGTGTTAGTTTGAAATCATGTGTTCGAATCTCATTAGGCACTTATGTGTTTTTTATTTTTCTATCTTTTTCATTTTTTCACAAAAAAACGACGATTTGTTTTGGAGTTTATAAATACGAATCATGTGGCATAAAGCGAGGACAATTACACATACGCATAGAGTTTAATCCCATCTTTGCATAGCTTCAACCACTTCCAAGCCCCTTCCTCATCAAAACAACTGTAGTAAAGACAACAATTGATCACGTCCTTATGCAATACTCTCTTCATTGAACTCCATGCACGGTATGGTCACCAATACCTAGCGCTCAACGATCAGCTTCATCACCAGCTGCATACTTTCATTGCGCATAGCTCTTGATCCAACTTGCAGCAGATAACTCGAACATCGATTAACCTCTAACCTACTTTGCCAACTACATCCAACCCCCTATAGCAACTGCAGCAGTAGTGACTACAACAGCAAAACCGACCACACTTCACTACAGCGCTCGTACGTCCACAGCTGCGCTACTGCACAGTGACTCTCTCTCAACAACTGCTCCCAATGCACGCTAGCACTATAACCCCCATGCTTCACTACAGCATACCACACTGGCCAAAAGCTCCTAAATGTAAGATAGTAACCTAAACCCTACTTTCACCACCGTTCGAATCTTAGTACTACACCAACACCAATTCTCTGTCTCCTTTGCAATTCGTCGTAGCAGCCTAACGAACTTAAACGTACACATGCCATCATCTACCATCTAAAGCTTCGACACATCATTAACACTTTACATGCCTATCACCGCACTACATTGACCAGAAAGCCAGCTTTATGCATGATACAGTTTAGGACTACTCCGCCTTTGCAACTCTAAATAGCAGCACACGCCACATACAGTCACGCTCCACTGTTGACCACATTTTGTTGTTGCCATGCTCCGTACGTGTCTCCGATCACTGAGGGCGTCCTACACTCTATCGATCCCACGCAGTTGCAGCCGAATAGAAACAACAAGACCAAACTGTCCTTCACCGCACGTACCAAACAGTAGCTCATACACGAGCTCAGGTTCGTTTTCTAGTTTTGAATTATTTATTTATTTATTAGTTTATCATTATTAGTTCCTTAGTTATTGAATATAGCTTGTGTATATATGAATGTGTTAGTTTAAGAGATTTATTAGTATTGTTTTTTTATGTATATATTAAAGTATACTATATGATATTATTAATTTATCTAGATAGATACTTGTTTAGTAGTAATAATATGGATATGCATGTATATATTAGTTTTAGAAATTTTTAGGATTAGTTTTTTTTTTTTTTAGAAATCTTCACATAGAAAATTATTTTTCAGAAATAAAAGTTAACAAAAAAAACCCTTTTTTTTTTAAAAAAAAGGACTTTAGAGAGTTTTTATAAAAAATAATAGAGCTTGAGAGTTACCTGATAGATTTTTTTTGAATAAATTAAATTGATTACTAACGTAAACCCGGTCGATTTTCAAAATTAAAATTAATCTACACAGTAAAATTTTCGAAAAAAACTACGATTGTTTGATCTTGACTAGTAAGTACGTAGGTACCTTCGGGACGATGATAAAATTTATAGAAATTTAGGTTTTTTTTTTCCTTTTAGTTTTTATTTTATTTTCTTAAAAATATTAGAAAAAGATAATTTCAAAAAATGTAACTAATTTCGAAAAAAGTAAATAATGGTATCTGTTAAAGTTTAATAGGTTAGCCTCCGAATTTAGAACTTTCTAATTTTTCATTCAAATTAAATTTAAAGATTGGTAGTTAAATTGTAATCAATCCACCCAATTGATTATGATTTTTTTTTTCTTTACTTCGATACGGTGGCGATTCTAAAAGTTATTTTTTTAATAAAAAAGACAAAAAATTTCCAGTTTCTCTAGTCAATTATTAATATTGAATGAGTTTGAATTTAGTATTAATCAAAAGCGAAAAATCAAATTAAAATAAAGAAAATCAACCTCGACATAAGGTCATACAACTTAGGCATCTAAAAGTCTCGGCTGGCCATAGATCCATCGGTCAAATAATGCATGCATCTTCTCATCTTCATAATCAATATGAGTGCGATATTTATGATCTCGCAAATAGAAATACATATGTCTTGGGCTAGTTTCCACAAAACGTTGAATATAATATATATATAAAAGCAAATTGCATAGGTCCATCCAAAACAGGACAGTGAAATTAATTGATCAAAGGTTTAAAAATAAAATAAAAAAAATGAAAGATTTCAATAATTAATTTTAGAAAGGCGAAACAACATTTTTCATAAAGCATACTCGGCACAAGTAATAAAGTTATATTTGCTCTTGCTTTCTTTCAAGAGAAATTTAAAAGAAAAAACCTGATCTATTCTTAGCCAATGAAAAATATAAGAAAAATAAGGACACCCAACAACAACATATCATGGCTAACAAACAAAATCTAATATTTCTAAGGTCCTGTAATAATAAATCTTATTGTGAGAAACTAAAGGAGAAAAGATATTAGTTGAAACAAATGTTCCCTCTAATCACGTTTCCGTTATCAAATTCTATATATGTTTAGAAAGGGGAATTTATTTGGATTGTCCTAACATCCCCCTCCGTTGAGAGTTGAACATATCGAACAAATTGATTCACCTTGCCTTTGGTGTTTCCGTGGTGTTATTGTAACCCAGGTTCTTCCCCTCCCCCTCCTTAACTTTGAGGTACAAATATATTAGCGCGTTCACCGATTGAATAACTACACCTTTAACGAGGATGGGAAAGGATACCCGATGGCTAATTTAATTAGGTCTACTCCAATTGAACATCACACCCATACAATATACATAGAATTTATGTAAGACAACCTAGATTCAATCACATTATTATATAAGAGATTAATTTGGTTATTTCAGTTTTCATTAATACAATATGTATTCGATTGATAAAGAAACAATCACTAAAGCCCACACTTACAAAGTATTTACAACACCTGAAGATATAATACAGTGTAAATTGGTCCATTCATTAACTTGAAGCGAGGGATATTATGAATGGGCTTAATTAAAACACCTAAAGTATCCTCATGGGATTCCCTAATTCCATTAAAGAAAGGATACAGATATGGATTTATCATCAGTATCACTAATTAAATCTTGTTTATGATACCCTTTTATATATATATATATTTGGTTAGTACATGACTAATTTATTTATACGTTCTCCATCAATTAATTATAAGATTAATAAGAATTACAAACTAAATTATGTTAAGACCCAGGAAGGGAGTATATCTATTGATGTGATCTATGCCATGTTTGGCTACACAATTCAAATGTATGTAGCATATGTAAGATACGTATGATTCCATGACCTTAAGAAAAAACATAAGAAGAAAGGAAGAGTAATACGAATATACATGAGGAAAGGAAACATAAAAATAGGCGTCGAATACATTATTTGATGTGTTCTTATAATGTTACCTTTACCCTTCACGCCAAAGAATTTAAGCATTTTCACCTCTCATTATCTTGAACCCCGTCCAAGAAAGGAAAATGAAAAACCGCTGAACTGAGCAGTTCTGGTCCAAACATAAGTTCAGTTCTAATTTTTGATGAAAGAATCCACAATGGAATCAACGACGTATGTTGTCCCAAATCCAAGGAGGGCATCGATGATAAGGGCTAGGGCTAATTTGGCAGTGCCAATAAATACCTTCATAATTCTCCTTTTCCTCATCTTGCTTGCTACGGACTGTTTTTTCCAGTAATTTTCTTCGATTATTTTCTTCGCACAACCCACATGGTAGCAATGGTTGCCACAGCTTGAAACATAAGCCCAACCTTCAGTTCTACCAGACAACCTCTTCTTGTCACAAATTTGGCACTTTGTTGGTGCCTTCTTCTTAAGCCTTAAGCTAATCTCACCACCATCTAGCCTAACGCTTAGCTCTTTACAACATGGGTGCAATGCCTTGTGTGTGAAGTGCTGATAAACTAGCCAAAATGGATTGTGGGAGTTATGAGCTTTTTGATGCCAAGCTTTGTATCGAAACCCTAAAACCGCCTCCCCACAGGCGATACACGGCCTCACTTCCTTCGGAGGTCTTTCGCGGTATCGAAGTACACGTTTTTGAAGAAGGGCATGGTAGCTGATGCGAGAATCATCTTCGGACGAGGTTGCGCACTCCTTGTGAAGATGAAAATTGCACTTCTTGCAGTGATAGCAACGGTCAAACCCTAGTTGTTGGCATCCATCGCATTTGTATAAAGCATTCTTGCTCCGAAAATATAGTGGGTGATCTCGGTGGTTTTTGTGATCTATACTTTTCATCAATGTCATATTGGGTGATCAAAGTTGAAGAGAAGATGATTAGGGGAGGAGAAAAAGCGTCAGTGGTACGATCTCAAAGCTCTATGTGTTTTTTTTTTTTTTCCGTTTTGCCAGATCTTGAGTTGGACTATTTCGAAGAAAAACACTTCATTTGAGAATAGTCTCTTTCTTTTCTGTGGGAGCGGACCGAGTGATTTATCGAATTGTCACAATTAACAATTCATTCCAAGAAACTACTTGGAAAGAAGGGGATGGATTTGTTATTGCGGGGAAACGCGCCATACATCCATCATTTTCATATGTTTTACTTTTAATATATGATGCACCAATAATAACTAATCGAAAATATCTATATAATATTAAAATGGAAAGTTCACCCAAACTTCTATAGGCTATACACTAATAATATATATAATAAATATGTGTGAGATACCTGCAAGTGAGATCATAAGTTTATTTTGAGAGGTTACATGAATATATGTTTATAACTCCTCATAACTACTACAAATAAAGAAAAAATTTTGCCATATCAAATTTCTTTTTCTTAATATATAAGATTGCGTCTAACTTAATTAAATAATTACTTATCGTTCTTAATAACCCATAATTGGGTATGCAATCTATTAGTATTATCAAAATTATCTCTATTTAATCTCTTTAATTAATATCAAGTTTTTGGATATATTAAAATATTAGTATTTACAAATAAACTTACATCAATAAAATATGAATATATACATATATATATATATATATAATAGGGTAAGATATATAAATATAGTTTTACTTTTATTTCTATTGAAAATATGAATAATGTAGATTTAAAGATTGTTGAGATTCATCATTGTGGAAAAAACTGTATGATGTATATTAAGCATTTATGATGATGCTCCCATTATGCGTCTTGGAAAAGGAAAGGAAATTTATCCTCTTCATAGGTTGCTCAAGTCAATGAAAAGCTTTCAAAGTCTATACTAATATTAGTGACGACTTTATTCATTACAACAAATAAAACAATTCCAACTTGCAAAAATTATTCTAAAAAGTTTTAAACTCTTTGTATTTGTGCAATTAATAAATGTGGAATCAAGGTTGCTGAGATTGTTATTATTGTGGAAAAAGTTGATATATCATGCTGAAATATCTCAAAGTAAAAAATTACTAAAATAAAATAGATATTAAAATCAATAAAGTGTACACATGAAACTAAAATGACGAAAACCATATATTAAGTCATATTTCAATTTACTAAAGGAGAATATTCCTCACAAAAAGAGCCTTGCACAAATCAAAATATTAATGAAATACTGAAAAAGGAGAAAATAACTAAAAGGCTTAATAAAATAGGTCTCCCATAAAACTCATCAAAAATCTTATAGATATACTCTAACTCCCTCTTCGTAGATTACTCCAGGTCTTTTACAGAGAATTCTCTTTTGGCTATAAGGAGGGGAGTAAGATTAGCAACAAGTTTACTTAGATGTAATAAAACCGTTCATAAGAGTTCCAATTCTTATAAATCATGATTTGAGATTCTAAACTTAGATCTAAAAATCCCAATTCAAGGTACTTACTGTGCTTGTCTTCTTCACTATTCACTAACATACACTATCAACACACCACTACACTCCACCACCACATGCTAACCTACCCACCACTATCACCAAACCACTACATGCCACCACTCTCCACCACCACACACAACCTACCACCTTTAGATAATTGCACTCCACTACACACTCCACCACCACATGCAATTTAGATGCAACCCATCACTACCACAACACTACATGTAACCCACCATCGCTAGATCTAGATATAGTGAAAGGTTTGGATCGAGTCAAATTTTCATTGAAAGTTGAAAGCTTTGGTTCAATATTGGGTTTGATGGATTAGAATTTTGGATAAAAAAGGGTATTTTCTTTTTGTTCCTATTGAAGAGAAATTCATATGATTTTCTTTTTTATTCTTATGGTCATGATATGGATGGACTCTAGAAAATGTTAAAGTTTTCAAAAATAGTTCAGAATGGAAAAAAAAAAAAAAGGGATTAGGGTGATTTGTAATTTAACTTTTTATCATATGTCTACTCCTTATTTCCTTTTTTAACCAATTGAATAACGTAATAGTCACTCCTTTCACCACCCCAACCCTACACATACACCTTACCCTAACCCTTTCCAAACTTAATAAATTGGAGTTTCATCCCCTCATTATTTCATTAGTGAAGTGAACAAACAGTAAGAACATATAATAACAGGCAAATATTCAATTCCTAATCTTTTTCATAATTAATAGAAAACAAGAATTAATAATGAATAGAACACACAATTTATAAAGCAAATTGTAACGATATAAGTATGTAAACTAAAATCTAATTATTGAATCTATAAACTCATCAAAAGGAAATGAAGAAATGCCTTTAGAATTAAGTTAAAAAGGTGTGAATTGATTATAAAACCTAATTTATGAATCTTTAGCAAAACCCTAAATAGTTTAGGTAAAAAGTGAAGGAAATAAAACTTCAAGTGTTTGTTAATAAAAAGGATTATTTTTTTAAGAACCAAAGATTAGGGTTTAATATGAAATATGTATTACAATTAGATAATTTATAGCTTGAGCTCTCAAAACTCTAACTTTGAATAAGACATGAAAGAGGTATCTACAAATTTTGTTAGGATATAATAATATATGATATTCTAGAAGCTATTGATTTTTTTTTTTTTTTTAAGATTATGCTTTATGAAGATATTTCACTTGCATCTCAATTGTCTTGATTCTTGATAAGGATAATCCATTTGCTTGTAAGGATTTTAGACCTAAATGCTTTCATTAAGCTAATTAAGAAAGTTCTTACTAAAGATTAAACGGTTTTCTTTCTCTTTGCTTAGTACCAAATGAAATGGAATTTATTAAGTATAAGAACATTTTAGGGTACATATATTTTGGTAACTTAGGACATGTTTCACTTTTTAAAGAGAAAGGTGATAGGGGAACGTAACAACAAAAGATATAAGAACATAAAAATCAGAAAGGAAAAAGGAAGTAGGGATGAGGGAGAGAGTAAGGGAAGAGATAGAGAGAATAGAGTTTGGAGATAGAGTGAAGTAATAATTTCACTAAATGAGCTAACATATATTTTAGGAATGGAAATCATTAGAAAAAAAAAAGTGTAGAGGTGCATATCCTATTGTTATTCTCCCTTACATATGGTATAAGTCTTATCCTATACGTAACCTCAGAGAAGTGACATGGAAATAGGACAAAAGGGAAAAATTACAGTAGAGGAGATCGACTTTTAGGAATAAATTTAAATAAGAAATCAAACTTTTGAGAAGCTAAAAGCCTAAAATAAGAGATCAATGTTTTGTAAAATAATTCAAATAAGACATTCGATCAACTTGGTGCTATAACACCATTAAATTATGGTTATGTGGTACGTTATGCAATAATTGGTGCTAACAAAGTGTTGATAAGTTGCTAGCATGGGAAGTTTGTTACAATTACATAAGGAAAAATTTAAGAAAAGTAAATAAAATTAAATAGTTAAAAGAAAAAGAAAACAACGTAAATAAATTTGAAAACATAAAGTATAAAAAATATAAAACAAAAAAAAGGAATGGAAAAAAGAATAAAATATTAATAAATAAAAAGATTAAAAAATGTTTGAAAAATGAAAGAAAAAATAGACAAAAATGGGTCATTTGACCAACTATATGGTTTTGGTTAGTGGGTAGCTACACCGATTTGAAGAAAAAAAAAAAAGAGAAAAGAAAAGAGTTGAAAAACCTATTGAGTAGCATAACCCATTTCTAACCTAATGGGTTTTTCAACTTTCTATTTATATAATAATAATAAATTAAGCTCAAGGTAATCACCTACTAACCCTAAGCCATATGGTGGGTTGAATAGCTTACTTATTTTTTTTTTATTTCTTTCTTTCTTTTTCCTTTTTTTTCTATTTTTATTTTTTTTTTAATTTCCTAACTGTTTTTGTTCCTTTCTTTTTGTTTTAAATTTTTATATTTCATTTTTTATACTATTTTCTTTTTTATTTTCTCTTTTTTAATTTTATTTAATTTTTCTAAGTTTTTCCTATTTTATTTATAATAAAGAGGCTACATCAATGCCTTGTTAGTGCCAATTGTTGCATAGTGTGCTATGTCAACATAATCTAATAGCATTATAATAGCAGATTGACGAAATCCTATGTTTATATTAGTTTGCAAAATGTTAATTCTTTATTTTAACTTCTCAGAGGTTTAATTTTCAATATTTTGAAGGAAGAATCTAAATTAAAAGTGGTTACTAAATGAGTAATGGAAGTATGAGATGTGTCTAAGATGGTGGTGACACTTGTGTTAGCTGCATTTAGGTTTTCCATCATATTATAAGTACTCTCCCATTCTCTTAAAAAGGAGAAATTGTTTGGCTCTAGTACCAAATAGGGCTCATTCATACTCAAGATTCAAATTCATATGAATGAGAAGAACAATTTATAGTATCCTTTCCTATCTTAAGCCTCAACTAGTTTTAATTGCACCTTCCATGCTTTCTTTTCACTTTAATGATAATTTACATAAACCTATCTTTTGGCTTGAGAATGTATTAGAATACTATATTTGTTTTTTGTGTATCTATATGATTCATTTCTAATATAAAGAATCCTCATTAAAGACAAGTATAGGGCATATTTTGAATCTTGGAAGATAGATCAAAGATCCAAACAATGTCTTTTGCTAAGGATTAAGGGAGATAAAGAGAGTTTAGAAAACCATGAGACATACAAAATGTACGATATATTATTATGGTAATTTGAAGGCTATATACTGCCATCTTTGTTACATGATATCACCTTATATAGGCTTTCAAGGTTACAAGCGATAGACATAAAGATATAAGCAGCTGAAGAATAAGAATAATAATGAACACATGCTCTAAAAATAGTATCCCTATGCGATACCTTATCAATAATGTTACCTTTGAAAAGATCTAATCCATATCACTAGTAATGGGCTCATGTGATGGTGATAGATTTGCATCATCAAGATACCTAGGCTCCTAGCTATATCCAACTATCCAAGCTTCTTCCTCCATTCTATCATGATCTTGCTCATATTCTTGCAAAGTATGACAAATTGAAGGACTAATGTCTTGGTAGTCTTTAGTGTAATCCCATGGCACTTCTGCCTCATATGCTCCTGGCTATATTTGTCTGGGAATGGTTTAGTTTGCAATGTCGTCTTTATGTTTCCCTGTACTTCATATCATCTTTTCTAATATCTTCTTCAAAGCCATCAACAAAGCTACAAGTAGATAATGGATAAATTCTTTTTAGTTGGTATTCCATCTACTGTAGCCTTAATTTAATTATGAGATTAAATTGCAATGGATTTGTTCTTGGAAATTTTTTGCTTAAGAAATTAACCCAAGCTATAATAATTTGTTCCCATACAAACAAAGATTTAAACCATTTCATTAAATCTATTAAATGAGTAATGAGTTAAATGTTTTAAACCCCGGTTTTCTCTAATTATTTACAAAACTGCAAAGCTTCATGTGTTGGGAGCTGGATGGCTATAGTGTAATGATGTTAGAGATACCAGTAAAACCATTTGAGTTCTTCAGGAAACTTGTTTTCATGAGACCTCCATATATGTGGATGAATCAATGGATATCTCGAATGTAATCGAAATGAATTAAGATTTAATTCGCCATATTTTTGGAAGATTAATGTCTGAAATTCCTATATTTGTCTTTTGCATTCTTTTATAAATCTTCCTCTTTCTAAATTTATCTAAACTCTAAAGGTCCATGTTCATAAAACTTTTTTGGATTGTACTATATTGGAGGGAAGAAATTAGTAGACTTAAACATAGCAATCATTCAAGATGCACGAATGTCACCTAAAAAGGGTTTGAAAAATGAGTGCACTAGAATTCATTCGATCATATCTTGAGTCTCTTTTCTAGGCCTACAGAGAAAATTTGCTACATCATTCTTTTTTCTTAAAATGTGCTTAACCTCATAAGTGTATTTACAAAATCATTCTTGCCATCTTAACAATTGAGGATGTGATACAGTTTTTTTCTTAAACTTAACCATCTTTGGAAGAGAACTCATATCCACCTCAATTTTAAAATGAGATCCCATAAGATGATATTCAAATTTTTGAATAGTATATTTGACTGCAAGGATCTCCTTAAATGTTAAATGATAATGGATTTTAGAATCCTTGAAATTGCTACTCTTATAACGATAGATGTGTTTGCCTTTTTCTCCTTACTCAAGGAGAATAGCTCCTTAATGTTTGTCAGTGGCATTGATTTGTAAAATAAGTTATCCACCTAAAGATATCTTCAATGGTGAAAGGTTCTATAATTCTTCTTTCAAAAACTTTACTAGTCTAGTATGTTTTTCTCCCCATTGAGCATGATTCTTTTTTAGCATTTTTTATAGAGTTGAAGTATACTATGAGATCTTAAGAACAAAATCTCTTAGATAATTGACTATTCCAAAAAATTGTTGGATTTGCTTAGTATTGAAATCCTTGTTTAGGAACTTCAATAATTCTTGAGCAATATTAGGCTTTGGTCGATAACAACCATTTTTAATCTTTATCCTAAGAAATTCCATTTATGTTTAAGGCAACTTTCATCTTTTTTTTTTTTCTTTCTTTGAAAGCATAACTCCTTAAGAAGTTATTAGCTCATAAAAGTGTTATAAGATCTTGATATGAGATAATTCATCTACAATAAAAAGGAGTACATAATCTATATAGATGATTACACTATTCAAGATAGGCTGGAATATTTTGATTATTGCCTTCTGGATTAGTGATGGAGCTACTTTGGGCCCAAAGGGTATGATATTCTCCCCAAAGAATGAATTCAACTTAATCTTAATGAAATATCTTCAAACTTATTCCTTTTGTTGTGAGTAGTGTATAATAAGAAGATCAATAAAGCCATTAATTTACCTATAGTATTTTTTTTAAAAAGGAAGAACTGAAGACACTTAAAGGCAAAAAAATATGGAATAATTGTAAGCTCCAAAGTTCAGCCAAGTAACCGTAGGATTGAACTTAAAACCCAAGGTTTAGGGTGATCGGTTAAAAAATCCGATCAAACCCAAATTATAAACTATTGAGAAGAATATTAGTAAAAATGACCCCATAAACTTAAATTTAAGAAAATAAGTAGTAAAATAGGAGACTATAAAATTTTCAAATTTTAAGCATAATAACTGCTAATTACCAAAAAGGCGAAAAGTGTAATATAATAACTAATAAATTATTAGAGATAGATTATATGTATACTAAAAATTTTAGAATGACCAAAATAATATTTAGGAATATTCACGTGTACCCCACATGTATTTACGTGTAGATAAAAATACGCGTAATTACTAAAATTGGCCGAAAACTAAGCAAATAATTAAAGAAAATTATAAAATAATTATGGAAAAATCAGAAAAAATCAGAAGAGGATAAGATGCATCAATATCAGGTCGTGGCATGTCAGGATAAGAAAAAGAAAAATTAGCCAATAGAAATTGAACAACTTAAAAGCCAAAAATCAAGGAATTTGGACAAAGTCTTGTCAAATTAATGCATATTAATTACAGCAAATGTCTATAAATAGGGAAAAAATTTACAGAGCTCATTTGGACAGTTTGAAAAGTGAGAAAATTAGGGAGAGTCAAAAATTCGAGAGAAAATCCAGAAAATAAAAAAAATAAGAAAAACTGTGCAGTTAAGGGTTTTAAAAGGAACCCACACCAGAAGAGGAGCTGGAAGCGGATGGCCACCACCACCACACGGTGGTGGCAGCTCCCAGGCTGGCCGACAAGGCCACGGCGGCCCGCGGTGGCCGGAGCCACCCGAACCGGTGAGTCCAAATTCCAGCCCGATTTTTGTGAAATTTTGTAAAAATAGTAAATATAATTATAAAATTATGAATTTTGTTATTCTGGGATATTTTTGTATGTAGTTTTTAGGAAAAATGTTATTTTGATGAAATTATGTCCCGTAATATATGGTCCTTAAGAAATTGTGCAAAACCGAGCATGTTTCGGTTTAGAAATAAATGACCTTAGGAGTGTAGTTTCAAGCCCAAAATTTTTCTGTAGATTACTTAGATGATATAGAACAGTGCTATGAAGCCCTTTTTCAAAAATTAATTTTCGAAATTTTTAGATAATTTTTAGGCTCTAAAAAGAGGCATAAAATGGGTAATTTAGGGTTAATTATGTAATTAAATGATTAATTTCTGATTTAGTGAATGATTACATGTTTTAGGATGTTAAGATCTGATGGAGTATGATACTTATAGCATTTAGGGTGTTAGATGTAATTATTAGGTTAATTATGTAGTAAATTAGTAATAGAAAAACATAGTAAATTATGAGTTAATTTTGTAAATTAGAATAATTAGGTGTAAAACCTGATTTAGGATGGATTTAGACATTTTGAAATAATAATTGGTGTTTAGAGATGATAATTAGGGTAATAGAAATATTAGAAATGCATTATGTGCATAATATGCAATAATGCATAATGTGTAATTCTTGAAAATATAATAAATAGAAAATATTATAATAAAAATTGATATTTTGAGAATAATAAAAATGCACAATAAATCTGATAGGAAACTTGAATTTATGGAATTATATGAAAAATGTAAAAATTTGTCACATTAGGAGTGAATTCGGTACACTGATATGGATTTAAGTGTACCGAGTAAAATAAACATCGACAAAGGGTAATGATGGTATTTAGGTTATCGGGAAATAATGTGATTAATTTCACATTATGAGTTGAAACTAATTTCTAGGGTTGGAATATAAAACGCTACTTAAAAATCGAACTAAAAACCTGGTTTAGAAATCGATGCGAAAACCGAACCTGAACCTAACCCCAAAGCTAGAATAATTGTAAAAGACTTACTACCTAGATAATTGGGCATATTAAACCTTAAACAAAACCTAACAAGAAGCATTATAGGATAAAACGAACCTATAACAATTATATGAAAAGCTGAAACCACGTTCGTGTTATAGGGATAACCGGCGATGGCCTGAGCAAATCGGACCTCGAGTGAACGAGCGAGGAGTCAAGGTAAGTTGGGATTAATACGATGCTGTATTTTGGGAGGCTTAAGATTATGCTTGGTTGTGCTTGTTAGATAGTTGAATGTATGCATGTGCTTGATTATGGGTGATGCCATGATTCTGTTTATTGCTTTGGTACATACTGTATGAATTGTATGTAATGATTGATCACCCTAAACTGAACCTAATCAAATATATGACCAGTAATCATAATCGAGCATGCATGGCAACCCGTTAGGGGATTTAGGACTCTCCGGCCAAATACCGACCCCCTCAGAAGGGATAGCGCAGGATTGCAAAATGGTCTCTTCTTCATCCTCAGTCGAACTAAGTGACAGGAGAGGAGGTCGCGGCGGGGGTGAAGACAGTGGTTCGAAGGTAGTCGCGGGAGGAGCAAGGTCTCCATTACACAAGCCTAGGTTTGGTCGTGAGCTGTTGTATTAACGGTAACTCCTCAACCCGGATTAGAGCGGGCGCAATTTCTCTAATCTCACGACGGGCCGGACAACGTCGTGCGATGGCATTTGCTTGCACATGCATTGCACTTAATAAGTGATTGAAAACCTTGTTGTGTGTATGGTATAGTTTTAAGTCCTCCGTCCCTACTTACTGAGCTGTGGTTGCTCACATCCCTATAGACGTCGTGCAGGTGCTGGCTAAGAAGCGGCAACCAATTACTCAGAAGCTAGCAACTGCTGGATCCTGGGGAGTGAGGAAAAATATTGAAGAATAAGCACATATTTTAAGGTCTAAGTTTTTATTTTAGAATTATTTTTCATTTCCGAGTGATGTAATAACTAGGGAATATACTATAGAGAAATATTGTAAACTTTAACTGCAATAATTGAATGATAACATATATATATATAATTCCTCACTTTTATAGGTAAATGATTTATTTAAATTACAAATTGTCTACTTCAAAGCGAGTTAGTTGTGGACGCCTTGTATAGATCAGGTCTAGGATAGCGGTTGTGAGGCCAACTTCTATCTTAGGGTGGTTTACACAGCAGGGCTGTTACGACTCTGCCGCTTCGGGGCGTGACAATAATGGGATTGAATCATCAACCAAATTCATCAAAGACTTGGTTTAGCAAGGTGTAGACACCCAATTTTTACCTCTCGTAGTTTTAAGTTTTTTTTTTTTTTTAATAGGGCCATAAGTCCAAAATAAAAAATATATAAAAATAAAAATAATAAAAATTGAAAAATGATGAAAATACAAAAAAATGAGAAAAGAAAAAATTATAAATTTTTAGAAAATAATTTATTGTAGGGTCAATAGTTTTAGTTTTAGCTCAATTCATATAATAGCTCAGTGAATTGTTTGGTCTAAGTACAATTTAATTGTATTAAAAATGAAGGTATAGGCCAACAGCTTAACGGATAAGTATTGATATTACGTTAGTTTGAAGTCATGTGTTCGAATATTGCTAGGTATTTATGTGTTTTTTATTTTTCTATCTTTTTCATTTTTTACAAAAAAACAAGTTGTGTAGGGAATCATATCTAATTAAATCTTTTTTATTTAGATTTGAATCTAATTTGATTTTTATTAAATTAGATTTGAATTGATATAAATGATTCAAATCTAAATTAAATCTTATCAAATCAGATTCGAATTAATATAAAAGATTTAATTTAATACGATATGATATGATACGATTTGTTTTGGAGTTTATAAATACGGATCATGTGGCATAAAGCGAGGACAATTATACATACGCATAGAGTTTAATCCCATCTTTGCATAGCTTCAAGCACTTCCAAGCCCCTTCCTCATCAAAACAACTATAGTAAAGACAACAATTGATCACGTCCTTATGCAATACTCTCTTCATTGAACTCCATGCATAGTATGGTCACCAATACCCAGCGCTCAATGATCAACTTCATCACCAGCTGTATACTTTCACTACACACAGCTCTTGATCCAACTTGTAGCAGATAACTCAAACATCGATTAGCCTCTAACCCACTTTACCAACTGCATCTAACCCCCTATGGCAACTGCAGTAATAGTGACTACAACAGCAAAACCGACTGTACTTCACTACAGCGCTTGTACGTCCACAGTTGCACGACTGCACAGTGACTCTCTCTCAATAACCGCTCCCGATGCACGCTAGCACTACAACCCCCATGCTTCACTACAGCACACCACGTTGGCCAAAAGCTCTTAAATGTAAGACAGTGACCCAACCCCCACTTTCACCACCGTTCGAATCTTAGTACTACACCAACACCAGTTCTCTGTCTCCTTTGCAATTCGCCGTAGCAGCCTAACGAACCTAAACATACACACACCATCATCTACCATCTAAAGCTTCGACACATCATTGATACTCTACATGCCTATCACCGCACTACATTGACCAGAAAGCCAGCTTTATGCATGATACAGTTTACGACTACTTCGCCTTTGCAACTCTAAATAGTAGCACACGCTACATACAGTCACACTCCACTGCTGACCACATTTTGTTGTTGCCACGCTCCGCACGCGTCTTCGATCACTGAGGGCATCCTACACTCTATCGATCCCACGCAGTTGCAGCCGAATAGAAACAACAAGACTAAACTGTCCTTCACCGCATGTACCAAACAGTAGCTCACATACGAGTTCAAGTTCGTTTTCTAGTTCTGAATTATTTATTTATTTATTATTTTATTATTATTAGATTATTAGTTCCTTAATTATTGAATATAGCTTATGTATATATGAATGTGTTAGTTTAGGAGATTTATTAGTATTGTTTTTTTATGTACATATTAAAGTATACTACATGATATTACTAATTTATCTAGATAGATACTTGTTTAGTAGTAATAATATGGATATGCATGTATATATTAGTTATAGGAATTTTTAGGATTAGGTTTTTTTTTTAGAAATCTTCACATAGAAAATTATTTTTCAGAAATAAAAGTTAATAAAAAAAACCCTTTTTTTTTTAAAAAAAAGGACTTTAGAGAGTTTTTATAAAAAATAATAGAGCTCGAGAGTCAGGACCTGATAGATTTTTTTTTTGAATAAATTAAATTGATTACCAACGTAAACCCGGTCGATTTTCAAAATTAAAATTAATTTACACACTAAAGTTTTCGAAAAGAAATACGATTGTTTGATCTTGGTTAGTAAGTATGTAGATATCTTCGGGGTGATGATAAAATCTATAGAAATTTAGGATTTTTTTTTTCCTTTTAGTTTTTATTTTATTTTCTTAAAAATATTATAAAAGATAATTTCAAAAAATAAACCTAATTTCGAAAAAAATAAGTAGTGGTATCTGTTAAAATTTAATAGGTTAGCCTGCGAATTCATAACTCTTTAATTTTTTATTCAAATTAAAATTAAAAATTAGTAGTTAAATTGTAATCAATCCATCAAATTGATTATGATTTTTCTTTTTTTTTTTTTTTTACTTCGATGAGGTGGCGACTCTAAAAGTTATTTTTTCAATAAAACAAAAACCAAAATTTTTCAATTTCTCTAATTAATTATTAATATTGAATGAGTTTGAATTTAGTATTAATCAAAAGCGAAAAGTCAAATTAAAATAAAGAAAATCAACCTTGACATAAGGTCATACAACTTAGGCATCTAAAAGTCTCGGCTGGCCATAGATCCATCGGTCAAATAATGCATGCATCTTCTCATCTTCATAGTCAACATGAGTGCGATATTTATGATCCCGCAAATAGAAATACATATGTCTTGGGCTAGTTTCGATGAAACGTTGAATATAATATACATATATTTATGTCCAACTTAGGAAATAGCTAATAAGTAGGACTTACTAAAAAAATTGATAATCATCTCTTGACACTAATATATTTTTAACATGTAATTAGATTGGGAAATCACTCAAATTTAAGCATAGAAGCTATTACTTTTTTTTTCCTTATAATAAATTAGCATAAGCTTATAGAACTCTATCCATTTATTGAGATGACTCAACTCTAAATTAGAATTAAACGCTTTCTTACTAAGAATTAAATTCAAATAAGGTTTTGAACCAATCCAATAAGAATGAATCCATACACCCCTTATTTAATAGCAATTATTTATTATACCAATCATCTCTACAGATGAATACTATAGGATAGCATAATTATTTTTAATATAGACATCTTACTACAAACATTGAGGTATTGTGAATATAGAAATAGTTTATAATTATTTTTAATATAATAATACTATATTATGTTAAGGGAATTTTATTGCAAACTTGTATTTGTACAATTGACATGAATCTATATTTTATTATGTTAAGGGAAATTAGCAAATATAAATAATACTAGGATAGGATAGCTTGGAAATAGAATTGTTAAGGGAATTCTTACGGAGCAAGTCAAAAGTGGGAGAGGATTTTTTACTAATAAATTGATATTAAAAAACATTCCATTCTGAATCCTTTACTCTATCAAATGATCAAATTTCTAAATTCTTATAGGGAACATCTCAAATTCCTTATAAAGTAATTGAATAATTTTTATAGATTCTATTATTTCACTAATTCGAACTATACAACAAGCTAATGAACCCCCCTCTTTTTGCCACTGAATTTCCTAATCAAATTCATCATAACATTCATAATGATCAACTTTACGAAGATCCCATTGTATTCCGGAAGCTCGTAGCATTGGTGTTGATGATATGCGACTTGCTTAAGATAAGATCTTAATTGATAGTTTTTCCTTAAACAATTCTTATCTATATGTTGTGAACATGACAAAAATGAGGAATTCAAATATTCAATCAAATTTTCAAAATTTTGAGTGTAAATATGGAGTCTTTAAGGAAAATGTCATGTGCACTGAATTTTAAGCGAATATTTGAAAGACCAATTGATATAGTTTCGACAGGAAATTTTATGGTTGTACTCTTAAGATATTGAACTCTAATATTATATGGTTGGATTGTAAAAATCATGTCATTGAATTTTAGGGAAAAATTCATTTTCATCAAAACGATGCACTAAATGAGTGTTTTCCGAAAAAGCCTTAATATTCTTTGTGAAATTATAATAGGACTTATGATTATTATCTTTAGTAGCTTAAAGTAGATTATCATGAGTTAAGAAATGACGTTTTTTAAGTAGAAACTTGGGTATTGAGTAGTTTAGGATCAAATCTTTAAGTTATTATGGTAATATAAATGAGTAGTTGATATAATAGGAATTGGTGTATGTAATTGAGGTTCTTGGTTGATATTTACTGACATTATAGAGTGTGAAATTCTAAAAATATAGGGTAAGTTTGTTTATGAGTTAAAAAGTAAGTCGTAATAATGATTGCAAAGTTAGAAACTATGTCAAAAAGAAGATCAAAATGTACTTAGATAATGAATAACTTGATTATGCTAAATTGGGCTTTGGGTTAAAAAGTAACTGATACTGGAATTTTATATTTATATTGAAGTCAAAATATAAGTTAAGAACTTTTTAAGTAAAAATCTAATTTAAGGTAATGAGTTAGAACTCAGTGGAATCTATCTTAAGTTAATTAAAATTAAATAAATAACTAAAAAACCTACTTATATCAAAATGTAAGCATACATAATAATGAAAATAAACTCTTACTTCGTATGTAAATTTTAAAATGAAGTTGTGTATTACTTTTTAAGGATTATTAATAAAGACCACAAATGCAACATCTAGGAGCTCGTGACATTACGTTCAGGTAAATTGGGATCGATATTTCATGATACATTGAAGTATCATATCAAAATACTTAGAGAACTAAGAGTGCTTGCTTGTGACTGTAACTAGATTGTTTGTGCTTATCCTATGCATGTAATACTAATTGTTCATTAGGAGTTCAACTCTAAGTTCTGTTATATATATATATATATATATATATATCATGTCTTGCGTGTATGAACACGGTTGCTCACCTTATAATCTAGACTAATCTTAAGTTGACTAAAGATCTAACCTAACATTCACAATAACCCAATAAGAGTAATGATTAGGTTATTAGACTAAATACTGATACATTTGTTAATTTCTTATCCTTAGTCGAACTAAGTAACAAGAAAGGAGTCACGGCAAAGTTAAGATTCGTGGCTCGAATGTTATTTAAGGAAAAGGATGCTCTCCATTGCACAAGCCTAGATTTAATCTGACAATATCGTGTTAAAACTCCTCAAAATCCAGGTTGAAGTAAATAAAATCACTCTAACTTTTCAATAAACTTGTTAAATATTGTGGAATGCTCTATCATTTGTCTGTTACATTTGCATTTAAATAATGATTGAACAATCATATTTGTTAATATACTCTTATGACTTTATCCCTTTTTACCAAGCTAGTTTAGCTTACATTCCAATAGATTGTTCTGCAGGTGCAAAATAGTACCCGAAGATGCCTTGTTACAGTTGTCTGCAAGTTAGTGTTGACGGATTGGGGAGTGAAGTGATTTAATCTAATGAATGAATTAAAGCTCATGTTACTTTTGTTTTTCTTTTGTGGGAAGATTATAAGGTCTTCCTAGAAGGCTTTATAGTTTTCATTGGCTTGCTAATATATCTATAATATGTAATGTAGTCCACTGTAGAGATGTCCAAATCTTTTGAAAACTCAAGAACTTCTTATGTATATAAAGTTATGTGAAAGCACTAAACTATCTATAGATATGAGGAAATGTATTTTGTAAAGTGTTACTCTATAGGTATTATTTATTACAGGTGCCTATCTAACTGCTTTAAAGCTAGTTGAGTTGTCGATTACCTTATATATATTATACTTATGTTAGCAATCAAAGTGGAAAGTTTTTAGCTT
Source organism: Lumnitzera littorea (assembly GCA_024138015.1). Classification (NCBI taxonomy): domain Eukaryota; kingdom Viridiplantae; phylum Streptophyta; class Magnoliopsida; order Myrtales; family Combretaceae; genus Lumnitzera; species Lumnitzera littorea. The sequence continues at coordinate 47,394,948 of JAMXBB010000006.1, read as the reverse complement.
AGGTTAGTTTACATGACAGTGACATGTTTTCTATAGAGGATGTGGATCCAATTAATAACATAGGAGAACCTTTTTTTCTTATTGATGAATCAAGAGGGGAAGGGAAAGGCTTCAATGCTACGGTTTCTAAGCTTATGCATTTTTTCCCCTACATCAAATCCTGAGTGGGACTATTTCGAAGAAAGACATTTCACTTGATAATAGTTTCTTTTTTCTTTGCGCATTCGTCCATCAGATTTATCAAGAACTAATGATTCATTCTAAGAAACTACTTATAAAAGGAAAGAAAGAAAAGGAAAGGAAGAAAAGGAACCTTGTGGACGAAAAGAAGAGGATAGATTTATTATTGAGGGAAAGCAAGCCACACATCCATCACTTATTTCATTTTCATATGTTTTACTTTTTATATATATTACACCAATAATAACTAATCGAAAATATTTATACAATATTAAAATGAAAAATTCACCTAAACTTGTATGGATTATATTAATCCAACATATTAATAATATATAATAATTATGAGTGAGATTATAGAGATTACTTCAATATAGCAAGTGTAAGTGAGATCGTGAGTATTATTTTGGGAGGTTACATGAGTATATGTTTATAACTCTTGATAACTACTACAAATAAGAAAAAACTTTGCCATATCAAATTTCTTTTTCTTAATAATTAAGATTATGTCTAACTTTATCAAATATTTATACTTTTTTTAAATACATGTAACGTGGGTCTAAAATCCATTAGTATGATATATATCATCTCTATTTAATCTCTTTAATTTACATAAACTTTTAGTAATATAATAAATATTTTTATTATTTACAAATATTTATAAACCTGCATCAACAACATATGAATATATATATATATATAATAGGGTAAGATATACGAATATATTTTTTCTTTTATCTCTATTGAAAATATAGTAGCACATGCTCAAGGCCGCACAATGTATGTATAAAAATATAAATTTTACATATTTTGATGTTTATACAATTCCTTTATACCATTTAAATTCCCGAAATTTCAAATGGAAGGGGGAAAAATTATTGTCATAAATAGGATAGAAAAGGAAAATATATGTATTATCATGCAAAATGATCCATACAGTAGAAAAAGATAGTTTGTTGCTGATAAAGCAATTAGATGCAAATTCAAAGATTGTTGAGATTGATCATTGTGGAAAAAATTGTGTGATGTATGCAGGATATAATATATGTTTACCAATCATAGAAAAAAATATATAAAAATATGAATTAGAGAAAGTTAATTATGTGATTATCAAGGTTAAATCGCATCTTAAATCACATCTTAGAGATAGGGCAATAAAATTATACAAATATCACATTTAAATGATGTGATTTAACTAAACTTAGTAGCATCCATAAATCATATCTTAAAGATAAAGTTATGTTGCATCTTCAAGATACGACGTAGTAATGATATTCTGGAAGTATAATTTATTTAATTTATAATTATGTAATATTTATTAATTTTGATAGTAAATACGTAAATTTTTTATGTATACATACCTTAAGGAATGCTTCCATTAGGTATTTTGGAAAAGAAAAGGAAAAGGATGCTCTTCATTGGTTGGCTCAAGTCAATCAAAAACTTATGAAGTCTATACTGACGGCTATATTAATGACCACAAAATGATTCCAATTTGCAAAAAGTATTCTAGAAGATATGAACTATTTGTATATGTGCGCAATCAAAGGCTGTTGCGATTGTTATTATTGTTGAAAAAGCTGTATGACATATATCACTCAATATGTCAAAGTAAAAGTTATTGAAATAAAATACATATTGAAATCAATAAAGGGGACTCATGAAAAGAAAATGACGAAAATCATATAAGGAGGCATATTTCAATCCATTAAAGGAGAATATCCCTCATACAAAATAAGAATCCTTACACAGATCAAAATATCAGTGAATAATTTAAAAATGGAAAACAGNAATAAGAATCCTTACACAGATCAAAATATCAGTGAATAATTTAAAAATGGAAAACAGTTAAAAGTCTTAATAAACTAGGTTTCCCCTAAAACTCACCCAAAATCTTATAGATATACTCTAATTCCTCTTCACAAAATTTTTCCTGTGAGAATTCTCTTATTGCGATAAAGAGAGAAAGAAGACTAAGAACGTGTAATGACAAGTAAGCTTTCTATTCCTTGTCTTTTTCATTGTCAACCAAAAACGAGAATTAATAATGAATAAAGGCACAATTTATAGAGTAAATTGTAACGATATATGCATGTAAACTAAAATCTAATTATTGAATCTAAAAACTCATAAAATCAAATAAAATAATGCCTTTTCAAAACTGATTTAAAAAGGTTTCATTTGAAACACCTTGATTAAAGTTTACAAATCATTTAAGCGAAAGGACCTTTACAAATGATGAATTTAGAATTATGTTATGTTTAATTAACTTAGAGGTTTTGGTTTCGAGTCTCTCTGGCCTTCTAGAGAGAGTTTTCTCTCTCCCTCTATGGGCGGTGACCACATCCAGGTGATGTCGATCTGATTTCCATATCCCGTCTTATTCTTTTCCATTTTTTTTTACCTTATTGTTGAGTTGCTTTGCTCTTATATTATCTTTCATTTTTACTTAGTTCTCTTTCTTGGTTACGTGCTATCATTTCTTTTCATCTGTCCATCTCTTTTTCATATGTCATCTCATCATAGGTTTGTTCTATGTCTGTTGGTATTCATTTCATCTCGAGTGTTAGTGCCTGTACTTTTTATGTTGCTTTGTCTGAGATATCATATTAGGTCTAGATTCATGGACTTCCTCTTTCTATGCTTACAGTTAAGAATGCTGAGAAAATTGGGTCTCGTTTGGGCATGGTGAAGGAAGTTGAATCTTTTAACTATGTTAAGAAAGACTATCTTAGGGTTCGTATTTCGTTTAAAATCAGTAAACCCCTTTTGGAAGGTGTATGGAATCAAGCTTCAGATGGTAGAAAGGTCTGTTACTTTTGAACCATTGGCCATCAATAAAATAGATGCACCATGAAGACAAAGGAGAATTTCACCTCGAGGAATCTTGGACCATGGTTGAAGTCGTCATATGCAGCAAAACAGCCGAAAGAGGCTGATGGTAGTGAGAAGGAGAATATGCGAGAAGTGGTGCGGTTTCTAAGTCTAAAGAGGAAAGTCAACCTTCAATGGAAGGAACTGGATCCTCGTCAGTAATAGTGGAGCAATTTAAGAAATCTCTTGTATTTCATAATCAAGGTGGCAATCACATTCTAAATGAGGTTGGCTCATCTTTGACTGAGAAAGTGCATCCTATAGAACCAGAAGCTTTGACGAGAGCTATAAAAGGTAAAAAGGCCATTTCCCAAAGTATCAATGTTCCTCTTTCTACGAAGAATATTCTGGATCAAATTCAAGTACCCTTTCTCTCATGTAAGCCCACAACCCACTTTGCTTCAAAAGGCCTACTTTTCCAACATACCTACGACCACTTCAACCTCTGAGCATTCTTTTTCGACTCAACCAAATGAAGATAGCCCATTTACATCCTTACCTAGTCAAGAGGTCCAAATAAAAATATCTGATAACAAGATTTCTTTACCCAACCCTTAGAGTCCTTCTACCTGAATACCCAACCAAACCCAACCGGAAACCTTCGGCTACTTTGTACAAGAGCCACCAAGTCCTATTCCTAAATTTGAGTGATTTCCCAATCTAATTACATGTTAAGAAGCAGCATATTTAAATATGCTGTAATTAATGATTATAATAATTAGCCAGTAGCTTGTTCTCTAAGTCAGGATCGCTTGATGAGTAGATATAAACATTCTAGTATGCACTCACTTATAAGGTGAGCGATCTAACTAACGAGGTATGTGGCCTATATTTCTCGGTTTTACCTAAATTTTAAATCTTTTGTAATTTTTTGGTTTTTAGTTCAAATTTTATGTTCTTATAGTCAATTTCTTTTGTTTGTAGATGTACTTTCCCATCATGGGGTCCATTTTATTAGGCTTTTGTTTTCTCTATCTACTTCCATGAGCACCCGAAAGTATTTTTAAGTTAAGTTGACAAAACAAGAGTAAAAATAATTCTAGGACTAAGGCCCACATGCCTTGAAACCTCAAAGAATTCCAAGCCCAAGATGGTTTTCTTTCATTTATTCATGATTACAAGTTTATTTCACACTAAGATTCTAGATCGAGTGCTATATTTCTTACACCTTCTCATAACATAACTTCATACACCTATATTACATCTTATACTAAGTTTCAACAAGAACTTACAAGTATACCTAAAATTATCAAACTCATGATTCTACCTAAAATCAGTAGAGAGTCGATAGAATCAAAACGTAAAATCGAAATGTAGAAATATAAGTTTTTACAATCCATATAAAATAACTTTAAAAAATTGTAGATATGCTTATAATAATTATTCAAAACTAGAAATACATTGTAAAAATAAAGAAATTTAGTTCTTTTCTTATAAAAAAAAATTCTTAATAATATATGATTTAATATGTGAGGAAGAAGGATAAATAAAATCAAAACTAAACTCTTTCTATTTTCTATTTTGAAAAAAAGTAATGAGTTAAAGAGAACTAAACACTTAAATTCATTTTAAATTATTGATGTTATAAATTAAAGTATATAGTTTTTCATATAATTTTTGCTATTGGAGCTGAAATTTAGATAAAGGTTATGAACATAAAATATGGGATTAAAAGAGAGAGAGAGAGAGAAGGAAAAAGTTAAAATAAGATAAGGGAGATGGTGTAATGCCACAATAGTTAATAACTTGTAAAAGTTTAGTTGTATTTTTTAATTTTTCAGCCTATTCAACTCAAATATCTAAAATCAATAAATCTGATCAAAACATAAGTTTCTACTAAGTTAACATATAAATTTAGTTAAAAACGTAAGTTTTTATATAAAAATGATTTTATACATGAGTTAACTTAAAAGAGCCTCATAAAATTGTAAACTTATAGAATCGTAAACTTATAGAATCGTATAAATAGAATTGCGATTTTGACAACTGTAAGAACACCCTTTATTTTAGAATCCTCTATATCACTTTTATTACATTCAAATGCTAAATACAATTAGGTAATAATTAAGTTAAAAAAGAACTTATTACTTCTAAAGATATTTGGCTTGCTCATAGGTGAAAGAGTTTCCTTATGCTTTCAACTCCCTCCTTGGTAGTCCTTTTTAATCTTTATTCTAAGTGATGGTGGAGTTGTAGTGTCTATGATGGCAGTCGAGTTGGTGTTTAAGCCAATAGGGGGTGCTTTGAGTGGGGCTCAGTGTAGAGTTAAAGTGCATCTAGCAAAAGATTTATGTAAAGGGGAAGATGAAGAGGAAATGATGGATATGTGAGTGTATATGTGTTTGACTAAGAGAAGGAATGAGGTCTTAAAAGTGCTTTGTGTGCTATTTATGAGTGAGAAGTAAGGGAAAAGAAGTTCAATGTATGTGTGAGGGTGTATCGACACAAGGAGAGAGAATGAGGGTGTGATGTAGCTTGTGTGATAGATTCTTGAATTAGCTTCAATTGACTGGTGGAGTAGATAACAAATTCAATCCTTAGGTTTATAAGGAAATGTTGGCCAACCCTTAATTTAAGGTTAATGTAAATACATTATATCATGTATAATACAAGTATCTTACATGTTGTGACGTATAGTGTAATGTACTCATCCAATACATGTACATGCATACATATGAGTGGTGTCGTTTGTGTGCGAGTCCCAATAACACACTTTAATCAATCAAAATTTTAAAAAATAAAGAGAAAAGAAAAAAAAAAAAAAACTTTTATAGGTTCCTTGTCAAGGGATCTCAATGCATGGAAAACATTTAAAGGATCCCACGTTAAATGTGATATGGGTAACAACAATAGTGAACATACAACTGAATGTATCATGCGAACTAGAGGATGGGTCTGAACCACAAGATGACTCGAAGAAATAAATGGATGTCAAAGTTTGAGCAGGAGTTCTCGCATACTGATGTCGGATATGATGCACCAATGTCTCATATGAGCTCGAGCAACACTTGATATGATGCACGAGTGTAAGCAGAGGTCACTTACTATTAGTCTATGCTCAAATAACTTAGATAAGAGTAATAGGAGCAAGTAGGAAATACTCAACTCAAAGGTAAATTCCTATATTCAATATTCTCGGCATTTTTTGTGATCGATACACTTGAGGGGTATTTATATATCCTAATTAAGGTAAATCCTAAGGTTCCTTTGATTACAAATTTAGATACCTACTTGAAATAGAAAATGATTACAAAGAAAGGATAAATTGGTAATAACAAAAAAAGAATATCCTTCATTAAGGTAGTACGAATGTCAAAGAGAAAGGGCACATATCAGCCTCTCAATTATGTAGTCCAAACGATTAGTTATTGCAAGGTAGAGCAAAGTTAGCTAGGTCATCTTCAAGTCAGCAACTTGATAGTTAAATTGGTGCTCGTCAAGATTGTTGGAATTTTGGGAGCTCGGCATCATCAGTTTTGCTTAACATTAGTTGGTCCTAAGCTTGGATGTCTGTGAGCTCAAAATTATGCAAGTTCATTGCTCGGCTATGATAGGTATCGGTAGTGTTAATAGGGTCTTCATTCATTTGGAAGCCAGTGAACGAGTTAGGGTAGCTCGACAAATACACTAGGTTAGCTAGGAGGAACTACTCTTCTTCTAAAGTTAGGTCCTTCTAGGTAGCTCGGCATGCTAGAGAAGTAAGTCTTCGAGAATCAAGACCTAGTAATTGGCCCTTGATTTCTATCATCCCTTCGGGGTTACTTAAGATTTAGGATCAAATCTTGGTCAACTTCAAGTAGCTCATCCTTAGGGAAGTACAGGTAAAGATCAGCAACATTAAAGGTGTTAGAGACTCCATATTCTGCAAGTAGTTCTACCTTATAAGCATTAAGGTTGATCTTCTTGATCCTTTAAAAGGTCCATTTGCTCTCTAGGACAAGTTCCTCTTCCTTAGATTAAGGAAGCTATCCATACTGAAGTGAATCTACACCAAGTTGTGGGACTAAAACTCTCTAGCTTTTCGTCCTTGGCCCTTCTTTTCAAGCTTGGAAGCAACTCTAATCAAATGGTCTACTATCTTATAGTACATTACTCGGATGGCTTCTGATATTTCCACAACTTGTTGATCCTCAGTTTGACTAGGCTAGAAAACCTGATCAAGTAGGAGCTTAAGGTTATACCTATAGGCAACCTTGGAGGATGATCTCTTCATGATACTGTGGGTAGTCTTATTGTATGCGAACTCAATTATTGGTAAGTACATGTCCCATTTGGCTAGGTTTCTTCTAACTGCAACTCATAGTAAGGTTCCTAAGGTCCTAGTGACAACCTCAATCTGCCTATTTGTTTGCGGATGGTAGGACTTACTAAATAATATCTTGATCCCCAATTGCTTCTAAAGAGTCTTATAGAAGTGGCTTAAGAACTTAAGACCTCGATTAGATACTGTGGTTCTTAGTATTCCATGCAGCTTGACCACTTCTTATAAAATGAGAAAAGAGATGATCAAAGCATTGTTAGTTCAATTACATGGCATAAAGTATGTCATCTTACTAAACTGATCTACGACCAACATGATGGAGTCCTTCCTATAGGATGTCTTCAGTAAACCCAATACAAAGTCCATACTCAGCTCAAATCATGGTTTAGTCGAGATAGGCAATGGTAGATAAGACACTTATTCAACTTAGCTCTTTGCTCTCGATTGATTGCACATCTCTCTAATACAAACTATACGTCCTTCACCATCCTTAGCCAAAAGAATCTTGAGGTAATCATTTCATGAGTTTGGGCCTTCTCAAAATGACCAGATAATCCTCCTCCATGTTCCTTACGTACTTATAGCTCTCTTATCGAACAAGTCAAGATATATAACTTTCTTTTTCTAAATAGGTATTCGTCCTCCCTATGATAATCATCAATAGCTCGGCTATCCTTACATCAAGCATAAATTAGACTAAAGTATAGGTCTTCGGCATATGAACTCTTAATTACTAAAAATCCAAGAAATCTTATTTAGAGCTCAATTGAGAATACATGTCGTCGTAATAGAGCATCAACCATTACATTGCTCTTGCCAGTCTTATACTTAATAACAAAAGAAAATCCCTCTACGAACTTGATCCACTTAGCTTGTCTCTTGGGCAACTTCAGTTGGCTCTTCAGATATCTCTACAATTCATGGTCGATACAGATTACAAATTTTCTCAGCAACAAGTAATGCTACCAAACAATTAGAACTTGAATTAACAAGTATAACTCCTTATCATATACAAAATAATTTAGTGCTACTCCTTGAAGCTTTTCACAATAGGTAAGTGGCTAGCCTTCTTGCATTATCACGACACCTATACCTAATGTAGATGCATCACACTCTACTTTGAGCACCTTGTCAAATCTCGGAAGAGCTAAGACAGGGTAGTCATCAACTTTCTCTTCTCTTCCTCAAAACTCTATTACTCTTTCTCTCCTCATCGAAATTCAAAGTTCTTCTTTGATAGTTTGGTAAGTAAGGCTACAACAGTAGTGAAATTACTTATGAAACGATAATAAAATGATGCCAAGCTATGAAAACTTCATGTGTCGGCTAAATAGGTTGCCACAGGCCATTAAGTAATCACCTTCACCTTCTCTTCATCAACTTGTATGCTATTTCTACTCACAATAAATCTTACGAACATCACCTTAAGTCAGTAGAAGTTACATTTCTTCAGATCGACATATAATTTTTTAGCTCAAAGTTTGTCAAAAACAGCTCAAAGATGCTTAGGATACTCTTTAACCATCGTACTCAACTCAAACTGGCTTCTTGGCCTTTTTCTACACCAATAGCTACTGCAGTGGTCCTTTCCCATAACTCATAAGTTGGCAACTTTAATGATCTTTACACTTCAATTTTATAACTAAATGGTGCCTCTCTTAGTGGATTAAAGTACTCCAATAAATTCTTGTGATCAATCACTACATGGTGTCTCACCAACCATTTTACACCCAATATGACATCAAAATCATTCATCTCGATCACCAATACGTCAATTGGTAATATTATTCCCTCTACTTATATTTCCACATCTTTACAGATCTGATTCAATATAGCTCTACTGCCTACTAGGGTACTTATAACAAGACTCAACTCTAACAATTCAACACACAAACCATACATATGCATAAAAGACTCGGGCATGCAGGAATGTGTTGCACCAATATTAAAAAGAACATAGAAACTAGTATAGTATACAAAAAGCATACCTGCTATAGTATCGACGTTGGGTAGGTCTTGTTGGTGCAACGCATAGACACGACCTATAGATTTCTAGTGTAGTCTTCTTACATTCTGTTTACTACCTTAAGCTAAACTTTAAGGCCTATTAGCAACCTATGTCATTAGGACTACTTAATCACTCGTTTCCTTATAATTCACCATCTATGCCCCTTCTGTTTACACTTGTAGTAGAACACTGGTGGAATAACCTTGTCGTTCCAATTCTTACTACCATGACCTGTCTTCCTACATGCAAAACAAACTCCCTTTGGCCACCTACATTCCCTTAAGTCATGGGGTCCAAAACACCTGGTACAACAACTCCTCTTCATGGTTGGCATAAAGACCTTGATCTGTACTGTTGATAAGTCGACTACAGGTCTAGTCCGTGATATCATAAGCCTCTTTCCTTCGTTTAGTAATCTACCTTTCAATGTCGGTCTCTTCCCAAGAGCCTTGGCCTTTCTTGCTAGCATCTCATCTATCCTTTTGCGACTTTACTCTAAGTGCTTTACCTTATCAACTACATCAGCATATTTGGTTAGCTAGAAAAATCCCATTTCATGTTGCAAATTCGACTCTAACCTGAAAAGAAACCTTTGAGCTTTTGCCATGTCATTAGCTCTTAGGGCCTCTAGTATGAGCTTGGTCAGCCTATCCAAAGAAACCTTTGGTTTTGCTACTGATAATAGAAATAAGCAACCACCAACTATTATTGAATGTTGCTGTGAAAGTATTTCCTACAAAAAGCCTGCCTGAATACCTCCCATGTAAGCAATTCCCTAATCAATCTCTACTTAACGACTTACCAAGTTATAACAATACCTCTCAACAAATACACTGCAAAGTCTACCCTCCTATCCTTAAGCACCTTAAAGGCTGCTAATGCCTTTTCTAAATCCTCAATCCATGCCTCTATAGCTAGATAATCATTAAGCCCCAGATGAAACTCTCTAGCCAATCTTACAAATTTGTCTAGAGTAATCATACTTCCCTATATGTCCTTGACTTAACCAGTCTCTCTCTCAACCTGTACTTACCTCTCATGTTTCCAAGCATCAACATGATTTTGTAGGGTCTAGATATTAGCCTGAATCTAGTGGCGTTGCTACATCATTACCCCAATCAAACTATTTACTACCTCCAAAAGTTAGGCAACATTAGGTGGATGTTGAGATTGACTTTGGGTGGTGTTCTCCTCTTCCTCGAGATTCACACTCCTAGAGTCTCATGATGAATGACTAGATAATCTTCTTATCGTCTAAACAAAAGGAAACGATACAAAGTTAACAATCGTTAACTTAAAGAAGGAATAACTAAAAATAAAGAATACAGTTAACAATGGTTAACTTGCATGAGACTTAAACAAATAACAGGTTTACTCTACGGTCCCATTCCTAGCCACTCTCTTCACAACTCGGCGTCCTAAAGATCATCGGCCTAGTTGTTTAAGTATCAATCGACCTAGCTTTGATACCACATAAGTTGTAACACCTTAGAACCCAAGTAGCTATATCCTGTTACATATTGATACTGATGTACTAATAGGTAAAAACTCAAAACCTGCTAATAACTTCAAATACAATAAATGAGCAAACCATAAACCACATTTAACATAATAGAAGTCTCCAAGTCACAATATAGGCAGCTTATAATCTTGCCTTACAATTTCAGCAATTCATACTTATCTTTATGGAGTATGTCATGCTCTTACAAACCATACTATAAGGTAAACAATATTAAAGTCCTACTTGTTCCTATTATAACATACCACAATAATACATAAACTATAGTCAACATAAGGAGTTTGTATCTCTTGTATAGCTACAATAGCAACATCACACTATAAAGCTATCATACCCTCCTACTATCCTCCGTAGTAAGAATAATCGTCATCCTCCATATCATACATTAAGTTGTATCTAAGGTTATAATAGCCCTAGTCTCCTCCATTACCTAAGTCTAAAAAAAAAAAAAGAAACAAGGTCCTCAAAGGGTAGGCAAATTGCCTAGTACGAGAGTTACACAATTACACACATATGAGCATACAAAATCCATTACACATGTAAATGCAAATATGTCATCAACCATTGGTTATTATCTTTATTAAGGTCTATCGTAAAACACAGCTTTGGCATCCCAAACCTTGGGATAACTCACAACCTCGCATCACTTAAGTATCATATTTAATATACATATACTTAGCATTGAGTACTCTCCAATACTCTAGAATCATTTACATCCTAAAATCTAACTAGATCAACTCAATAAGCAACTCCAATCAGGACAACACCACTTACAAATCCTCTAGTGCTACCTTATGATTACTATTACTCTCGGTCTGTTAGGCCCAACCAAGCGTACTCAACACAATAAGCGTTTAATGCTGATTATATTTAAAGTCAATTTTATAACTAAACTATCAAGCACATTTAACAAGCATGTAACTGTTGAACTTAAGGTTCATTATTTGATTTTAATGAGAACAAAACAAAAAGTATATATCTAAACATGTTGTTTTTGAAGAGAAAAAAAACAAGTGAATTATTAAACTAAGTATTATTTGATTATTTTGAGATAATTGAATAAGTTCAATTAGATTACTTAATGATTAAATATATCAATTATCTCTACAAGAAACTTAATCTTTTGAAGTGGTGATCAAATGATCTTGAAGTTATATTGCAAAGAGTATTCTTCTGTTGTGTGTTAAAAGAATTTTCAAGTGATATTTAGCCTACCGGGTTAACAGCTTAAGGAAGAACTAGGCTGACGGTATAAAGCTCTAGAAAACACAAAGAAAAGCTCACTGACCTAGAAGAACCAGCTTGTCGGTAGAGTAATTTTTACCGACATGTCGGTAAGTCAGATTTAACTAACCATTGGAGCATTAAATGCATTATAACAGGAAGAAATGAATAGGATAATATAAATGCTCAACACCTCAACCAAGGACAGAAGTGAACTAATCTTTTGCTGCAATATTTCAATATTCTCTTGTATTCTTGTTGTCTATAATTCTTGTTATCTTTTGTACCATAAATTACTAATATTTAGAGATATTTGAAGTGTAGTGCTTGCGAGCTATTAGTTGTAAGTATTGAGAGTGAAAAGCACTACACCAATAATTCTTAAGATTGAGTTTTTGTATTGTGAGTTGAGATTGTGATTTATGTTGAGAGTTAAGAGTATAAAACTTGTGTAATCAAGTTTGTTTTGTATAACTCTTGGAGCTTGAATTGAAAAATCAATAAAGTAGTGGCATTGTATGTCCATGGAGACTAAGGGGCAATCCGAACTCTATGTTATATCCGGACTTGATTTTCTTTATCCTTATCTCTTTAATTTCTGCACTTATTATTGTTCTATTGTTGCTTTGATTACTCTTATTATTGCTTTGATTACTCTTATTATTGCATTTAGTTATTTATATTTGAAAAGAATTGCAATTTGTCCTTAAACTCAATTCACCTACCCCACCCCTCCTCCTTCTCTCGTTTAGCATAGTAGTCTTCAATAACCTCATAGTTAAAAGTAACTTAACTAAATCCATTCTAGTCTTACTTCTTACTCCTAACATTAAATAAGATGTGATGTTCAGATTAGAGTCCAATCATATTAATTGACATCCTAACTCTATCCCTTTGACTCTTCTCAAGATTTAAGTTCTTATGATAAGTTTGATCCACTGATTAAAATGTGGTAATAAATTGTTTTTGATTTGTATATGGCTAAGAATAATGTTAGAATTGTGTAGGAGTTGGTTTTGGTGAAAAGGGTTACAAAATGTAAGAGTTTAAAACATTCAATTCATGTTCTATAGCCTACCGATCGATCGATGAAAGTGTTACCAATCGGTCGTTGGAATGTAAAGCAAGTCAAAAATTTCTGTGCTCAAGAAGCACCATGGTGATTGATCATCATCTGGCTTACCAACCAATTGATAGTACAACTTCCCCTATTGATCAATCGGTAGCTTTGAATTCTACAAAACTATAGAATTTTCTTCACAACCATTTACAAAGCCTAACAATTTCCATCGTCTCCTACACGAATTCATACAATACAGTCTTAAACCATCAATTTCTTCCCTAACAACAACATTCCCAACCTTAAATCCTCTATCATAATAACTTTAACACGAAATTATAACCTAACTTAGAAGTAACAATACTTACTTTTTAAGTTTGAGCCTCCTTGTTCGATTCTTTTCCAACCATTGTTTCTTCTGCAACTCCCTCTAATAGTCATACCCTTAGACTCAATTCAACATTCTAACAATAGTAACAACACTTGAAATTTATACCTATCATACTTACCATAAGTTTATACTTCTAAACTATTAAAACTATCAAACTCTTCCATTCCTTGGTCTCCTATTGTTACAACAAAGAATTGCATATGAGATTCCACTTTCTAAATGTAGACCATTAAAGATTTTGAAGAGTATTTCACACTTACCACTAAAGCCTTGAGTCTACTGCTGAATAAGGGATGAAACTGTTATGTTGAAGAAGAAAACATTATGGCAGTAAGATAGAAAAGAAGAGAAGCAACAACATACTGTTTTTGGTTTCTAAAATACATGTGCTAGGCATGTGCCTTTTCATATTTATTTGACCAAACTTTTAATCATTATCAAAAATGCTCTTATCTTTAATTTATTTATTTTATTAAGGAAATTCAGGTTATTACATTCACAATTAAACAAAAGTCGAGGTATTTTAATATCTCTTACCAAGGGACACCTGCATTTGTTTAAAATAAACAATGTATAAGTCTCCTTCCATCTATTTTCTCTCTAAACATCATTTTGTTTTTCCCCAACAGAAACTATACCCCACTTCAAGGAAACAATGGAAACGAAGGTAGGTTGGTTATCCTTCTACTTTTCCATTAAGTCCCTATGATCTTTGTACATTCTTGATGTGAAATCATTGAATTAAAATAGAGATTTATCTCTTCAGGAGAGAACGGCAATAGGATGAGTTGTTGGGGAAGAAACATGCTAGTAAGAAGGATTGTTGGAATCTTATGAAGCGAAAAATGTAGTACAATGTAGTTTTGTTGAAGTTGTTGATGTTTGTAGATTTCATATCTCAGGTTCTAGAATAGAATCCAATTGCTTAGATAATCAATTTATCAAAGATTGTTGATTCTGGTATGAGGTTACCTTATTTGTTCTATATGCTTGTATAGTTATAGCTGAAAATGGATTTAAACTATACTTGACCTTTAACATTATTTGTGCTAAATGTGCATGATGAGGCCTAAGGGATTGGGAGTATCTATGATCTTAAGGTAACATCCCAATGATCTACATGTAGCATTGTCCCGAGTGGAGTTACATACCAAAATGATTTGGTAGATTTTAGGTTGATTATTGGACTTTAGTGTATTGGGGAATACCCATCACCATATTGTATTATCGTATGTAATTTAAGGTCATGAGTTACCCTAAGTTTTGGGGTGCTAAAGTTGTACTATACGTGCATTTAAATATAAGATAATAATCCATTGTTATTTTTACATACGTACATCCACATGTGACATGATTAGTTGTATGCTCACATGTATGTACTTAGGGTAACTCTCATGCTAGGCGTTTCGCTTGCCATTTAGGGACTTTGTTTTTCAGTTGTAGGTATTTAGATATGACTGGCCTTTTTGACGAGTTAAGATACAATAAGAAGTAAGGATGGGATTCAGTATTATGTGTATGGTGATATTATGGTGAGACCAATGTTGTACTTGGAGATCAAGCACTAATAGTTAATATGTTTAAACCTACTATCCCTTATGTAGTTCCTTTAGGCTATCTTAATTAGCATAAAATTCCTTTAGACTTTGTCTATATACTTAAAATTAGTGATTTAATGTAAGCAAGACTTGAAGTGCTACACTTTATGCAGCAATAAATGTGGAATAATTAACATTATGGATATTTATAGACAAGTTTTGAGCCTTTGCATGTCAATACCCAGCATTGACACATAACGAACTATAACGTCTTAGGTTTCGATACGTTACAGCTTAAATAGTATCATAGTTCAGGTCAAATAATCCTTATATAAATGAGCTTATGATCTTTAGGATGGTAAATAGTGAAGAGAGTGGGTAAAAGATAAGAACGAGCAGAAAACCCTATAGAAATTGAAAGGTTAAAATTAGTTTGAATAAAATGTAACCTATAATTCCACATGTTTTCCATTTGTAGTTCTGATTATTTTATGTTGATATTTACATTACTACTTAAAGTTTCATTTCCTCATTGTTTCTTTCTCTTTTATTTCCTTCTTGTCCTATCCTTAAAATGTCTAGCAAAGTGACTTTTGAAACTGTAGAAGGAAGAGCGTAGTGAAAACAAGAAAAGTTTGGTCCCCTATGATATGAATGATTGTCATACTAGTGGAAAAAAAAGAAAAAATTTGAGAACTAAGCCTAAAATAGTGAAAGCAAATAATAGTAATAATGGCATTGGTGATAATAATAATAAGAAGAACAACAACAACAATAATAATAGTAGTAATTATAATAAAGCCAATAATATAATATTCATAGAATAAATGAGCATGTAGTTGACATTTTCAATTTCTATGGAAGAGAATCACAAAGACCAATAGTTAGAATGAAATAAGGACAAAGGAAGTGGCTTCTTTTTTTTTTTTTTTTTACAATAAAAAAAATCTCAACTTCAATAGTGAGAATTAATTTTCAATAGGGCAAACCCAATTATTTCTGTCTTAGCCATCTTTGCAAAGATAGAAATGTAACTATATATGCAATTAAGAAAAAAAAAAAAAAGTTAGCACCATTACCCATACTAAGAGGTCCAAATATGAAAGTTTCTCACAAAACAACCCACAATAAGCAGTAGCACAACAAAGATGAAGATTTATTAAATCATAGGGTAATAATGAGGGTTAAAAAAAATCAAGTAACAAATTGAAACAAAAATAAAGAATCATATGTACATTAGCACAAGTTAGTCTTTGACATATAAAGTTAGTCAAGTACTATTGATCGTGTTATACGTCTTATTAAGTCCTATCATGTAAGTTGACTCAAGATGTTGATCTTGATATGTAAGTCAAGTTGAGTTCTCGATTTTGTCATTTGAATTGAGTCGTCAATCTTATCTTGGTCAAGTTCAATTATATGTCGATACACATCGTCCCATTATCATAGGTATATGTACTGGGATGTTTAAGCTATAAACTCCTTATTGATAATTAAAAGTAATATAAGTTTGCAAAACGATAAACAAACTCAATCTTGGACCAAGTACAAGGGAATACTTAATAAACATGCATTAAATGATTAATTATACATAGCACAATCTTAAGACAAACAAACCATATGTTCACAATATTCACAATGATAATAGTAATAACAAGAAAATAATAAAAATAGTGATAATAAGAAATGACAAAGTTCAACAAAAAATTCGATCAAACCAAATAAAGTCGATTAAATGATACAAAATAAGCATCAACCCCAAAAGACACAAAAGTACTTATGGTAATTCAATTAACAGTAAAATAATCTACAAATAAGGTAACTAATAAATATGACTTAATTAATCAAATAATGACAGAATTTAAATATCATGACAAGAGTAAGCATCCATCTTATGGTTAAGAATAGCGACCTTAGGGCAATTAGAGAAATGAGAAGTATGAATTTCTAAGTAAAAACATATACCTTCTAACAATGGAGTATAGAAGTTACAAAAGGAGCATGGGGCATAGATCTTTTGAGAATGATTGCTGGAAATTGTTGGTAAGTAAGTGAACTGTATGATGATTAATTTGTAAACATTGAAGAAGGACAAAGAAGGTTAATGGTAAATAATAGAGAAGAGGAATGAGCAAGAAGGTAAAGAAAAGAGGAAGACCTAAGGATTAAAGTCAAAACTATTTAAACTTTAGAAACCTTAAGGAGTTAAAAGCGAGCATAATAGAAATTGGCATAAAATGATAAGGACCTATCAGAGGTGATGTATGCTTATAGTAATAACTACAAGACAATGCATCAAATGATGCCATAGGAGCCTTTACATGGAAGAATGTGCAAGACATTAAAATATTGGAAAGGATAGGAGACAAACCTGTATAGGATTAGATTTGGTTCAAGCTAGCATGGATAAGGTTAAATTGCTTAGATAGCAATCGCAATCAATTTTAGCTTACCAACAAAAGTTATGCCTATGGGAGGTAACATCTCATGGAATTCCAAGTTCATTTCCTACTAAGAAGTTGCTTATCAAAGGGAGGTAGTGAGATTTGATTGAAAGGCAAACTTGATAAGCGAAGTCCTTTGAGATATTGGAGAAAATTGAGGATTTAGTTTACTGATTAGTAAGGACATTGCACTAAGTAAGGATACAACATATTTTTCGTGTTTACAAGATTGAGGAAGTAAGCTTCTAAACCCGAAGCGAGGGACCATGCAAAAGCCCAAAAAGTACAATTAGATTTTTTCATAGTTAAGAGTTTATTAAGACTGTAGTCATAAAAGAACAAATCTTGAGAAGGTGTAAAATCGGATATGCAAAGGTTTCATGGAGTAATCAAACTAAGCGAGAAATTATAGGAAAGCTGGAGTAAGACATAAGAAAAGTATCCTTAGCTCTTTAACAATTTAGATCACTTTCAAGAATAAAAATTCTTTCAAGGGGAGATGATGTAATGCCAAGTAATTTCATTAAAATAAAAGAGATAAGTTATATTTTAAAAGGAATGAGATATCCATAATTAAATGAAAGCAAGGGGTATTTTAATATCTCTTACCAAAAGACACCTACATTATTTTAAAATAAACAACATATAAGTCTTCTTCCAACTATTTTCTCTCTAAACATCATTTTGTCCTTCCCTAACAAAAACCATACACCACTTCAAGGAAACAATAAAATGAAGGTAAGTTGGTTATCCTTCTACTTCTCTATTAAGTTCCTATGATCTTTGATCATTCTTGATGCAAAATCATTGGATTAAAAATAAAAATTTGTCTCTTGGGAAGAGAACCACGATAAGATGAGCTCTTGGGGAAGGAACTTGTTGGTAAGAGGGATTCTTGGAATTTTATGAAGCAAAAAGTGTAGCACAACATAGTTTTGCCAAAGTTGTTGATGTTTACCAATTTCATACTATTAATCATTCCAAAGGAAGTGTGGAGAGCATCAATTACAAAGAGATACTTTTACAAGTATCTTTTAATGTGTTGTTATGAGTAATTTGGTTGATAATTTATAAAAGATGATGGTTTGAAAAGGATTTCTTTAAATTTATTGAAGGGATATTAAAGTGGAAAACGTGGGTTGAAAGTTTGAAAGTTAGATCTTGCAATTAGTGACGAAATTTATCTACATTGTGTGGTAGCCTTGGAACTCACCTACTAGTAGGATCCTAGCAGTAATATCACGTTGACATATTAAAAAACTTTTTTTATTGGGAAAATCACCACTTTATCTCTAAGTTTCTCAAATTTTTTTATATTATATATGAGTCCCATTACATGCATATATTAGTTTATATTTAACAAATTACTTTTAAATTGTTAGATTTTAGGGGGGGGAAATTGATGTCCCTTGACAAGGCATCATTTATCGGTGAAGGAGCGTAGCCAACATCCCTTGGGCATGGGAATTAGCAAAAAACCAGCAATAATGCTCGTCTTAGGATTGAAAGACTGATATTCCTAATGATTTGATTTAGACCGACCGACCTTATCTGAGTTCAAACAAATCTACGGTTCAGTTTGTAAGACTACTAGATTAGATAAACGATGTTCTTCAATCTAGAGAGGGGTGGAGGGTAACAGTTAATTTATTTATTATGTTGTCGTGGATTTTTTCTTTCTCCCTTTTTTCCTCCCCTGGGTTGTCATTGTCAAGGAAATTACAACCTGATAAAGGCAATACCGCGTGCGAGGTTGACCTTCAATATAGAACAGAAACTAAAATTCTAAGTCATAAACATAGCCAGAAAATTGTCAACTTGGGGATATTTGAATCCATATAATTAGGTGATTAAGTAGAATCCTCCACCTTTCATTGAGGCACCCTTCATGGGTCAAGGTAAATGTGGACGTTGCTTAATAATCCAATAACTGTGGGACGATTATGATTCCATTTTTGGAGTGTTTCAAAGGAAAGCCGGAAATGACACGGAATTTCTACCATACGTGAATGATTTTTAGCAGAATCAAAACTATGCTACTTTGATATAAAATAAATGAATAAATAAATAAATAAAAGAAATACTACAATCAAGAATTTTTCACAAATATGATTTGTATTATATGCTCTTATTCATCAATTGAGATTGGACATGGTGGATTCTGCCCTCTCCTGTTATTGTAAATGTAGAGTACATAAAAAGAAAAAAAAAAAAGGATTAACAAGATAAAAAAAAAAAAAAAAAAACGAAGCTTCACACATGTATGTGTGTATATATTTATAAATTTATTTATTCATTTGTTCGATCTAATGCAAAATCTTAAGATTGTTAATTTTTAATATATTTATCTCCAAATTACTTTCACTATTTGAAACAACTTCTAACATTTCAAGCATCTAATTACCATAGAAAATGACACAAAACTAAACACAGGAGTCCTTAATTTATTAAAATATCATGAACTTGCTATTTAATTAATATATTTTGCGTTTATTAAATTTTTTATATGTATAATATGTCATTACATGGTGTACAACATGTGGAAAAGGATTGAATTACAATCTACTTAGTATGCTCGATTACAAATGTATATTCTCAGAAAGTCAACAAGGGCTCAACCAGCTTGTTAACATCCTATAAATTCATCACAAGTCACAAACTCATGCAAATAAATATAGATAAATAAAAAAAGCGATTCAGTCCTTTGAGATATTGGCCGTAAGATCGCTTTCCCACCACCGCCTATGGCGTTGCGAGTTGGAAGTCTCGTGTTGAGGCTGCTAGCGTTGGCTTCTCTTTGTGCGGCAGCCGCGATTATCACCACCGACACCGATTACATTGATCTTAGCCGGATGTTTCCAGATATTGATATTCCGAATATTAAAATTCGATATAAGGATATTTATTCCTATCGGTAGGCATCCCGAAATTTTCATTTTTCAATCCTTTACTACATATTGCACCGTATGAAAAAGCCATCATGGAATTAAAATTATGTCATGTTTTTAGTACCTAACAAAATCTATTCGATTCATCTACATTTTTATTTACTAACGATTATCAAGGATTACATCATATTATAATTATCGAAATATATTATTGGCAATTACGTAAAATAACATGCATTTCTTTTAAGCAATGACGCGTCATACGGATTGCATGCGATGTGGCGGCACTGAAGGTAATTATTTTTTAAGAGAAAAAAATTTATCTTATGAATTAATTTCTCATTGAAATTTTTTGAAGAACACGTATTTGGAAACGAAAGTCATGAATAATTTTTGAAATGTACGATTGCAGATGTCTCTTTCACTTGCAGGAATGACATATCTTATCGTAAATTACTTGCGGAGATGTAGTATTTTATTTTTCTGTGAATGCAGTTACATGCTTGGTACGATCGTTATTGGAGCTGCATATTCACTCTATCAAGTCGCAGTTGCTTTCCATCGTGTCAGCTTGGGAAATGGTTGGACATGTAGCGATGGTGCTCTATTATTTGACTTTTTTGGTGATCAGGTATGTAGAATTACTCATACTATTAAAATAATTCGAATTACGTTATCATATAGTATCCAAAAATTATTAAAGGGCAAAATACTACGATTTTATATTTTTTGCATGCCCAAATTTGATACTGGTATGTGATTTAAGTTCCTTCTTTTTTTCAATTTTAAGTCTGTAAATATCAATAATGTTATTTCAATCAAATTTGATCCATTTTATTAGAAAATCGATATTCATATTATTAAGTTAAAATAGTTTTAATCATTTTTATAAACATACTCTTACGTTATTTTAGATGATCAAACTCACTAAAAATTTACCATTGTGTTTATATGTCGAGAACTAAGGCTATGATATAACCTCTACTAGCCACAATTAATCAATATAGAAATTTTGCTCGCATCCTTTGCAAGTTTAACTTTTACAGTGAGGATAAAGGTTTTACAGGGAGTAGTATATCTAGTAAATTAATATAATAGATAAGATTAAATAAAAATTAGACACGTAAAAATGTCTTTAACCATTCATAATAGTTATCCTAATTCTTAAAATAATGTGTGAAGTGTTAAATTTTTTAGATCTTGCATATCACTAAATATTACACATATCTCACTTGTAGTGAATTTTTTTACTTTAATGGCATTATTTTCTCCGATTTCTAGTAAATGTTTCTTCAAGATATATCAAACTTGGTTTTCTCAAAGTCGATCATGCAAAATACTAGGCAAGTAATTTCCCTTGTTGAAATTAATATTTTTATTTCCATAAATTCAAGGCCAAAATGAAATAATTGTGCAGCTCATCTCATGCTTATTAGCCACGGGAGCCGGAGCTGGTTTTGGTACTACAAAGGACATGAAGACAATATTTTCTAATATAGGAATTAATGAATTTTTCAATAAAGGATATGCAACCTCTGCTCTCGTTCTCATTGCTTTCATATGTACTGCAGTATTATCCATTGGTTCCTCATTTGCTCTCCCCAAAAAGGAATAATCCATTGGCTTCGGAATTTTATAGTTCAGTATTTCTATTTTTCAGATTGGCTGCTTTAGTAAATGTATGCATGAATTACTAATGTGTTTGTACAAAAGCTCATACTAAATACGTGTTATTTAGTCTAAGGAGTGCTTGTTTATCGCTTTCTCAAAGGTTTCAGTTAGAGGTGAGCACGTATAAGGTCAATAGAGTATGGGGTCCTATTCGTACCTTACCATGTATTGGTTTCGAAATTTTTTTATCTGTAACTTATCCTATGATACCCTAAAATCATCATATATTATGTATCATATAAAGAGTACTTTATAAAACTTGTAGATTTTTTTTTTATTTTCCTTATAAATTTTAATATAGCTATTCTTTTTGAAATATAAAACAAATTTGATCCTTTTTTTTTTTTTCAAAAGCAATTGCTTAACTTAGCCAATGTTTCAAATGATGCCAATGGAAGGAGTACATTTAGATATAATTTTTACTAATTTTTCTTTTCCTTAAATGATTTTTTAACATTATTATGAATAAATTTTTATAGAAGCATTGCACAAAATATTCTTTATGTAAAGGAAACATTCATTTTATAATAATCACATTGCATAGATATTTAAGGGAATAAGCACAATGTTTTAAAAAATAAAAGCGGTAAATATTGTAGTTAACATGAGATCTACAAAGTTTATTAAAATGTAAATAAAAGATCCATAAGATTTTATAATTCAATAATTATAAATGTGATGCCACAAATAATTAATTATGAGAAAATGAAGACATGATATAGAAAATGGAATAAAATGTAAATTCAAACTAAAGTATTTTTATTCCTTAAGATATATGCATCAATAATAATACCAAATTTTTCATCAAACATAAAATAAAGAAACTATTCAATTATAGAAAGTAAGCATTACTAGATGATGGATTTAGCAAAAAAAAAAAAAAGTAGAAAGAAAATGATGAAGTAAAGACTAAAGACGAAACGTGAAAGAGAAAGGACTAACACACATTTAGTTTAGGGATTTCAATAGGCTGGGCTTTATTTTATTTTGATAAGATGGTATTATTTATTTATAAATTTTATTTAATTACTAATAGGGTGAGGACTTTGGAATCTGTACCTTGTATACTTTCAAGTAAAGGTTTTAAGGTAAATACAAAATACTCCAACTTCTTATTCTTACCTTATTCTGTAAGAATAAGTTCTGAAAAATTACTATTCAGAACTATTTTTTAGAATCTATCCTGTAACTTTAATTATCCATCTAAAACCTAATCGATTGAGTAGGATTTGGATAGGTACTCTATACAATAGGATTATTCACTTACTCTTCGTTCCTATTTATGTACATCTTGTACAGTATCATTCCAAAAAATAAATAAATAAATGAACTTTAAGTAAAAGCTTGGTGAAAATACATTTCTCCTTTTTGCTAAATTCTTTTGGGTGACCAGGCAAGGAAAAGTGTTGGTATAATTGCCCATGGTAAGTCAAGGAACGGGATCCAAGCTTTCGTGGAGATTCATAAGGAAATATTCGGCCCTAGTCCTGTTCTTATAAGATTCTGAATCCAGGTGATCTAGCACTACAAGTTAGGATCATAACAACCAAGGATACCTTTATGAGCTTCATGAAAATGCAATTATAAAGATAAAGAACTAATGAAATTATTACTTTATATTTTCTAGGTAAATTATATGAATTGTTTAGTATAGAGACTTTTCTTTTGGGAAATGGATTCTCTCGATTTTTATCCTCTTAGTTTCACTTAATTTATCGATAAATAATTAAGATTAATTAGAATTTTGAATAACCTTTTGATAGTTTTATGATATCATCTACCTTCTTATTAATAGTTAATAATGTATAGCAACATCTTAAGAGGAGAATAAGTTGAGGAAAATTGAGAGAATATAAATGGACAAAATTCAAATCTCACTTTGGCTTGCTTAGGTTTTAGCTTATTTAGTTTCTTTAGTTAAAAAAAAAAAAAGAAGAAGAAAAACTGAAAAATAAAAAAGATTTAGAAAAATATTACATAGAGAAATGCAAAAATGAGAAAATAAGAAAATATTGAAAAAGCCAATAAAAGTTAAAAATAAATAATAAATAATAAAATAGGGAAGAGGATCTGCATAGCAAAAAACATCTTTTATGGGCCTCATAGCATAAAATATCTTGATGAATTTGAATTTCTAATGTTCAATTAATTTTTCTTTCATATTAATAACTTGACGTAAATCTAGTTTACTCGCTTTGTTAGAGCTAACTAATTTATTTGGTCAAATAACCATGGAAACCACTCGTGAGAGCTCTAGTTATTCATTTTGCAAGAGAAAATTCCAATACGAAAATGTTGGATTACGAATTGGGGTCAAAATTCATCAAAAGACTTTTGTATCATTTATTATTTTTACCAAACCTATACCAATTAAGCCTCTAAACTAGTTTGAGTATAGACTTGTGAGGGTCGGGATGATTAGTTGGAACCCCTGCGTCTCTACATTTCCATTTGCATTTTCACTTTCATAACACTTAATTTTAAAACATATTATAAGGCCAAAACAACTTTAAAAGTTAGTTAACCCTAAAATGGTTTTAATGGTACCAACACTCACGTAAATTGATGAATAATATATAAATATCAATAAAATTATGATATTTGAAAACATAATCGATATTTTTAAAAAATATAAGTTTCTTCGTTATCATATATAAAAATTTTATTAATATTTACATATCATTTATCAATTCACGCGACGTATAAGTACAATCGAATCGTTTTTTCAATAGTAAGACATATGCACATAGGAGTCAGGTCAGAAGTTTGAATCCTCGTCCAGCATTTTATATTTCATGATCTCAAAGGCATTCGCCTTTTAAATTAAAAGGCACATATAAGATTGAGAATGGGCTTAGCTCAATGGTTGGACGTGCATTTCACAAAAAGGTAGGTTAGGGTTCAAATACTCGATCCGTTTTCATTTTTAGGCTTAGGTGTGCTTCACGTTAAATATTAGCAATGCGTTAGATATATGGAGAAGGATGTATCTCAATTGGTAGGCCACATGATCTGGAAGATCAAGGTCGAGTGTCCATCTCCTTTCAAATGTACTTCTATTCATTTTGTAAATGGTCGTGCAGGTTACGCACCTCATCTTCTTCCTCCTCTCAATTGAGCATGATTATAACAAGAAAATAGGAAAATCCACCTTTTCACTTCGGTTTTATGCGTTTCCTCGTCTTGTAAATTCTAAAAGATGATAGGATCATCACATAAAGGAAAAAAAAAATCCACTGATCTTGGTCGAAATCAATCTAAAGAGGAAATTGAAGTGAAAAAAGAGATAGCATTTGCAAGCTTCAATCTTTTTAGGTTTTGAATCTAAATGACTTCCACACTTGATTATAGTCCTAACAATATAAATAGCATTAAATTTCATCTTTGGAAAGCATGAGTTACGAAGTAAAATAGTTCGTGAAATTAATGGGATATATTGGAACTTTCACTTTACGCTAAATTTTAGCTTTTAAGTTTCTTGTCATTTAGGATGGAAGGGAGAAGAAAAATTATAAGATTAAGGATAAATTGTAAGTTATATCAAAAGGAGTAATTATAGGGTTAATTTATAAATTCAAAGATTATGTTTCTTTTTTCTTTTTTCACAGTATGATTGTAGATACCTAATTTTTGCCCCTTTATAATTTTAATGTTTTATTTTTTTTTTAATTTTTTACAAAAAGGGTCCTAATTCAAAAAAAAACAAAATAAAAAAATTAATAAAAGATAAAAATAATAAAAATTAACAAATGATGAAAAGACAAAAAAAATAAAAAAAATAAAAAATGATAAGAAAAGAAAAATTATAAAGATTTTGTAGATTTTTAGGAGCTTAGTCTAAATAATCATTTTAGAGAGTTACGTGGTTTAAGTATAATTTAGTTATACTAAAAATCAAGGCATAAGCCAGTGGCTTAACAGATAAGCATTAGAGCATTGAAGCATTGGATTGACATTAATTTAAGGTCTTGAGTTCGAGTCTTGTTAGGCACCTATTTCTTTTATTTTTCTATCTTTTACAAAAGTAAGTTGAATGCATATAATTCACATCTAATCAAAATTATTTGAATCTAGTTTGATTAGATTTAGATTGATATGATCTTATTTGCCTTTCATAAATACACACACTCCCAAAAGAATAAGGATCTTTAGTCCATCCATTGCACTTCACGAAGAGACGCACAGCAGCAACTCCAGTTCTAAGCCAACAACAACGTCTGAATTGCACTACACTCTACAACAGCCACTAAGCACTGCTGTCCTTCCACAACTGAAATCCCAACACACAGAATTCAGCTCCTACAGCCGCCGCTACAAAACCGGCCGTCCCCAAGATAGCTACTGCTCCTTACGACGTCCAGACAATTCTCCAAGCAAACAGCAATGACAAAACCACTCCCTAGATGCATCACTCACCCACAGGACAAGGTATACACCACCGAATTATTGCCCACAACTACACAGCGATAGCAAGACAGTAGTAGTCCATGCCGCTGCACATTATCTCTCTCGCTCATTGTCTTCTACAAGCTACAGCCAACTCCCAACATCCATTCAGGCCATTTAGAACTGTACAGCAAACACACGTCCACTACAATACCGCGCCTACACTCGCGACTATTCAACAAAACACACTCACGCGACCTAACTATCCACACTGCTTTCTCGCTCACGACGCCGACCAGTCTGCAAGCTTATAATCCACACGCCGACAACGCCGACCAATATGCATGCTTATAATCCATACGCCGACGACGTCGCCGCAACACGACCACTGTCCAGCAGCATACGCACACCCCTGTCACGATCGCTTCCCGCTATCTACAAGCACTATAGCACTCACGATCAACAACTACAATCACTACAGTTCAACTCTGATCAGAAGCGATCAACCAAGCAACCGTTGAAGCCACTCTTGATTCCACCACCAGGACTTGCTGCACGTGTAAGTATATAGTTTCTTCACTGCGCTATAGCTCCGCAATCAGGTTTAGTTTCTATCTAAGTTTTTATTTATTTATTTCTGATTTATTATTATCATATTATATTATTATTTTGTTAGGACTTTAGTAATACATATGTGTATATCATTAGTTTTCTTTGTAATATAGATTAGGTATATTATATTGGTTCAAGTGAATGTTTATTTAATAAGTAATAATATAGATATAAAGATATATAGATATTAGCTAAGGGATTGTTAAAATTAGTTTTATCTTATTATTATCTATAGGTTCACATAATATATAATACATGAATATGTTAGTTTAAGAGTTTTAGTATTAGTTCTTATATAAGAATATTATATAGAATTGTTTTATTTTAGTAAATAGTTATAGGAGTTGTTAAGATTGGTTATTTTTGTTAGGATTTGATCTTGTTTAAAGATTTGTCATATAGAAAGGGTTTTTTTTAAAAAAAAAAATAAAAATTAATAAAAAATCCTTTTAAAAAAAATTTAGGGACTTTTAGTGAATTTTCTTTATAAAATAACAACACTCAAGAGTTAGGACCCTTTAGATTTTTTTTTTTAAATAAACCGAATAAATTAAAAATGTAAACTCGGGCAGTTTTCAAAATTAAGATAAATTAACACCTTAAAAATTTTTTTTGAAAGAACTACGATCGTCTGATCTCGGCTAGCGAGTACATAGGTACTTTCGGGGCGATAATAAAATATATAGAAACTTAGGTCCTTTTTTTTCTCTCTCTTTTGATTTTATTTATTTATTTTTTTATTTTTTAAATATTATAATTAGAAGAATAATTCTAATTTCGGTAAATAGATAGTGGTACCCGTTAGGGTTTAATAGGTTAGCCCTTGAACTTGGAACTCTCTGGTTATTCATTCAAAATTGAAATAAAAGACCAGTAGCCAAATCGTAATCAATCTACTCAATTGATTACGGTTTCTTTTTTTTTTTTCCTGACTTCAGTCAAGTAATGACTCCAAAAATTATTTTCAATAAAAAAAACCGGAATTTCTCAATTTCTTTAATTGAGGATTAATATTAAATAGGTTAGGATTTAATATTAATCGGGAAATAGGGAAATTAATTTTAAATAAAAGAAATCGAAAAATCAGGCTCGACAGTGATGATTTCTAAGGGATTGTTGTCTAAGCAATTCATCCTAAGTTAGAGATTAATGGAGAAACATATTATATGGTTGAAATTACGTGGACAAACCAACATAGAAGATATTATGGGGTTAAAATGTGAAAAGAATTTCAATTTTAGGATCAACCTAAAGGGTTGGACATTCAATTGCATACCTATTGGAGAGATTTTGCAATAGAGAGGGACAATAACTAGGCAGTTGATTAATTGCCTAAGCCTACTAGTTGACCACCCCTTCCCTTTGGTTGATCGACGTGCTTCTTAGTTGAACGTCCTTTCTTTTTATTGCCCCTATTTGACCTTGTAGCTTAGTAGATGAGCTAACCTTAGCACACCTTATTAGATCTAATTAATTAAGTGTAAAATCAATTTTAGAATTAAGAATTTCAAATCTTTAGTAAGAATAAGTGTTTATAAATTGATATGCATTTTATTAATAGGAGTAGGTTCTCTCTTTTAAGTATTTCAACTATGACAAACACCATCAAGGTGCTTAGTTCTCATATTTGATTGCTAGTACTTATATGGTTAGATATTAAAATGTATCTAAAAATATCCAAACCTTTAATTGAGTGTCGATTATACTTGTAAATTGAGCGGATAGGGAGTATTTGAGTATTAAAAGTAGAAGTCATGAATCGATAGCTATATTGTCTTGTGGAGATAAGAGACAATATGATGGTAGTTTAATCCCTAAAGTGCCACATGTGACTTAAGGGATTGTGATTGACCAACTAATGCAATATAGGTTGGTTTTTGGAAAGAAGCAACAGTCAAGTTCGTAATGGTGAAATGGGATTATGGAATGCCAATATGGACTATCGTTATGGACCATCTTATATATGGCTACAAGATATGACAATTTTTAAGGTTAAAGTAAATATATATATATATATATATATCTATACAAATAGATATATTATGTTCTATGTGCATATGATTAGGGTAACTATAGTACTAGCTTCTTTTGTTTACCCATTTGTGGGACCATGTTTTTCAAGTAAAAATGTTATAACTACCTACAATTCGACCTGTATGGTGGGAGTAGGAACGATGGTAATTGTTTCTAGTACTATGATGACTAAATAAAAAATTTAGGTTTCTTACTTATATGTTTTTCTCTTTTTCCAAACGATTTGTAGGATTTTTTATATTGTGTCACGTTTGTCAAGTTATGTTTGCAGACATAGTAAGACTATGGTTTGATACTTCACTTGTAGATTGCTTGATGGGACACTATTATTCATCCACATAACACCTGGAGAATATTGGTGATACTACATTGTATGTTAGTGAAATTTATTAGGGGTCCTCTGAGCTTTTACGTATTTATATCATGTGAATATGCAATGGAGTTGTCATATCTCAATTTTGGAGCAAGACAACCTCTATATATTTGCTTCATATGACTTAGCTCAAATATCTTTAAAATTAGGTATTTGAATTTTTAAATTTAAAAAAAAATGCTTTTAAAACCATACTTAACCATGTTTTTTAAAAATAAATTAAAAATAAATAAAAAAGAGAGAGAACAATTTTGTATAAAAGATGCTCATAAACCAGCCATAATGGAGAACCATTTCTTTCTTTTCTGGTTTTATGTACTTTAATTTTAGTGTTTTTAATCAATTTGTCCAATAGCAAAATAATAAAATAGGGTATATTTCTGAAAACATTTTTCATAGGATTTTGGGGTGAAGCTTTGAAGATAAAACATTTAGACATACATGAATCAAATATCAAGACAAATTGATAATTTAACCTAAATTTAAATATGGATCTCAATTACTATCAGCAACCACAGCACAATAATTCTATATTACCACCTCTAACTGTATATATTTTTTCAGCTGGTGTCATTATGAGTTACCACCACAATATGTGAGAATTGCAGACTATCAAACTGCGTAAAGAAGTAGAAAATATTCTCCTCAAAAAAAGAATACAACTTAATCTTTATGGAAATATCTTAAAACCCAGTCCTTCTGGTGTGAGTATTAATGTATAATAAGAAGATAAATAAACCCATTAATTTACCTATTGCATTTAAAAAAGAAAAAAAAAAAAGAAGAAGAAGAAGAAGAAGTAAGAACTGAGGATACTCGAGGGCAAAAATATATGGAATAATGGGGTTATAAGCAAATTGCCCATAGGCCCAAAACAGGACAGTGAAAATAATTGATCAAAGGTTTAAAAATTTTTATAGAAGTGCAAGATTTCAATAATTAATTTTAAAAATTAGGCGAAGCAACAATTTTTATAAAGCATTCTGATATACTCAACACAAGTAATAAAGGTATATTTCCTTTTGCTTTCTTTCAAGAAAAATTTAAAAGAAAACACCTGATCTATTCTTAGCCCAAAAAAAAAAAAATAATAATAATAATTGAAAAAAAATAAGGACACCCAACATCAATATATCATGACCAACAAACTAAATCTAATATTTCTAAGCTCCTGTAATAATAAATCTTAATGTGAGATACATCAAAAATAGGAGAAAAGAATATTAGTTGAAACAAATATTATCTAATCATGTTTCCGTTGTCAAATTCTATGTTTAGAAAGGGGAATTTAGTTGGATTGTCCCATAATCTCCCTCCGTGGAGAGTTTGACATACCAAAGAAATTGATTTATCATGCCTTTGGTATTCCACGATGTTATTGTAAACCAGGTTCTAGGCTATTCCCCTCCCCCTCCTTATAGTCCATTCACCTATTGAATAACTATACCTTTAACAAGGATGGGAGAGGATGCCGGCCAGTGGTCAATTTAATTAGATTTGAGTCCCCACATTCAGGAATCCACTTTATGTTTGGGTCTACTCCACTTGATATCACACCCATACAAAATACATAAAATTTACTGTAAGAAAACCTAGATTCAATCACCTTAGATAAGAGATTAATAATTTGATCATTTCAGTTTTCATTAATTCAATGTGGATTTGGTTGATAAGGAAACAATCAGTAAAGCCCACGCTTAGATATTGTTTACAACACCTGAAATATAATATGACGTAAATTGGATCCTTCTTTAACTTCAAGTTAGGGATATTATGAATGGGCTTAAAACTCCTGAACAATCCATATGTGATTCCCTAATCCCACTAAAGAAAGTATAGAAATATGGATCTATCATCGGTATGACCAATTAAATCTTGTTTACACCCTTGTTTTATTTGATTAGTACTGGACTAATTTATTTTTACTTTTCCCATTAATCCATTATAAGAGTAATAGGAATTACAAATTAGATTATGTTAGACCATGCAAGAGAGTATCTATTGTAGTGATCTATGCCATGTTTGGCTACACAATTCAAATGTATATAGCGTAAATAAGATACGTATGATTCCATGACCTTAAGAAAAAACATAAGAAGACAGGAAAAGCAATACAAATGTACTTTTGAGGAGAGGAAACATAAAAATATGTGTCAAATACATTTGATGTGTTCTTGTAATATTATTAATACCCTTCACACCAATGAATTTAAGCATTTTCCCCCCTTATTATCCTAAACTCTGCCCAAGGAAAGAAAAAAGAAAAACCACTAAACCGATCGGTTCTGGTCCAAACATAAGTTTAGTTGGAATCTTCAAAGAAAGAGTTCACTATCGAATCAACAACGTATCTTGTCCCAAATCCAAGGAGGCCATCGATGATAAGGGCCAGGGCTAATTTGGCAGAACTAATACATACCTTCATAATTTTCCTCTTTCTGATCTTGCTCGCTACGGATTGTTTTCGCCAATAATTTTATTCGATTATCTTCTTCGCACAACCCACATGGTAGCAGTAGTTTCCACAGCTTGAAACATAAGCACAACCTTCAGTCTTACCAGACAACCTCTCCTTGTCACAGATTTAGCACTTTGCCGGTGCCTTCATCTTAGGTCTTAAGCTAATCTCACCATCATCTACCCTAACGCTTAGCTCTTTACAACATGGGTGCAATGCTTTATAAGTAAAGTGCTCATAAACTAGCCAAAATGGATTGTGGGAGTCATGAGCTTTTTCATGCCAAGTTTTGTATCGAAACCCTAAAACCGCCTCCCCACAGCCGATACATGGCCTCACTTCCTTCGGAGGTCTTTTGCATTATCGAAGTACCTGTTTTTGAAGAGGTATGGTAGCTGGTGTGAGAATCATCTTCGGATGAGGTTGCACACTACTTGTGAAGATGAAAATTGCACTAGTTGTCTTTTCAGCGATAACAATGGTCAGACCCCAGTTGTTGGCATCCATTGCATTTGTATAGAGCATTCATGCTCCGAAAATATAGTGAGTGATATCGGTGGTTTGTGATGTACACTTTTCGTGAATATGTTAACACCCGTAATTTCTATTCTATTATGAATAATACTATGAATATTGAAATAAAGTATAATACTAGTGAATCAATAAAAATATGAAAGAATGATGTAATGAAAATAAAAATGAAATTTGATTTTGGTTGATTTGAGAGAACCACTCTCTAAAGGATATAAGACCACTTTTCTAGATTAAAACTTATCTATTTATTCTTATTGACATTACCCTATTTATAAAAATACATCTCAATCTACTAATTTATTACAAGTAATTAACTTTTCCTCCTAATACAACTACTAAAATTACTATTGCAACTATTAAAATTATCATTACAATATAGTAAAAAGTACTAGCTTTTATAAAATTATATAATTAACTATTAATTATTTACATTTATACTACTATTATATATTTGGTTCTTAACATGAACTAAAAGTTGCACTGAAGTCTAAGGGGCTCTCTCACCTAGTCTTTTAGATTGAGCTCTTCCCTTAGGCCTGGGGTCATAACGTTTAATGTTCTCGTTGAGAGGCTAATTCCACAAAATGGCCAACTTAGAAAAGAAGCGACCTAAGGCATGGCTACTTAGAAAAGGGCTACCTAATGAAACAAAGTATGAACCACCCAAAGTGAAAGCTATCAAAAATAGGCAGTTTAGAGTAGGCCAACGTAGACATTAGTTTTCATAAGGAAATGATAATGTTACAATCTCATATGAGAAAATAATATAAACTAAGTATTACATTTAAGTTTAAGAGGCTTTCCTACCTATTAGATTAGTCTTTTGGGTTAGACTCTTCCCTTAGACTTGAATCATAACATAGTAGGTGATTAAAGTTTAATAGAAGATAATTCAGGGAGGAGAATGGCTTTAATGTTATGATTTCGAAGCTTATGCATTTTCTCCCCTTCACCAAATCCTGAGTGGCACTATTTCGAAGAAAGACCTTTCACTTGATAATTGTTTCTTTCTTCTCAGCACATTAATCCATTAAATTTGTCACAATTAATAATTGATTCCAAGAAACTACTTGGAAAGAAGGGCATAGGTTTATTATTGGCCATACATCCCTCATTTTCATATGTTTTACTTTCTATAAATGATGCACCAATAATAACCAATTGAAAATATCTATATAGTATTAAAATGGAAAGTTCACCTAAACTTCTATATGAAATCTCGATCATACTAAATGAGACATTCATCTGTTGTCATTTCAAATAGAAAGTTAGAAGTAAAAGTTAAAAATGAAATAGAAAAAGAAAATATTACTAATGAAGATTAAGATATTAATTGTTGAATTCCCTTCTCTCCTACTTCACACCTCAAAAGCACCATTGTTATAGAGAAAAAGACGCTTTACATCTTCTTAATCTGAAATGGATGGATTATATTAATTAAATATATTAACAATATATATAATAAGTATGAGTGAGATAGCAAAGATTGCTTTAATCTAGTAAGTGCAAGTGAGATCATAAGTGTTATTTTAGGAGGTTACATGAGTATATATTTATAACTCTTGATAATTACAAATAAGGAAAAAATTTTGCCATATCAAATTTCTTTATTTTAATAAATACTAGTAAACGGCATACTTGCGATGCATGTGTAAAAAC
This sequence comes from Lumnitzera littorea, assembly GCA_024138015.1. Classification (NCBI taxonomy): domain Eukaryota; kingdom Viridiplantae; phylum Streptophyta; class Magnoliopsida; order Myrtales; family Combretaceae; genus Lumnitzera; species Lumnitzera littorea. The sequence continues at coordinate 47,360,837 of JAMXBB010000006.1, read as the reverse complement.
AAAATACAACAACATGATAAATTTTAAAACATAATATAATTATTAAATCAAACCATATATATGACCTATGATTTAATGCAAAAATAAATTTGAAAAAAAGTTGTGCAAAAGGAAAAAAGAATATATGTATAATACAGTAATACATTACAAATGCATTTTTTTTTTTTACCATACAAACGCATATGTTAAAAATACACTAAATATTATAATTACATTTAATTTGCTTTATTGAAAAAATATTATACATGTTAAAATAATTGATGATATCACAAATTATATCCTCAATTAGATTGCCTTTTTATCCAAGCCCTTAATATTTTATTTTTTCTATACATCTTTTAACATTATAAAGATAAGAGATTTATTGGCACAATTATGAAACTTTTTTGTTTAAGTTTTTTTCTTTTTTTTTTGTTTCATTCAAAGTTGACACATGTCAATAGATAGGTTCATAATCGTAGATTTAATAAAAGAATTAGTAAACAACACACTTATAATGCACGCGTAAAAAGTAAATACAACAATATGATAAAATTTAGAGCATAGCACAATTATTGAATCACACTGTATATATGATGAATGATTTGAGAAAAAAAATGCAAAAACAAATTTGGAAAAATGTTGTCTAAAGAAAGAAGAATATATATATAATATAATAATATATCATAAATGCATATGTTAAAAATGCTCTAAATATGCTAATTTCATTTAATTGACGTATTAAAGAAATCTCCTACATAAGCAAAACAATTAACAATATATTAATTAGAGAATTTTCACAAAGCAAAGTAATTATTTAAGAGCTTATAAGAAATTGCTTAAGAGCACAATCTTCAAATGTATTAGATTTTATTGTGTGTCAAAAAGAGTATTTATGGTCATTTGGAATGTTACTAAGAATAGGAGAGAGAAATTGAAATTAGAGAGAAAAAATTAGTAAATTTCTCACTTTACCCTTCATATTATTATGTAAGAATTTTAGCATCATATAATCCAATGGTTATTTCCAATATGTTATAAGGATATTTGAAGGGGGAAAAAAAAGACACCAAATGACCTCCTAACTCCTTTTAATGATATAGATATATATATAAATATTTATATATTTATATGTGTATATGATGTACATAATTTAATTGATGATTATGCGTTTGCAAATTCTTCTTAAATTTTAGTTTTATTCTTCAAAACAACATACAGTTTGCAAATGTATTAAAATATACTTGTTTACTAAAGTGAAGTGTATCTTAAATTATTAAAGTTTTGTAATATAATTAAATTATATGTTGATTTTATAAATAAAAATTATTATGTATTTTTTTCTACTTAAAAAAAAGTCATAAAAATTTATTATGGATTTTTATATACACTACTCACATCCATAGGAACAGTACCTAAATAATACGAATTATGAGATATTAAAAACAATATATTATCTATTAATTATAGCTGCATTAACATTAATAAGTTATAATAATTTCTTCATACATTTATACTTGGAAATTTGACCAAAGCATCAAAAGGGAAATATGAATTAATTATAGCTAGCAAGTGATGCAAGGTTGAAAAATAGAAATTAAAAAATATAGAGAAAATATGGAATAATTACAATCAATAACATTACCTTATTTAAGGAGGTATATTGCAATTTTTAATGTAAGAGGTGAATTAAGATAATGGATATTTATAACCATAGTAAAATAATACTATTGTAAAATTATAAATAGTAGATGATATAAAATATTAATGATTTAGGTAAAAGAAAAAAGACACCAAAAGCCCCTTTTTTTCTTTAATAGTATAGAAAATCCCCTCTAACTTAATTAAATAATTATTTATCATTTGTAAAGACCCGTAACATGAGTGTGTAATCTGTTAGTATGATAAAAATTGTCTCTATTTAATCTCTTTAATTTATATCAAGTTTTGGTATATATTAAATATTTTATTGTTTACAAATAAATTAGCATAATAAAATATGAACATATACATATATATAAAATAGGGTAAGATATGTAAATAAAGTTTTACTTTTATTTCTATTAAAAATATGAATAATGTGAATTTAAAGATTGTTAAGATTGATCATTGTAGAAAAGACTATATGATATATATTAAGTGTTAGGAAATGCTCCTATCATGCATCTTGGAAAAAAGAAAGGATATTTATCCTCTTTATAAGTTACTCAAGTCAATGAAAAGCTTTCAAAGTCTATACTACCATTAATGACGACTTTATTCATGACAACAAATAAAATATTTCCAACTTACAAAAATTATTCTAGAAGTTGTAAGCTCTTTGTATATGTGTAATTAATAAATGTGGAATCAAAGGTTGTTAAGATTGTTATTATTGTGGAAAAAGCTGATATATCACACTAAAATATCTTAAAGTAAAAGTTATTAAATAAAATAGATATTGAAATCAATAAAGTGGACACATGAAATGAAAATGATGAAAACCATATATTAAGTCATATATCAATTTACTAAAGGAGAATATTCCTCACAAAACAAGAATCCTTACATAAATCAAAATATTAATGAAAAACAGAAAGTGGAAAAATAGCTAAAAGACTTAATAAAATAGGTCTCTCATAAAACCATCCAAAATCCTATAGATATAGTCCAACTCCCACTTTGCAAATTACTCCAAGTCTATACTAAGAATTCTCTTTTGGCAATAAAGAGAGGAATAAGACTAACAACAAGTTTACTTGGGGTAAGAATTCCAATTCTTAAAATTCAAAATACCAATTTAGAATACTCACTATGCTTGTCTTGGTCATTGTTCACTAACCACACAATATCAATCCACCACCACATACTAACTTACCCACCACCACTCGTAACCCACTGACCACTACCAAACCACTACATGCAACCTACCACCACCAGATCATTGCATGCCACTACACTACACACCACCACATGCAACCCAAATGCAACCTACCACCACATGCAACCCACCGTTACCAAATCTAGATATGCTGAAAGGTTTAGATTGAATTAAATTATCATTGAAAGTTGAAAGCTTTGTTTTAATACTGGATTTGATGGATTGAGATTTTGGATTAAAAAAAAAAAATGGTGTCTTCTCTTTGTTTCTATCGAAGGAGAAATTGATATGACATTTTTATTTTTATGGTCATGATTTGGACAGATTCTAGAAAATGTTGAAGTTTTGAAAAATAGTTCAAAATAGAAAAAGAAAGAGATTAGGATGATTTAAAATGTAACTTTTTATCACATGTCTATTCCTTACTTCCTTTTTAACCAATTAAATAAGGCAATAGTCATTCCCCCTTATTCCATTCAAAGAAGTGAACAAGCCGTGAGCATGTAATGACAAATAAGTATTCAATTCCTAATCTTTTTCATACTTAATCGAAAATAAGAATTAATAATGAATAGAAGACATAAATTATAAAGCAAATTATAACAATACAAGTATGTAAACTAAAATCTAATGCTTGAATCTAGAAACTCATAAAAATAAAATAAAGCAATGCCTTTAGAGTTAAGTTAAAAACGTATGAATCGATTACAAAACCTAATTTATGAATCTTTAGTTAAACCTTAAATAGTTTAGGTAAAAAGTGAAGGAAATAAAACTTCAAGAATTTGTTAATAAAAAGGATTATTTGTTTAGATTCAAAGATTAAGGTTTAATATGAAATATGTATTACAATTAGATAATTTATAGGTTGAGCTCTCAAAACCTTAACTTAAAATAAGAGATGAAAGAGGTATCTACAAATTTTGTTGGGATATAAAAATATCTGATGTTTTGGAAGCCATTGCTATTACTTTTTTTTTTTTTCTTTTAAGATTATGCTTTACGAGGATATTTCTTTTGCATCTCACTTGTCTTGATTCTTGATAAGGATAATTCAGTTACTTGCAAGGATTTAGACCTAAATGCTTTCATTAGGCTAATTTATAAAGTTCTTGTTATACGATTAAACAGTTTTTTTCCTCCTTGCTTAATACCAAATGAAATGGAATTTATTAAGGATCCGAACATTTTAGATAATATATATTTTGGTAACTTGAACATGTTTCACTTTTTAAAGAGAAAGGTGATAGAGGGGGATGTAATATCAAAAGAAATAGGAACATAAAAAACAAAAAGAAAAAAGGAAGTAGGGAAGAGGGAGAAGGAGAAGGAGGGAGAGAGTAAGGGAAGAGATAAAGAGAATAGAGTTTAGAGATAAAGTGAAGTAATAATTTCATTAAACAAGGTAAGATGTATTTCAAGAATTGAAATCATCAAAAAAAAGTGTAGAGATGCATATCTTGATGTTATTCTCACCCGCATATGGTATAAGTCGTATCTTACACATAACCTTAGAGAAGTGACATGCAAATGAGACTAAAGAGAAAAATTACAATAAAGGAGATTAATGTTTAGGGATAAGTTCAAACAGAAAATCAAACTTTTGAAAAGCTAAAAGCTTAAAATAACAAATTAACGTTTTACAAACTAATTCAAATAAAAGATTCCATCAACTTACCATTAAATTATGCTGATATGTTATGCAACAATTCATATTAACAAAGCACTAATAACATGCTAACAAGGGCACTTTATTATAATTAAAAAAGGAAAATTTTAAGAAAAGTAAATAAAATTATAATAAAGTAACATAGTTTGAAAAAAGAAAACAACATAAATAAATGTGAAAGCATAAACTATAAAAAAAATATAAAACAAAAAAAAAATAAAATGTTAATAAATAAAAAGATTAAAAAATTTAAAAACAAAAAAACAAAAGAAAATAATAGATAAAAGTGGGTTATTTGACCAATCACATTACTTGAGGTGGTGGGCGGCCACACCAAGCCCTCATTTAAGGGGGAAAAAAAAGAAATGAGTTGAAAAACCTATTAAGTAGCGTGACCCATTTCCAACTTAATAGGTTTTTCGACTTTCTAGTTATATAATAATAATAATATATAAAAATTGACCTCATGGTAGCCACCTACCACCTAAGCTATATGGTAGGTCAAACAACATACTTGTTCATTTTTTTTTTCGTTCTTTTTCCATTTTTTTCTATTTTTTCAATTTTTTTTATTTCTTGACTTTTATTTTTTCTTTCTTTTTTATATTTCATTTTTTAATTTTTTTTCTTTTTTTTTCGGTTTCTTTTTCTTTTTTAATTTTTCCTATTTTATTTATAATAAAGTGGCCATATCTACGCTTTGTTAGTGCTAACTGTTGCATAGCATGCTACCTCAGCATAGTCTAACAGCATTATAATAGTATATTGACGGAATCCCATGTTTAAACTTGTTTGTGAAACATTGATCTTATAGAAGTTAAAAACTTTTTCCTTCTAAAAAGTTCAAAACTTTTTCCTTGGTATAATTTTTCCAAGACTAAAAATAACGTTTGGATGCTAGAATTACATAAGATAAAGAGAACTAAACAGCACAATGTAAAGAGTCAAGACTATATAATCCTATTGTACCATGTTTGATATGCACAGTACTGGATTTTTATAATTGTAAAATAAAAAAATTAATTATTCACAATAAAAATTACAATATGTCTAATATTATGATTTGAGAATATTCTTCGGGGTCATTTTTAGAATTTTAAAGATATATTTATTTTGTAGTAGATGAAAAACATTTTCATCCATCAAATATATGGCTCAACTTTTAGGCTTTTGTTTAATACTTTATAACATCTATTTTTAAGTAACATAGCTAATTGTGTAAACCAAATAGCTACAAAAAGTTTTGTCTAATACAATGCCATTAGGCATGAAATTATAGCAACTAAACAATACTTAAAGGGATAACTTGGAGAGGAGTGACTAAGAGAAGGTACAAGTAATAATGTGGCTTGAGTGTACAAGTGAGAGGTGATGGAGCTTTAGAGAAACAACCTCACTATTCTTAAATAGCACTGACTTATTCTTTTCTAGCTTATTTGATCTTCAAGACTTAAGAGCATAAATTTTATAGTCCCATATTATTTTTCAAATTTCTAGAATAATTATGTTAAACTAGTTAAAAAGCTTATGCAATGAGCAAATTAAATTTTCGATAACAATAGTTTTTTTATAGAAAATACAAATATAATATATTATTTTTATGTATTATAAAAAAGCACATTAAAAATTATTTAACTAATATAAGATCTCAAAAACGAATAACTTGTTATATATGATTCATTAAATATTCAATAGGAAAAAAAAAAAACACAAAAGCTCTCCCCTTCTCTCTCTTATTGAATGATATCAAATTTTAAAATTATTTGAATAATTTGAAATAATTTGCTACGATAAAATATAAAAGATAAGTGCTTCCAATATCATATTAAATATGTCAAAAATTATCAAAATGCATTAATGGTACCAATAAAAAAATGAAATATAAATAATGAAAAATCTCTTAAAACTATATATTATAATATAATAAGAAATATTGCTAAGTAATTATAGACGCTTGAGTTCAATGATATCTATCAAATCACCATGGTAATTGATAAATGAGATGAAACATACTAATTCTATGATTATCTTAATGGCCCAATCATGGGCTCAAGGCCTATAGCCTTCCTTATTGAGTATATGAATTTGCTCAAGAGAGATTGATCTAACTAATACCTATTTCATGTATACCAATTTAAGTTTCCCTAAATCATCGCAAAAACATGGATCAGGCGTTTTAAACAATGTCACATAGCCGACGAAGTCAAGCTTAGGTTAATTGTGGTTTTAAACAAAAATTCTAATGCAACGAATTACTTGACCCTCTACATAAATGGAGAAATAATAGGATTCATAAATTTAAAGGATCAGATTTTCTCATATGGTCAAACTTTTAACTTATTTTCATTAAGGGTTAATTATAAATACATAGTCTATGTTTTGGTTATTTTATAAAGAGATGATCTATGATATTTTTCTCAACAGATATATTACTCGTATTTTTAAATTTTGTGTAGTGCATAGATATAGGACACATGCAATATTATTAGTAGCAGATGGCAGTATTAAATAATTTTAAATTAATAATATAATTCCAAATTAAAAAAATACATAAATTAAATTAAGAGGGAAAAAAAAGAAGAAGAAACCTAAAAAGGGCAAAAAAAAAGAAAAGTATCCAATTCCTCTAATGAAGCTACAATGGAGATCAACATTTTTTAATAAACAAAATTATTGATCATCATGTTAACAAAAGTTTAGATCATATAAGTTTATGGAGTATGAATTTGCCACCATCATCAAAGAAGAAAGACGAAGTTTAAGAACAAGTGTCATCGATCAAAGTTTCTAACTGGTGTCTTGTATGATTCCATAATATCCGATAGTGCTTGTTAATCTTCACCAGACTATAGTTTAAGTGGTGATTGTAAAACAAAGTTATGTTTTGTGTTACGGTTTGGGGCTTTCTTTAGAACACAAACGGACCTTACGACGCTTACTGTCCTACCTCTGCAGTAATAAGCAAGCCTAACTTACACACAACGCTAACCAATAAGGTCTAAACTAGTAAGCAACACAACTAAGAAAGAAAGCCAACAGAATATAAGGGACACATACATGATTGAAAAAATGAATAGCACACTTTTATTAATTCCAACAGTAATACAAGGCTATAATGTGTATGTACGGGGGTACAGTGTATGTAACAGGTGCTGTTGGTTGATTACAACATGGTAAATAAGTGCTTCAATCCAAAAAAGTACTCACATCTCCATAAAGAGCTTTACAAACATTTTTGGGCCTAGCAGGAGAAGACATTAAAACTGGTGAAATGGTACAATTTTCTAAAAGTGGAAATTTCTAAAAATAATAAGGCCCCTAACTACACAGAAAAAGTCCCTCCTTATGTTATAATATATACAAAAGAATAGCCCCTTGCTAGTATAAGTATGTTACAAAAAGGGACCCTAACATCTTCCCCCACTGAATTCTATTGACGTCCTTGGCAATATGTACAGGAGCTTGGATCTGGTGGTAGAAGTCTTTTGGCTGGCAAAGCTAACTTTCTCTTGAATAAGGGCTTTAGATCTTCTTCAGTCTCCCAACTAGTATATTCTTCTCCTCGATCTCTCAACTTGATCAAATATTCTTTATATTCTTCTCCAGTAGCGGGATCTCTGACTTTTCGCTCTGCAAGGATGTCTTCCATAGCTTGACTCAGGTTGAACTTGATCATGACGTGTGATTGCTTGGACACATTGCGAGATGGGTCTTCCATGTTTAGATAATATGGCTTCAAGACGCTGACATGAAAAACTGGATGGACCTTCAATGATGCAGGAGGCTTAACCTTGTAAGCTGCTCTTCCAATCTTCAAGATGATAAGAACTGGACCAATATGCTTTTGGATCAATCTTCTATCCTTGTTCCTCAATTATCTGACCTGCTCTGAAAGAAGCTTTATGAGGACTTGATCTCCCACATTGAACTCTCTAGTTCGATGATTCTGATCTGCCCATTTCTTCATTCTCTTGGAAGCCCTTTCAAGGTATGCTTTTGCTACTACTAAACTCTGCTTCCAATCACTGGTGAATTGATAAGCTCTAGGCATCTCCCGGTCTATGGTGCTGCCACTGTATAGGGTAACAATAGTTGTTGACCCGTAATGATCTTTATAGGGCTCTTGTTGGAGGAAGAGCTCCGCTAGATGTTGAAACAAAACTGGGCGATATCTAACAAGTCAACCCAATTCTTCTGGTTGGCATTAATAAGGTGCCAAAGGTATTCCTTCAACAAACCATTAAATCTTTCTGTTTACCCATCACTCTGCAGATGGTAGCTAGAGGTCATGCTCAGCTCGGAACCTAGGAGCTGGAATAACTCTGTCTAAAATTTCCTTGTAAACCTGGCATCCCTATCACTCACATAATTCTAAGGTATACCCCAAAATTTTACCATATGCTTGAAGAAAAGTTGGGTTGTCTCTTCTGCACTTGAACTCTTTATGGTAGGAATGAAGGTGGCATACTTAGAGAACCTGTCAACAACAACAAAAGTAGATGAGTGCTCCTCCACTTTTGGTAACGAAGTGATAAAGTCCATGGAGACGCTCTCCTATAGGCGAGATGGCACAGGAACTGGCTCTAATAGGCTTGCCACCTTCAGTCTCTCAACTTTGTCTTGCTAGCAGGTTAAGCAAGTCTTCATATAAATCATCACATCCTCCTTCATATCCGGCCAGTAATAGCCTTGCTTCAATAAGCTTAGTGTCCTCTACCAGCCGAGATGTCTAGCCCACAAAGTATCATGGCACTCTCTCATGAGCGCCCTTCTCAAGTTGCTCGCCTTCGGGACATACAACTGGTGCCCCTTTGTGTAAATGAGGTTGCCTTCTACCTAAAATCTATGAGTCTTCCCTTCCTCAACCAACTACTTGAGATTTTTGGCCAATAGGTCTTGACCTATATGCTGCTTGATCTACTCTTGAATTGAAGTCGAGATTTGACTCATCGACTAGTGTGCAATCTACGCTAAGGATGCTAAATCGGCTCGCCTACTTAAAGCATCTGCCACCTGATTAGTCTGCCCATTGTGGTACTCAATCTCCATATCAAACTCTGCAAGAAACCCTTACCATCTTACTTGTTTAGCTGAAAGCTTCGGTTGAATCAATATATAACTGGCAATAGAATTATCTATCTTCACTAGAAACTTAGATCTTAGCAAATAGTATTTCTAGATCCTTAGACAATGAATTATTGCAAGTAACTCCTCTTAGGCTGAGTACCTACACTCCATTTGATTCAACTTCCTACTCTCGTATGCTACTGGATGACCCTCTTGCATCAATACTCCCCCTAATGCAATGTCTAAGGCATCTATATGGACTTCAAAAGGCTTAGAAATGTCAGGAAGTACGAGGACTGGCTCCTCTGTCACTATACTCTTTAACTCCTCGAAGGCACTCTAATATATCTCATCCCATGACCATGCTTGGTCCTTCTTTAATAGATCAGTAAGGGGTACGACTTGATGGGAATATCCCTCAACGAATCTTCTATAACAATTTGCAAGTCCAAGGAAGGATCGCAACTCGGTTACACTCTTAGGCATTGGTCATTGCTTAATTACTTCCACCTTAGCCATATCCATTTGAATCCGCCCTTCTTCAATAACATGACCTGGGAAGTTGATGCGCTTCTACGCAAAGGCACATTTCTCGTGCTTCACATACAAATGATTCTTTTACAGCTTCTTGAAAACCATTCTTAAGTGCTTTGCATGGTCCTGTAATGTCCTGCTATACACAATAATGTCGTCTAGATAGACGACTATAAATTTATCGAGATATTCACGAAATACATTATTTATTAAGATATAAAATGTCGCAGGAGCATTAGTGAGACCAAAGCGCATCACCAAGAACTCATAAGCGCCATACCAAGTTACACACGTTGTTTTGGGCTCATTACCCTTAGCAATGCGAACCTGATGATAACCTAAGCGAAGATCCAGCTTTGTAAAATACTTAGCCCTACTCAGTTGATCAAACAGATCAACAATTAGCGAAATTGGGTAATGATTCTTCACTCTCAACTTATTTAGAGCCTAATAGTCAATAGATAATCTCAAACTCCATCTTGCTTCTTCTGAAATAGAACAGGAGCCCTGTATGGTGCTTTTGAGAGTCGAATGAAGCCTGCCTCTAACAACTCATCTAATTGCTTCTTCAATTCAGCAAGTTTGGGATGCGACATTCTACAAGGAGGTCTTGCGAGTAGTTTGACACCAGGAATCAACTCAATCTCGTGGTTCATCAACTATCTAAGAGGTAATTCCTTTGGGAGCTTATCAAGCATCACATAATCATACTCCTTTAGAACACTCTCTATTACCGCCGGTATCCCCATCTTCCCTGCTTCTTCTTTCTTTATAAGGATTGCCAAGAAAGTTGGCTCTTGATGTTTAAGCCCTCTTTTCAGTTGGAGCATTGATAACATCATAGCCCCAATATTCTTCCCTTCCTTACCATTGTTGTTTGCCCTGTTCCTCTAAACTGTCACACAGTAAGGCTTTTCACCCATGAATAACAAGCAATCTACTGCAAGTACGGGAGCAACCCTAGCCTGTCTCAAGAATTCTATTCTAAGGACTATACTGAAGTCGTCTAATGGAACAGTTGTGAAGTTGAGATTTCCACTCTAATCTCCAACCCTCACTTTCACTCCTCTTGTAACTCCTTGAACAGGACGGGCCTTGGAGTTGACAGCTTAATCTAGCTAGTATCCTCAACAAGCACCAGCCCCAACCTTTCCACCTTAGGTATGTCGATGAAGTTATGTATAGCACCAGAGTTTACCATTGCACTAGCACTCCTACCATTGATGTTCAACTGGACATACATTAACTCATTGTCGTACATCGCACTAAGGAACTCTTTCCAACAGCCAACAACATGTACAATGTGCCCATTCGAGGTTGATCCTCTTCATCACTCCTCAACTCATCATCTTGGCAAACACTTTCTATTTTTCATACCATAGCATTTAGTGCAGCCTTATATGGACATTCAGCTACTTTGTATGGGCCATTATATAGGAAATACGAGAATGATGGCTTCTTACCTTCATTGGTTACCCCAGTCTTTCCAAACTAGTGAGAGTTATAGGATTTCCTCTAACTCCCTCCAATGTTACTACCATTACTACTTGAGCTTAAGGCTCCCCCACTCTTGGGTTTGCCCAACTTAATTGACTTTCTACCCTCATGTCCTGTCGACATATTCTTCCCTTTATTGTCATGAGTATATTCAATTAAGCGCTCAACTGCTGCCTGTGCGGTAGCCAAGTTAGTAACCTATTGCCTCTACAACTCATTGCCTACGGAGGTACCGTAATGACTCGTGATTAGTATATATGACAAATTCTCTTGGAAGTAGATAGTACTGCCGTATTTGCAATGCGTAGATTAATGCCAAGAGCTCTTTGTCATATATGGAGTAATTTAGTTGGGGTCCTTGGAGCTTCTCACTATGGAAGGCAATCAATTGGCTTTCCTACATGAAGACAGTGCCTATTCCAATGCCTAACGCGTCGCACTCTAGCTCAAAATTTCTATCGAAGTCAGGTAGCACTAATGCCGGGGCAGAGGTCAATCTCTTCTTAATCTTAGCAAAACTCCTCTCCTCCCTTTCTCCCCATTGGAAGTAGCTGTTTTTCTTCGTTAATTCAGTTAATGGAGCAATGAGGGTACTAAAGTTCCTGATGAACCTTTGGTAAAATGAAGCTAATCTATGGAAATTTCTCATGTTGGCACAAGTAGTAAGGGTCGGCCATTCAACAATTGCTCGGATCTTCTCATCATCGACTCGTAAGCCTCCTCTACTGACTATATAGTCCAAGAATATTACTTCCTCCTAGCAGAAGCAACATTTCTTCAAATTATCGAATAGTCTCTCAGTACAAAGGATATCCAAGACTATTTTGATGTGTTTACAGTGACTCGACACATCAACAGAGTAGATCAGGATGTCATCGAAGTACACCATGACACACTTTCTAATGAGATGTCTTAGCACATGGTTCATAAGTCTCATGAAGGTGCTCAAAGTATTTGATAAGCTAAAGGGCATGACCATCCACTCGTATAGTCCATATCGAGTCACGAGGGCAGTCTTCCACTTGTCTCCTAGCCTCATGCAAATTTGACGGTAGAGATCAATCTTGCTAAAAATTTTGGCTCCACTCAGTTCATCCAACATGTCTTCTAGCCTTGGGATCGAATACCTATATTTGATCGTGATTTTGTTCACGGCTCGGCTATTAACACATATCCACCAGGTACCATCCTTCTTCGACACTAGAAGTGCAAGCATAGCACAAGGGCTAGGACTTTCTCTCACGTATCCTCTTTCCAACAACTCATTGACTTGACGTTGAAGCTCAAAAGCCTACTCAAGATTCATGCGATAAGCTAGCTTATTCGACAATACAGCGCCGGGTACTAAGTCAATGCAGTACTCTATGCCTCGGGTCGGAGGTAACCCTGCTGGCAACTGTTTTGGGAATAGGTTAGCATATGCATCCAACAGTTCCTTCACCTCTTGGGGTAAATCATTCCGCTCATTCATTTCCAGTAGTCGCTTGACTAACAAGAGGGTCAACTTATTAGTGTTAATGGCCTCTCAAAGCTCAGCTCTACTCATCACCAGAGCCTTCTTCGATCTGCGAACAAGTTTTGTCTGTAACTTATGAACTTCTCTCGACAGCATCAAATTTAGTGTGATCTTCCGATCATCTTTCTCGAGCACATAGGTATTCCTATAATCGTCGTAGATGACTCTCCTATCAAATAGCCACGGTCTTCCTAACAACACGTGGGATGCGCACATGGGCAGTACATTGCAAAGGATTTGGTTGGAGTAATTGCCGATAGTGATCGGTAATAGTATTTACCAAGTGATGTATAAAGCTCTCTTCTCACTCAACCAGTGCAACTTGTACGGCTTTGGTTGTGCAATAGTCGGCAACCTCAATTTTGAGACAAGGTTGACTGACACCACATTGGTGAAGCTCCCACTGTCTACGATGAGGGCGCACATCTGTTTATTTACCTTACAGGTGATATGAAATAAGTTTTCTCTCTGCTCCTTCTCTCGTAAAGGCTCCATGCTCATAATGTGTCGGACAACCATGAGTAGCTAGTCCAAGTCCTCAGCATACACATCTTCCTCAATCAACTCTTTCTCGGCATTCTCATTCTCAGTAGGAACCTCCTCCTCCTCGGGTTCCTCATCCGTACTCTCTATGTTTAACTTTAGGTTGTCTCCCTCAATGACCATTGCCCTTTGGTTTAGGCACTGAGCAGCCATATGTCCAAACCCCTGGTACTTGAAGCATTTGATCTGGCTAATCATCCTACCAGACCCTTGCCCTTTCTCATACATTTAGGTCAGCACTACATCTTCGAGTTATCTTTTCTACTCAGCTTTGACATTTATCCTACTTCTTGGTTCTGTACTCGATAGTATCCGGTTACTTGCCTATCCTATCGGTTAGTCGACACTCTGGTCGCTACTCGACTTCTTATTTGCCTCTCTACTCGTTGGGCAATCCTAACAGTTTCATCTATTGTGTCAAATTGTTGAAGTTCCACTATAAATACAGGGGTATTTATACTTGCAAACTAGGGCAACTTGGCTAAAGGGGAAAAGACAAAAAGGACATTTCCTAAAAAAGCAATATTACATAATATAAAAGGGTAAAAATGAATATATAAAGAAAATAATCACTAGTGCTACAGATTCTACACATGATACAATATACGTGGCAATGCTGCATTGGCAAGGTTGTTAGTAGATGCAGAAAAAAAGTATGGATGGATGGGTTTGTCCAAGCAGGGATAGCCTAGTCGATCCAATCTTTCTCTCTCGGCTTCTCGATAAGGAAGAGGCCAAGTAATTGGCCAACTCGGCAATCGAAAGTAATCGTTAACTCGGCACACCATACAATAATGGGCGATCATACAGCACAGCATTAGAAGTGACTCTATAAGGAGGTATTCGACCTTAGCAAGGAGGTATTCGACCTCGGCAGGGGTTGGTTAGAACATAAGGATTCATCATGCTGGCCCCTGTAGTCTTCAAGCTTAACTGCAGGTCAGGGGCCTCATTACTTAATTCCTATCAAGGATGAGGTCAAGTACATCTAGGTAGAGGAGTTATCTTTGGTCATCGTTATATCAGTATGTCGGCTATGACCTTATTTCCAGGTGCACTAAATAAGCCTTTATGCACCATGTTACAGAAGCCGGATGCATCTAAATGGATGGTGAAGTACATGATGGAGTTGAGTGTGTACGGAATCTAATATCAACCATGAACGACCTACAAAGCATAAGCACTGCCTGACTTCATGGNAAGCCATAGTGAAGATCACAAAGAGGAGTGTTGAGTCCTTTGTCTGAAACAGCATCCTCTCCCAATTTGAGGTCCCATATGCCCTCTTCATGGACAATGGGCATCAGCTTGACAACCCTATGTTCAAGGAGTTTTACACCAAGCACCATATCACACCACACTTCACCTCGGTCGCCCATCCCTAATCAAACGACTAGGTAGAAGTTGCTAACTGGGTCGTTCTTGATAACTTGAAGAAGAGAGTCAATTGAACACACGATGCGTGGGCAAACAAACTGTTCAACATTTTGAAAGGGTATGAGACTACCCATAAGACTTCTATGGGCAAAACCCCCTTTCGCTTGGTGATCGATTCAGAGGCGATCCTCCCCATCAAACTTAAGCTTCCTAACATCCGAACTCAAAGCTTCAACGCTCTTTTCAACCAGTCCCTACTTTAAGCCAACATCAACAATATAGAGGAAATCAAAGACCTTGTAGCTGCTCGAGTAACTGCCTACCAACACCAAGCAACCTGATATTACGATTAGAAGGTTAGACATAAGGAGTTTAAGGTTGGTGACCAAGTTTGCCAGAAGTTAGAGGCTACGGGTTCATGTGAAGGATAAGGTAAGTTGGTACCTAATTAAGAAGACTTAATTAGAGTAAGAGAGAGCTTGGGCAATGGAGCATACGGATTAGAAAGGCTTGATAGCAAGCTCATCCTTTATATGTAGAACACCAATAACCTTTGGCTAAACTTTAAATAGTATATTACATTATAAAATCCATAAAAATTTTGAATGAAAAAGCTTCACTTTGCATTCGTCTCCCTTTCTTTCTCTTTCACTCGTACTAAGTCCTAACCCTCAAAGGATAAACGGAACCTACTTACAAGACAGGTCAGAATGCTATTGACCTAACCTGATGCACTGCCGGTCAACGGTCCCATTACTCATATGTACCTCCGAGGCCTCCAATCTCTCTCCCGAAGAATTCTCTCTCAGCAACCTATTGATGACGAGAGACTGTACATCGAAAAAAGGTGGTTAAACTCCCTGAGCTCCCCACATTGTCATACGTTGATCTGTAAACTCGATAGTAATGATCCTGACCATTCCCATATCGAGGACCCTATGCCAAGTACTCCAACCAACTGCTACCAAGAATCTCTTGCCGAATGACGAGAGACTTACTTAAACAACTAAGTAGTTTTCTCTCAGCATACACCATCCCTCTTGTCCCGACCCCTTTAGTGCCGCAATATTTTGATCCTTCTCGCCTGCTATGCTTAGAGAATATTCGTACGGAACCAATGCTGCATTGCCAGCTATTCACCTCATCTGACATTTAACTACTTTCCCATTTTTGGTTTGTTGTCCTTTTTACCCTTTTCGTATGCACTGGGAAGCCCCTTTTTGTAAATACTTTGTTATAATCTGTTTATTTGTAATGTTGCCTTAAGGACTTACTATAAATGGTCCTTATCTCTTATAAGCCGAAGATAACTTACATCTTAATACTGAATACTCTATTCTTGTGAGGCAATCCTCTTCAAGTCCATACCCTTACACTTTTATCTAATCTTACCGAGTAGTTCAAGATTAGTGGTGGGTGGACCTTGACATCCACTTGTGCGTCATATCAAGTAAAGTGTCAAGTCATGTTATGTTTGTTAGTGAGTCACATCCTCCAAGTAGCTTCACGTCAGCTACTCTTGTTTGATTGTGGACCGTTTTCCTCTAATTTTCTTTGATATCTTGAATGACCCATTTCAGTTCAATTTTACCCCGGTAAGTCATAGTGATAACTAAGCTCCTAATACACCATATATTCCTGGTATCAAAGCTTGAGGTTGAGACCAAGAGCTGTGTAGTGTTAATTTGCTATATTTGCTGTTTAAGATATTTGTGTGTAGAAAGCATTTACGTGAAATATCCTTGCTGAAGCTTATATTGAGAATGTCAAACCTTAGTGTACAGGGAAAGATTTACAATGTCGAAAGTGATGCTTATGGTCGTAGTCTAGTTAGCTAACAAACACCACGTACTACTGATGAACAAATACAAGATCTTGCTGCTATTGTGGCCAACTTAGCTATCCTAATGAACAAGGTCTTAGAGGCTGGACTGCGTAAAAGAGTTACTAAGTAAGGCTGAGAAACGAAAGATAGGCAGAGGAGGCAGATGAATGAGCGAGCTCCAAAAGCCTTTCCTATGAACCAAGCACCACCGCGACATACCGATAGAGTCGCGAGAAAAAGGTTAGAGTTGGACAAAGTGGAAGAGTACGAAGAGGAAGAAGACCAATATGATGGGATGGATGAGCGTGAGTTCAGAGCGCCAAAAGGTGCCAAGCATCTTAAAGTACAGATTCCGAGCTTCAACAGGTCTGGAAGCGTTGATGACTACCTCAATTAGGAAGAGAAGATCAAAAAGATATTCGACTTCTACAATTATGAAGATGCTATCTGCATTAGGGTGGCCACGTTAGAATTTCCTAGGTATGCATCAATGTGGTGGAAGAAACTATAGAATGTTTGTTTGAAGGCTTGACGCAAAGTCTGAACATGGAACGAGATGAAGAGAGTTCTGAGAAGTAGGTTCGTTCTCAAACACTACGAATAAGACACTTTCTGATGACTCCAAGACTTGAGGCAAGGTAACAAATTCATAGACAACTATGTCCAAGAGTTTCAGTTGCTCATAATATGATGTGATGTCGATAAGCTTAAAACTTGAACTATAGCACGGTTCATCTTAAGACTCCGAGTTAAGATTGGTCACCTCATGGAATTGCAGAGTCTTACAATTTTGGATGAAACCATCCGTGTAGCCCAAAGAGTTGAAAGGCAGTGGCAGAACTAGGCTAGTCGAATGTCGAGTAACAAAACCATGATGCCAAGTAGGAATAACCTGTCGAATAGAGCAAGGAATGATAGGGCATCAAAGAAATCTAAGGTTGAACACTGAGGTCACATGCTGAGTCAACCAGACAAGGATTGAGGCAAGAGAACCTAAGATCTAAAGAGACCAAGGTCAAAGCTCAAGACGAAAAACCCAAGAAATCAAATGTTTTAAGTGTCTTAGCTATGGACACGTGGTTAGTTAATGTCTGAACTACTGAGTCATGACCATCAAGGGAGATAAGCCCCAGTTTGAAGTAGAAAGTACGAGTGAAGTAGAAGAAGAAGTGGCAACCGATCAGATGCTAGAAGAATTTGAGGAAGATTCGGGAGCCGAGATACCCCCTGAGGATAATGCCGAGTATTGCTTTGTTGTTCGGTGATCTCTTAATACTTTTGTAGCTAATGAGAATGAGCAAAAAGAGAACCTCTTTCATATAAATTGCTGAGTAAATGGCAAGCTATACGCTGTGATCATTGACGAAGGGAGCTGTACCAATGTCATTGCATAAGGGGTAGCTAAGGCCATGAAATTGCCAACTCTTCCACACTCCAAGTCATACAAGATTCACTGGCTAAACGAGAGAGGAGGATTATACATTTTCAAGCAAGTCAGAGTGCCAATTACTATTGGTGATAGGTACAGGGACGAGGTGCTGTGTGACATCCTGCCCATGTTTGCATCCCACATATTACTCGGCCGACCATGGCTATTAAACTTAAGGGTATTACACAATGGGTATAGAAACACCTACATGTTTCAAAAGGACGGGAAGAAAGTTATATTAACACCAATGAGTCCTAGGGAAGTGCAAGAAGCCTAGGAAAAGGTTGCGAGATCTCTACAGCGGAAGTCCTTAGTGATTCCCCGAGCTCAGTTTGCATGAGAGGTTAAACCCGAAGACTATGTACTCCTCTTGATCAAGAGACTCCTAGAGTTTAAAGAGGCTAAGAACTTACTTGCTGAAGTGCTGCAACTATTTCAAGAATTTGATGACCTATTTCCATCCAAGATGCTAAAAGGATTACCACCCTTGAGAAGAATTGAGCATTACATCGATCTTCAAACTGGAGCAGCCCTACTAAATCAACTTGCCTATAGACTTAATCCTGAACAAGCAGTCGAGCTGAAAAAGTAAGTTGATTAGTTAGTGGATCACAGATATGTTTGTGAGAGCATGAGCCTATATGCCGTCCCAACCGTGCTAGTACCAAAGAAAGATGGATCATAAAGGATGTGCTTTGATAGACGTGCCATCAATAAGATTACTGTTAAGTACCGATACCCGATCCCGCGTTTAGATGACATGCTCGATGAGTTGCATGGTGAACGCATCTTTTCAAAAATAGATCTAAAGAGTGGCTATCATCAAATACAAATGTGATGGGAATCAAGTTACGAGGCCCCTAACCCGTAGCTAAGCTTGAAGACTAGAGGGGTTGGTATGACTAATCCTTATGTTCCAACCAACCCCTACTGAGGCCAAGTATCTCCTTACCGAGTCACCTCTAATGCCGGACTGCATGACCACCCATTATTGTGCGATATGCCAAGTTAACGATTACTCTCTGTTGCCAAGTTGACCAATTACTTAGCCTCTTCCTTACCGAGAAGTCGAGAGAGAAAGACTGAACTGACTAAGCTATCCCTGCTCGGACAAACCCATTCGTCCATACTTTTTATCCACATCTACTAACAACCTCGCCAATACAGCATCACCATGTATACTGTATCATGTGTAGAATCTATAGCACCAGTGATTGTTTTCCTTGTATATTCATTTTTACCCTTTTGTATCATGTAACATTGCTTCTTTAAGAAATGTTAGAAGCAATGTCCTTTTTGTCTTTTCCCCTTTAAGCAAGTTGTCTTAGTTTGCAGGTATAAATACCCCTATACTTATAGTTGTAAGAGATCAGATAATCTTCAATACACTTTTTAAGTACCTTCTTCCTCGTGTAAACACTGTTGTTTACTCTCGGCATCACTCTTATCCTTTCCCTTAAGCAAAGTTAGGTGGCAAGTAACCTCATTAGACCAATTTATACGTCACATCGAATTGTGCCACGAGTCCTTGAAAGTTCCATTGGTATGTCAGATCCTTTGGAGCTGTTCATGGGTCTTGCTTATTGTTTTCATCCTTGCTTTCACCCTTTTGTACCTTTCCCCATTGACTCTTTTTGAGTTTTTTGCAAACTCGGACCCATTCAACAACCGGCCTTGTCTGTTCTTAGTTACGGTTCCATCACGAATGAGACTGGGAGATGAATGGAAAATAGCCTTTAAAACTCAAGATGGTCTATTTCAATGGATGGTTATGCCATTTGGTTTAACTAACGTGCTGAGTTCATTGATACGACTCATGAATCGTGTGCTTCGAGCATTGATAGGCAAATGCATTGTGGTTTATTTTGACGATATTCCGGTCTATAGTATTGACCTTCTCGTTCATATCAAACATTTGAGATTAGTGTTTAACATACTCCGTGCCAAGAAATTATTCGGTAACCTGAAGAAATGCGCGTTCTGTCAAAGCAAGGTTATATTCCTCAGATATGTCGTTTTAAGGAGTGGAGTTTGGGTTGATGAGGAAAAGGTCAAGGCTATTAATGAGTAGCCTAAGTCGAAAAGTACAGCCGAAGTTAGGAGCTTCCATGGCCTAGCCTAGTTCTATTGAAGATTTATTTGGAACTTCAGCTCCATATTTGCGCCTTTAACTGAATTGACCAAGAAGAACGTTGAGTTTAAATGGATAGAAAAGGCTTGGAGGAGTTTTAATGATGTGAAGTATAAGCTGACATTTGCTCCAGTACTTGCCCTACCAGATTTCGAGAAGGTTTTTGAGGTTAAATGGGATGCATCTGGTGTCGGCATTGGTGTTGTACTTATATAGGAGTGCCAACTCATTGCCTACTTATGCGAAAAACTTCAAGGTGCTACCCCGAATTACTCAACCTACGACAGGGAGTTCTATGCCCTTATTCGTACACTCTAAAACTAGCATCATTACCTGTTGTTGAGAGAATTCATCATCTATTCTGATCATAAATCTCTCAAGCATCTTCACAGGCAGCAGAAGCTTTCTCAACGTCATGCCAAGTGGGTTAAGTTCTTGGAGACCTTTTGCTATGTCATCAGATATAAGAAGAGAAGCACTAATATAGTGGCTAGGATTTATACCTACTAATAATTACTAATATAGCTGCGTACCACTGTTGGAAAGAACTCTCGTGATTAGGATTTATACCTATTAATAATTGAATTTGCCTACAATCACTCAACTCACAACTCCACTGGAACATTACCATTTGAGGTTGTTTATGGACTTAACCCGAACCTACCCTTGGACTTAGTTAACAGTCCATCTACACAAGGGGAAAGTCATCTGACTTGCAGCGTACCAAGGAATTTCATAAGTTACACCAAAGAATTGCTAAGCAATTAACCAAAATTGTGGCTCGATAGAAGGAAATGGGAAGCTGTGGAAGGAAACAAATCATTTATGCTCCTAGGGACCTTGTCTAGATCCATCTTAGCAAAGAATGCTTCCCTAGCAAGAGAACAAACAAACTATCACCTAAAGCAGATGGGCCCTATGGGATCTTAAGGCACCTTAATGATAATGCCTACGAGATTGAGCTACCAGAAGGTTTCGACGTATCCACTACATTCAACGTCACTGACTTAACTCCATATATGCCCGATAAAGATGAAGGCCAAGATTTGAGGGCAAATCTTCAACAACCCCGGGAAACTGATACACTGCCGATCAACGGTCCCATTACTTGCACGTGCCTTCGAGGCCTCTAATCCCTCTTCTAAAGAATTTTCTCTCAGCAACCTGCTAATGATGAGAAACTGTACATCGAAGAAGGGTAGTTAAACTCCCTGAGCTCCCCACATTATCATACATTAATCTGTACACTCGGTAGTGATGATGCCAACCATTCCCTTACCGAGGACCCTATGCCGAGTACTCTGACCAACTGCTAGCGAGATTCACCTGCCGAATGACTAGAGACTCACTTAAATGGCCAGGTAATTTTCTCTCAACATACCACCATCTCTCTCATCTCAACCCCTTTAGTGCCACAACATTTTGACCATTCCCGCCTGCTGTGCTCAAAGAATATTCATACAGAACCAATGATGTACTGCTAGCTGTCTACTTCGTCTGACATTTAACTACTTTTCTATTTTTGGTTTATTGTTTTTTTTACCCTTTTCGTATGTACTAAGAATCCCCTTTTTGTAAATAGTTTCTTGTAATTTCCTTATTTGTAATGCTGACCTAGGGACTTACTATAAATAGTCATTTTCTCTTGTAAGCTAGAGATAACTTACATCTTAATACTGAATACTTTGTTCTTGTGAGACAATCCTCTCCAAATCCATACCCCT
Organism: Lumnitzera littorea; assembly: GCA_024138015.1. Classification (NCBI taxonomy): domain Eukaryota; kingdom Viridiplantae; phylum Streptophyta; class Magnoliopsida; order Myrtales; family Combretaceae; genus Lumnitzera; species Lumnitzera littorea. Next base: position 47,338,686 of record JAMXBB010000006.1, on the reverse strand, counting down.
TACACTCTTATCTAATCCTGCCAAGTAGCTTAAGATTAATGGCAGATGGACCTTGACATCCACTTATGCATCATATTAAGTGAGGTGTCAAGTCGTGTTGTGTTCATTAGTAAGTCACATCCTCTGAGTAGTTTCACATCAGCTACTCTTGTTCGATTGTGGACCGTTTCCCTTTAATTTTCTTTGATATATTGAAAGACCCATTTCAATTCAATTCTACCCCAATAAGTCCTTATGATAATTAGAGGAATACCCATTTACCAAGAAGGTCAAAACGCTACTGAGCTATCCCCCTCAAGTAACCTCAGTAAGGGGAAACACTCCTTAATTAGAGAAACTCCCACTTACCAGCCAAGTCAAAACATAATTGACCTAACCCCTTTGAGTAACCTCAATAAAGGGAAACACACCTTAACTAAAGGAACACTTATTTACCAGGAAGGTCAAAACGCCATCGACCTGTCCCCCTTAGGTAACCTTAATAAGGGGAAACAATCCTTAACTAAAGAAACTCCTACTTACTGGGCAGGTTGGAACACCACTAACCTAATCCCTTCAGATAAATTTAGTAAGGGAAAACACCCCTTAATTAAAGGAATACCTATTGACAAGGCACGTCGAAACGCCACTGACCTAACTTAAAGACTGTGTTACAACAAACCAAGCATTAAAAAAAAAAAGGAAAGAAAGTTCAGATACTGAATCAAAAAATTTTATAAAGTTCAAATATTGAATCGATAAATTTCATTCATGAGGTTAGTACAAGATTCTTAGCCTAGCATCTCGGTCGGAGGTATAAGTAGAAGAAAAAAGAAAACCAATTCCTTGGATCAGCACTCTAGTAGCTCCGAAAAAACCAACACATTTATTTACTCGGAGGGCCGATCCGTCGATGGTCCCTAGACATAAGGGTTTTGAGCTGAAGGGGCCGAAGACTACTAGGGTCGGTAGAAGGATCACCTTAACTCTAATCATCTTGAGAAGTACCTTTAAGGGTGACCTCCAGCCAAGTTATCACAGTAAAGGTTAATGTAATCATTTGTTGATCGAATGTGATAGCAGAAGGGATGCTTTGGACTTGACCAACAGCTAGAGCAGCTTCCCTCTCTTGCGCTTCGGCCTCCTTCCTCCCTATAAAGGTTGGGACGTTTAGGAAGTCGAGGAAGCTCAGGTCGAGGTCAGGGTAATGAGAAAGCACCTCCCTTTGGGTGTAATGAGCACTATCGATGGAGAGGTCCTCAAGCTCGTCCAGCCATTCATCCATCGTCTTATACTCTTCGACAGCTTTCTTGGCTGTTGTTATACCCTAAATTCATAGAGTCGCAATAGTCCCACCATGGAAATCAACTTATGATAGTAACTGACCTCACAATCCTTACCATACATTAAATTTACACAAGGCATCCATGACTTCTCACTTTAAAGTAAATAGTTCAATTAAAGTTTAAGCCAAAATTTACATAAAAAAAGTTAAAACCATCATTCATATATACATATTTACATTCACATTATCGTAGAATTCCCAAGAGATTCTACATATTACAACAATCTGCTAATTTACATATCATATATCAATTTATAATCTTAGAGATACTAATAAAACCTTAGAATTAGATCATTCAGCCAGTTGATCCTCACTGCCCCATAGCTTCAAAAGAGAACTAACCTCCAGATAATTGTATCATAGCATAGTAATTAGAAGTCAAAACCTGTAAGAGAATCTATATGGGTATGAGCAACTACAGCTCAGTAAGTTAAGTTAAAGATTTATGAAAGTATAACAAACACAAACAGAGTTATCAAGTAATCAATTACATGCAATGCAACAAGCAAATGCCATCACACAACGTGGTCCAGTCTATTGTGAAATTAAAGTAATTTCACCTATTCTAATCTGAGTTAAGGAGTTTCTGTTAACACAACTACTCACAACCAAACCTAGGTTTGTGAGAGACATCGCTCCCCCCAAGACCATCCGTTGAAGCAATGCCCTCATCTTCACTGTGAACTCCTCTCTTGTCACTTAGTTCGACTAAAAATGAGGAAAAGACCATTATGCTATCCAAAGCTATCTTTTTCAAAGGTGTTCATGTTTAATTAGAGAATCCTAATGATCCCTTAAAGGATTGCAATGCAAGTCAAATTAGGGTATTTAGGTCAGTCATAATTAAGTACAGTTTAGGATAATCAAACAATTTCACACTAGTCCATACACATCAATCACCAAACATAACATAGTATTCAACACGAAATTAAATACTTAAGCACATACGTACATAACTACTTACAAACACAATCAAATACCATCTTAAGTCTTCGAGTACTCTAAGATAGTACTCCAAAATATGACAAAGTATTAAACCTAACTTACTTGGAATCCTTGATCGCTCAATCACTTGTCGTAGGTCAACTTGTCTTCGTGTTCTATAATATATAATATAAATACGTTTTTAGTATTTATATCTCGATGATATTTATATATATATACTCTAGGTTATAACTCAATTCTTTCCATATACATATTAGTTATTATTAATTCATCCTGGGTTAGTTTAGGTTCGGTTTTTGAATCCGGTTCTAATTTAGATTCTAAAGAAGTTCCAATTACAAGTATTATACATAAAGCTTAAAAATGTGATCCAAACCCTAATGTGAAATTAATCACATTAAACTCAAGTATCCTAAATATCACGTTTAGTCTTAAATCAATATTCTATTCTACCTAATATACTTAAATCCTTATTAGTGTACCAAATTTATTCCCGATGTGAGAAAATTTTACATTTTTCATATAATTACATAAATTTAAGTTTTTTACCAGAATTAATATGTATTAATATTATTACTATATTATCTATTTTAACTTAATATTTTATATTTACTAAAATTCCAATTTCACATATTATCAAAATTACCTATATTTACTACATAATACCCCTAAAAATCACATCTAACTCCCTAAATACCACAAATATTATACCACTTCAAATATGAACATCTTAAAATCCCTAATCATGTGCTCAATTAGTAATTATTCAATTAATCATTAATTAACCCAAAAAATCCCTAATTATATATATATTTTAAGGGCCTAAAAATCACTTAAACTTTTCAAAAATTAATTTCTGAAAAAGGAATTCGTGGTACTATTCTATATCACTTAAGTAATTTAAACAAAAAAAAAATCAAGCTCAAAACTACATTCCTAAGCCTATTTATTTTTAATTCTAAATATACTTAGTTTTGCAGAATTTCTTAAGCACCCTATATTTTTAGATGTAATTAACCCTAATCAGTATTTTTCCATAAATCTACATATAATAAAACATCATAATAATAAAATTCATAATTTTCTGAATAAAATTAATAATTTTAACAAATTTCATAAAATTAGGCTAAATTTAGGACTCACCAAACTATTGGATTTCCAACCACTATCAACGATCTAGGGTGTATTGGCTAGTCCAGCCGGTAGGTGCGAGGTGTGGTGGTGGCAGTAGTTCGGTTCCAATTGGTGGTCAGTCGTGGGTTTGGTCCAATTACTCATACTGTATAGATTTTTTGTAATTTTTTATAAAACCCTAATTCTCTCTTAATTTCGGTTCTCTCTAATTCTCTAAGATCTTAAATTGAATAAATTAGCTTTTAGTGGAGTTTGGCTATTTATAGGGCTCTTGGGGAGTTTTAGTGCATTAATTAGAGTTGATGTGTGCATTATCCTCTTCCAAATTGGCTTTTTAAGTGTGTGAATTTAATTGGCTATTTTTTTCTCTTCTTCCTTGACCTACCACAACTCAATTCTAAACAAATCCCTACTTCTCTAATTTTTTTTTATTTTTCCTTGATTTTTTTTATAATTTTCTTTAATTATTTAGCAATTTTCAAGCATTTTAGGTAATTTTACATATTTTTACCTACACGTAAATACATATGGAGTACAAGTAAATACATTATCTTTAGTGACTCGTTAATTATTGGGATTCATTTTACACATTTCTAATAAATAATAGATAATATACTTAAAATTTGATATTACAATATTCTATTATTTTATTACTTATTTTCTTATATTCAAACATACGGGATCACTTTTATTAATATTTCTAATTTTGTTTTATAATCTAAGCTCAATCGAATTCTTTAACCGATCGCTCTAAACTTTACGTATTAAGTTCGATCCTATAGTTACAAGGCTTATAGTTGTGGCATTGCTGAGAGCCTTCTCACTTTCCATCTTGGAGATGAGCTCCTCCATCTCTGCAATCCTCTTCCTAAGCTCCCTGATCTCTCGCTCCAACTCCATTTTGCAACTGGCCAGCTCCAACGAAGCAACCTTTGCACCATCACATTTTGATGCCTTCATCACCAACTTAGTCTATAGCTGAGAAACTGATGCCTTCATCTCGATGTTCTCTCTCTTAAGGTTGACCTTGGCACCTATCTCCTCATCCAGTTTCTAAGAGAGAAGGGCCTTAGTCCTTTGTTCCTCCTTGAGTCAAGCCCTCAGGTTACCGATACTCCAAACTTCATCTTCAGCAACAGACTTCCTTCATTATGTGTCCTCTAACTGCCCCTTCAACCTAGCCACTTGCACATAAGAGCGACATAGGCGCCGGTTAACTATCCAAATACTTATTTGAAGAGGACTCTTTTTCTCTCAATTCCTTCTCGGCCTTATATAGCACCTCTTTGGCGTCATTTACCTCTTTTCGGACAACATCGTAATTGCTCAACTAAAGTAGCACCTAGCTATGATACTGCAAAAGAAAGCAAATTGAAGTTAGTGTGATGACAATAAAGAAAGATGCCAATCGCATTCAACAATGGCTCACCTACCGAATGAGCAAGCTCAAGTGACCTGCCTTCTCCATCGGGTCGCCACCTCCTACCATCGACATCCCCTCAAGTATTGCCTGGTCGCTAGGGTATAAGACCCTAACGAGGCTTGATAGTTGAGAGTTCGATACCGCAACGTGATGTCTTTGCCCTGGATCTCCTACTTCAATCTTAGGATCTTTCCCCCAATCCTCTTAGTCTCAACCTCAAAGATGTGATGGGGGAATACTTCATTCCTTGAGACGTATGAGACCTCTTTGAATGAGTCTGGCTCAATCTCCATGTACCTAAATTTATTGAGGAGGTAAAAAAATTTATCTCTGATCTCATCAATGCACTTGCACAGATGAGCCATCAATCACTCATATAAAGCTGCTTGACTCAAAAGCATCTTCGATATTGTCTTCTACTTCTTGGCACCAGGAGCTGGCTCCCCTACAGTCTTTAGCTCCTTCCTCTTCCACCTGGCCACGTAAGACGTAATATGGACTCATAGGTGAACATACGAACCCAATATCACATGTGACCAAAGGGGATGGGTCGAAGCTACAAGATAGCTAGAAAAGTAAATGATAGTCGAGGGATGAAAAGGGGTTCTCGTGTACCAACGATGGATATTACGCACTAATGCCTCATACGAGCTTAGGACATGCTTGATATGATGCATAAGTATAGCCGAAGGACACTCACCACTAGTCCACGCTCGAATGGGCTAGATAAGAGTAGCTCAAGAGTAAGCAAAAGGGATACTTAGCTCAAGAAAGAGAGTAAAAAAGTTCAGTGTATTCTCTATATTTTATTTTTACAACTATTACATTATGCGAGTATTTATAGTACCCAATTAGGGCAAATCCTAAATTATAGAAAATTACAAAAATGGATCTTTACTTGTTAAACAAAAAAAAAGAATAATTTATAGAGAAAGCATGAGATCATGTAAAAGGAACATCCTCTATCAAAAAGGATAGCGTATGCGTGTTTTACTTAGTTTGTGGTCGTAATAACACTATGAGTTGAGCAGGGATGGGTCTTTGATCAAGTCTAGTCGGCATTGACAATTCGGTACTCAAATTACTAGGTTAGACAAGGGTTGGCTGGTAGAGGGGACGACTCACATTCAAATCAACCTCGGATGGTCAGCTTCGGACAATTCTCAACTCGACCTTAGCACTATGGAGATGGCTATTTTCCTGATTTGGTGCTTGGACTGAGGTATTGTAGAGAGGTCAGCTCCACATGTCGACAGATCACCTCAGTAGCTTCCTGGATGGTGTAGAGAGTAAAGTAGCTTAGCAAATTAGACTAGGGCAAACATTGCTCCTCAACGCTTAACTCTCCTCGGACAGCTTGGTGAACCATCTAAGAAAGCCTTCGAGCCCAGGAGCGAATCATCGGTCCTTGATCCCTATCATCCCCTCCAAGTTGTTTAAGATTTGGGATCAAATTTGGTTCAGCTTCAAGTTGCTTGTCCTTAGGAGTGTAAGGTTGGAGATTGGCAATGTTGAGGGAGTCCGAGACTCCATATCCTTTAAGTAATTCAATCCTATAAGCGTTAAGATTAATCTTTTCAAGAACTTTGAAATTCTTCAAGTTTGGGAATCATTCCTTGCTGAGATGTATCCAGACCAATTCACCTAGCTGAAATTATCTCTTCCTTCATCCTCAGCTTTGCTTCTCAAGCTTAATATTAGCTCGACTCAATTGTTCTACAACCTTCTGGTGCATGGCTTTGATGGCTTCAACTCTTTCAATGGCTGCTGGTAATCACTAAGCTTTGGTTAAGGTGCTTGGTCTATCGGGAGGTCGGGGTTAAACCCATAGCCGACCTCGAATGGTGAAATACTTGTTACGTTGTGGGTAATCCTGTTGTAGGCAAACTCAATTATAGGCAAGCATAAATCCTAATCAGTCATGTTTCATCTAACAGCAACCAGTAGCAAAGTTCCTACAATTTTGTTAACAACTTCAGTCTATCCATCATTCTATGGATGGCAAGACGTACTGTACAATAGCTTGGTTCCTATTCGCCTCCATATCGTCTTCCAAAAGTAGCTCATGAACTTAGGGTCTCGATCCAAAACAATGGTTCTAGGCACACCGTGAAACTTAATCACCTCTTGCAAGAAAAGAAAAGACATAGCTGAAGCATCGTTAGTTTTGGAACAAGGCATAAAATGTGCCATCTTGCTAAATCGGTCTACAACCACCATTATAGAGTCCTTCCCTCAAGACGTCCTCAACAATCTTAACATGAAGTCCATACTTAGCTCGGACCATGGTTTGGTCGGGATGGGCAAGGGTAGATAATGTCCTCACTTAGCTTGGCTCTTTGCCTTCCTGCAGGTCGTGCACTTTTCCAATATGGACTGTACGTCTCTCATCATTCTTGGCCAAAAGAATCTCACAGATTGTATGTCATGGGTTTGGTGCTGGCCAAAATGTCCTGTTAATCTTCCTCCATACGCCTTATGTACGAGCAATTCCCTCATGGAGCAAATCAAGATACACAGCCTCCCCTTCCTGAATAAGTATTTGTCTTCCCTGTGATAGTCGTCCAATGTCTGTCCTTCCTCACATTGGGCATAGATAGGACCAAATTGTAGGTCTTCAACATACAAACCCTTTATGGTTAAAAAATCAAGTAACCTTGTTTACAACTCAATCAGGAGGGTATGTCATCTCAATAGGGCGTTAGCCATTACATATTCCTTCCATTCTTGTATTTTACGACATAAAAAAAAACCCTCCATGAGCTTGACCCATTTGGCTTATCTCCGGGATAACTTTGGTTGGCTCTTTAGATATCTCAAGGATTCATGATCGATGTAGATCACAAATTCCTTAGGTAGCAAATAGTGTTGCCAGAGTATTAAGGCTTAGACTAAGGAGTAGAACTCCTTGTCATTGACTAAATAATAGAGTGTAACTCCTTGAATTTTCTCACTGAAGTAGGCAATAGGCCAACTTTCTTGCATTAGTACAGCTCCTATGCCTAGTCCGAATGCATCACACTCTACTTCGAATACTTTGTTAAAGCTCGGTAGAGCTAAGATGGAGGCTTTAGTTAACCTTTCTTTCACTTCCTCAAAACTCCTCCTCTCTTTCTCTACCCATCTAAATTCAACATTCTTCTTTAAGAGTTTAGTGAGTAGGGCTACAATCGTATTGAAATTCTTTGTGAATTTGCGATAGAATGAATCCAAGCCATGGAAACTTCTCACATCGGTAGAACAGGTCAACGCAGGCCATTCTATGATCTCTCTTATCTTCTCATCATCGACTCGAATGCCACCTCTGGTCACAACAAACCCTAAGAAGATCACCTCATGTTAGCAAAAGTCGCACTTCTTTATATTGGCATAGAGCTATTTAGCTTGGAGTTTTGTAAAAACTCTTCAAAGATGCTCCTTGTAAATCTTTAGGTCGGGGTTGTACAACAAAATGTCGTCAAAATAAACTACGACAAACCTCCTTATGAATTCTCGAAGCACATGATTTATCAGGTGAATAAATGTGCTCGATAGGTTGGACAGTCCAAATGGCATTACAAGCCATTCACATAAATCATGTTGTATCTTGAATCCAATCTTCCACTCATTACCTTTACGCATTCAAATTTGACGGTATCCAAATTTGAGATCAATCTTGGAGTCCACTTTTGCTCCACTTAACTCATCTAGCATGTCATCAAGCCTAGGTATGGGATAACTGTACTTGATGGTAATTTGATTGATCACTCGACTATCCATACACATCCTCCAAGAACCATCCTTCTTCAGCATTAATAAGGCTAATACGGCATGGGAGCTAAGGGATTCGTGCACATACCCCTTCTCCATTAGCTCATCTACTTGCTCTTGTAGCTCGGCGTCTTGTTCAAGATTCAGCTTAGAAGCAAGCTTGTTCGGCAGTACAGCTCTTGGCTATAGGTCAATTACATGCTTGATGCCTCAGATTGGGGGCAAACCTTTCAGCAGTTCCTTTGGAAACAGGTTAGCAAATTCCTCTAATGAGGTCTTCACCTAAGTAAGCAACTCCTCTTCAGATCTCATCTCCAGAAATCTTCAAACAAGCAAATAAGTTGGTCCTTCGAGCTCCATCTCTCTCTTCAATTCGGCTTAAGTCAATACTAAAGCATCCTTCTTTAAGGCTCAGCTTAGTTGGGACTGCATGACCTTTACCTGCTCAGTAGTTCATCCTCTTGCTTTCATGCTCTACAGAACATGTGTTCCTCCTCCCATCATATATAACTACTTGATCAAACATCCATGGTCATCCAAGTAGAACGTGGGATGTACTCATGGGTATCACATCACAAAATACTTCATCTCGATACTTGCCAATGTAAATCAACACAGACACCTATTTGTTCACCTGTAAGGCCCCCTTATCACTGAGCCAATGAAGTTTGTAAGGTTTTAGATGGGGCACGGTCAGCAATTTCAGTTGCTAGACCATAAATGTAAAGGCTCCATTGGTGCAGCTCTCACTGTCAACGATCAACGCGCACAATAATTCATTCACCCTGCATCCAATATGGAAAAGATTTTCTCTTTATTCGTCTTTGGATACGAAATTGACACTCATTGTCCTCCTTAACACTAGAACGGTCAGCATAAAGTTGCCTTCTTCATTGTAGATAACTTCCTCCTTGAACAGCTTGGTCTATCTGTCCTCCTTCAGCTCCTCTACTTCCTCGTCAGTGTTGTCCACTTCAACAGTCAGCATCTTGCCTCAGATCACCATTGTTCGCCTGTTCAAGCATTGAGTGGCCATGTGTCCAAATCCTTGGCATTTGAAACACTTGATCTCACTCATCTTCTTCCTTAAAGTCTGGCCCTTCTTGAACTTCCTCGAGGGTTCCTTTTCCTCGGTTCGTATAACTGGAATGGGTCGAGTCTCAACAATCCTACTTGGTTTCGTTCATACCAGTCTACTCAGAATAATTTGGCTAGTGCCTAGTCGGCTAATTGGCGGTCGGAACCTTCCTATTCGATGCCTTTCTATCCTCTGGGTGGCTCGGATTGCGCCATCAAGCGTTCCAATATCCAAGGTTTCCAAGACATCTCCAATCTCATACTTTAATCCATTAATGAATCAAGATACAGTTCGATCCTCTGGCTCTACAACTTCACATCAAATCATTAACATTTGGAATTCCTTAACATAAGTGTCTACACTTGACCCTCCTTATCTAAGCTCTTACATTCTTTTGAAGGCATCCTACAAATAATAGCTCGACACAAACCTTCTCCACATAACCCTCTTCATTTCATCCCAACTCCTAATTTCTCGTTCTCCTTCCCTTCTTTGGGTGGCATACAAGTTCTTCCACCATAAGGTAACATAGCCAATGAATTCCAACACAACAAATCTAACCTTTGCATTGTTAGGTACATCGTGGCATTCAAATTGCTTCTTAATCCTATCCACGTAATCTAGGTAGTCTTCAGCATCACCACTTCTAGAAAAACTTGGAATATGCATCCTTACTCCTTAGACTCTAGGGTTTCGTATATTTTTCCCTTCAGCCTCATAGTACTCCTTTACATCATCATTTCCTTCCACTTTTTCCTCAATCTCTTCAAGCGCTAGCTATCGTCTAGCATCGCTACCAACTTCTTCAACTCAAGGTAATCGATTTAGGGTGTTAACTCGGCCAAAATGACCATAGCCTCGCTCTTGTTGTTCATAACCTCATGTGGGGTTATTCTTAGCTTGTTACCTGCCTTCTTAGATAACAGTCACTAAACTAGCTACCAAGTTGATAAGCCTATCTAAGCGGTCATCTACCAACTGAGGTGTGAAGCTTCTTTCTTGCCCTTGGCCATGTTAAGTATCACTTTCTTAGTTTCCCAAAGTTCCCTAAACACTTGAGTCTAACATTGATAATCACTTCACAAAATTTTGACACCTAATAATACCACTTGGAGGTCAACAATTGATACTCCAATCACCATGACAACTACACAACAAATGAATAGTCAACCACACTCTCTTCTGTGTATCGAAAAATGGGGGAAAATAGAGTTCAGAACACTTCTCAACTACTAAACTCCAATAATAACAATAGAATCATTATCTCAGGAGAGCAGTAATCAAACCACTCAAAGAATATAGTAGCAGAATTCAACTTTAAACGTAACCAGGCTCTAATACCAAGATGATATGAACTCGTAGGTAAACACACAAACCTAATATTATGTGTAACCAAAGGGGGTAGGTCCAAGCCACGAGATGGCTAGAAATGTAAATGATAGTCAAGGGATAAGCAAGGATTCCCATGCACCAACGATGGATATTATACACCAACGCCTCACACAAGCTCGAGACACACTTAATATGATGCATAAGTATGACCAGAGGTCACTTGCCACTAGTCCATACTCGAATGGGTTAAATAAGAGTAACTTAAGAGTAAGCAAAATGGATACTTAGCTCAAGAGAGAGAGTAAAAAAGTTCAGTGTATTCTTCTATGTTGTATTCTTACGACTATTACATTATGCAAGTATTTATAGTACCCAATTAAAGCAAATCCTAAATTACAAAAATGGATCCTTACTTACTAAACAAAAAAAAAAAAAGAATAATTTATAAGGGAAGCATGAGATCATGTAAAAGGAACATCCTCTATCAGAAAGGACAGCATGCACAAGTTTGATGTCAAAAAGACAGAACTCGTGCATTTTACGCAATATGTGGTCTTAATAACAGTATAAGCCAAGCAGGGGTGGGTCTCTAATCAAGTCAGCATCGGCATCGGCATCAGCAATTCAGCACTCAAATTGCTAGGCTAGACAAAGGTTGGCTTAGGAGGGGAGGTGGGGGGGAGGGGTTGACTCACATTCAAATCAGCCTTAGATGGTCGGCTCCAGATAATTCTCAACTTAACCTTGACATTGTGGAGATAGCTGTTTTCCTGATTTGGTACTTAGACTAAGGTATGGTGGAGAGGTCGGCTCCGAATGTCGGTAGATCACCTCGACAACTTCCTAGATGGTGTGGAGAGCAAAGTAGCTCGGTAGATCAGACTAAGGCAAACATTACTCCTCAGTGCTTAACTCTCCTCGAATAGATCGGTGAACCATCTAAAAAAGCTCTCGAGCTTGGGAGTGAGTGTTCGGTCCTTGATCCTATAAGGACGGATCTCCTTCCTCTACCCTACATTCATCCTTGTTAAGAGAAGGAAGCATCACAACCTCTAGCTCCTCAATGCTGGCCAGTTCGGTTTCCATAGCAACGAGCATGGCATTAAGGATAAAGGTAGCAAAGGGAAAAGCCACACTTACAAGCTCGGCAGCCAATAGCCCTACTCGAGGACCAAAAGGAACCCGCTGAAGCAAGGCAGCTAGGCCAACCCTACTTATCTGCCTAGCTCCTGACTTTGGTCCCATGACTTTGCCGGGTCAGAAGCCTTCACCATTTACTTCACCTTACCTTGCCAGCCCCTCATCAGGTCGTCTACAAGAGGACATATAGCCACCCTTGATAACTTCTTCCCTATAAAACAAAAACTAAGCAAACAATAAGAAAAAAGGAAAGCAAGACAAAGTCAAGAAAAAAAACACTACCATTCATCGACTCCACCATAACCAGTACAAATAAGGAAGACCCTTCCCCCGATCTTATGAAAAGAGTCATCGGATGAAACACAACTACACACTAGCATAACTGACGAAGGCGTTCATGAAAAAACAAACTTGTACCTTCAATCCACTTCTTCACCACATCCTTCTCCACGCTAGAGAAGAGCTCGAAGATCAGAAACTGGAAGTATCGCTCCACTATCTTCACAACATTTATCTCTCTAACGCTTAGGAAGGCCATGAAAGCCTGAATCTCCCTTATGGCCTCAACATCGCTAAGGCCATGCTCCTTCTGAGCCCCAATTTAGACCAATTCAATCTACCTCATCCAGAAATCTACCTCTTTGAGTAACTCGACCACCACATAGTCGTCTTACCAACCCATCACAAAGTCCATGAGGCCGCAAAACAACTTCCTCCCTATATGAGATTAGAGGTACAACTACGCCCTCTCCATAACCACTCCCCCCCAGTACTCTTCTACATATAGAAGTGGTTGAAAAGCTCAGGGGATAGTCCTAATCGCCAATTATGCGCACCGCACCTAGAAGGCCTTCAACACCCTCCACTCATTAGGAAAGACTTGCACCGAACTACACTGGTGAAAGTTGAAGAGTTCCTTCTCAAAGTTGCTTAGGGGGGGGGAGTTACCCAAACTCTAGATGCTTTTCAAACACTGCAAAGCGCCTCCCTAACAGTAAGGCTACCATCTCTTCCTTGCTTAGCAGCAGTACTATCCACCTAAAGATTGGCCCAACAACAAAGTTGCCTAAAATTAAATTAGACGTAGAGGCCTTACTCTCACTTACAAGGCTACTCGAGCCCTTGCCTATCCCAGGCACATCAAACAAATCCTTGAGATGTAGCAAAGGAGTGTATATGTGCACATCCTTAAGGATGGTGTTGATAAGCCTTATTTTGTCTAAGGCCTCTACCGCCATCCTAATGGAGACATCGAGTTATGCCAATGATGAGACTTCGTCCTCTCCCACAGAGGGTAGATCACTTCTCATGGCCTCAGAGTTGGTAAGGTTGAAATTTGATACATTTGAAGGTGTCTCACCAATGTTGATCAATATGATGACTAGAGATAAGAGTGATAAAAAGCTTCGAAAGGAAGTTCACAAAGAGTTTTGAAGAGGAGTCAATGAAGATGAAGGAACTAGTTGTAGTAAAGAGAATGAAAAAAGAGTGGTTTTTCAAAACAATTATGGTATTTGTATACCAAAAGCTTAGGGAAACGTATCGATGGTTACAAGGATTTGTATCAACACGAATCCATTGGCATGCTACAATGTGGATGTGTAGAGTCAATTGTGATCGAACGGTCACATTCAAAAGATAAAATGCATGTAGCTACAAGCCTGCTTGGTGCGACAAGACACCCATCACGTCGTACTAAATGCATTAGAAATAGGTGCAATAAAGTTATGATTAAAAAAGTCACTTCCATAAGTTTCCCCAAGGTCCCTCCAACTTCCAAGAAGAGACTTGCTTGACACTCTAGACCATCGCTCATAATGTTCTCACCTCGGCTCATGGCACCCACCTCAGCCTGTTACCTTAGCTCGAACAACATATGCCTTATCCTAGCCTAGCAAAAGACATTGCTCGAACCCAAGAGGATAGAGCTTTCGTGCCTCATCTCAAAGCGATCTCATGCACCTCTACTCGGAGGACAATCGGATCAAATTTGGTATGCCTATAAGACCCTTCTACCTCAGCTTCACCACAACTCGAGTACCTCCACTTCACTTCACGATAAGTCAGACACCTCAACCTCAACTTCGCCAAAGTTAAAGCATCTTAACGTCGGACTCTTGCCTAACTAGATCGGTCATGTGTATGAGAAGACCATTTTTCCCTCTCTTTGCCTTCACTATGGCAACAGGACTGTGGAAGGGAGGGGGCAAGTGTTGACAGGGCTGTTTAAACCTAGACTTAGGCCCAACCCAATCTATTTAAGCTCATTCCTATAGCCACAGCCTCTCTTGACCTAAGCTTAAAGTTTGGCTTACCTAATTGAAACAAGTCTCTAACGGCTATAAGTTTTTGGATAAGGCTAAAGGACCCAGTCAACAACCACTTCCTAACTTTCTAAACCACGTTAGCTACTACACGCCCACTCTCCCATACTTATAGAAGTAAATTCTGCCTACTAGCTACACTTTAACTGCCAACACCACTCCTCTATAAATACAAGTCCAATAGTAAAATACTTGACATTTTGCGCACTTAAGCCTTATAACTACTAGCATTCTTAGTCTTTAAAGTACCAAACTGACTTAAATATCAGAGTGACCCCGCCAAACAACACCTCGGCACCATCCACCTTCTATTGTTTTGTAGGTTCTCTTATTCGTACAAAGCCTAATCACATCCTAACTAATATCAACAAGAACCAAAGACGACAATACTTATCCAGCTACACAAACTACCCATCAAAAAGCCAAGAGGTACGTCTTCTAAATTTTGAGTAAATTTTATTAAATACTTGTTCTTTTCTTTCTTATTAGAAATGCATATTTCAACTTGAAGCCTATAAACTTTTATGAAGTGAAGATAATCTTTAATAAAATTTTAATGGAAAGGATTGGTATTTCCTTTAATGAAAACAAAACGCATGACTTTACTTGTGTTATATATGAATAAGCATATTAATAGTTTAAAAAAAAAAAAAAGGCAAACTATCCCTTTGCTTCTCACTAATACAGAGGAATCCTTAACTACGGTTGTTACTAGAAAGACCCCAAGTAACTTTGTATTGGAAATAAATGTAATCATGGTAGAAAATAACGAAGTCATATGCTACAACTCCACCATTACTCAGGATGGCATTGTACACTGTCCTTCTTTGCCAAGGCCAATTAGAATCCTTGTTTAGAATGTAAGGCGACTAAATACTCTAAACAAGCTAAATGCTATCCTAAATGCTTTTACTGAATACACATGCCAAATATGGTCACGTTGTTATTAGACTAAAAATAACAAAATAATCTGCATATCTATCTCAATTCAACGGGTAGTCTTGCATAGAAGCAAGGGGGATCAGTAGAGGTATGCTATTACTTTTGATTAAGTAGATGCTTGAAGTTCATATTCTTCAAAAGACCTTCCAAGAAATTCACATTTAGGCTAAGGTTAGCAATCCTAACATATCCCAATTCTTTTCTATAATCTATGTATCATATAATCTACATGAAAAGTTACTTTTATGGGAAAGCTTAATTTCTCATGCTACTTTTGTTAATAATGCTACTTAGTGCATTATAGGAGATTTCAATGATGTTATAATGAGAAATGAATGTTGGGGTGGTGGTCCCTTTTCGAAATATAAAGCCCTTTACTATGCTTCATGCATGAATTCTTGTAGCCTAGTGGATATGGGATTTGTGGAAAATCCTTTCACTTGGACAAATGAGTAAAATGTTCTGCCCTAATACAAAGACAGTTAGACAAAGTTTAGTGCAATAAGGCTTAGAGAGACATTTATCTTGATTCCACACTAATTCATCTACCAAAATGGCCAAGTGACCATAATCCTCTTCTTTTTAAGACTCACCCTTTAATTGCTATCACTAAGAAACAACAACCTTTTCATTTTCAACCTATTTGGTTTATAGATAACTCATATTTTAAACTTATCCAAGAAGTCTGGGAGGCATCACAACACGATATCTTAACTACAACTGCTATCTTACCAAACTTCTTAAAAGATTAGAATAGGAAAATCTTTGGCTATACATACTATCCAAAAAAAAAAAAACTTCTCAAATAGCTTGAAGAAATTGATCGAGCCTTAGCTAGTGTCCCCTCTCTATCTCTTACAAACTTAAAAGAGCATTTAAAATAAGACTTAGAAGAAATACTAAATAGAGAGGAGTAGATTTAGAAAATGAAGCACTTCTTAATACCATCCTATAGTTAAAAAATGAAGTGAAAAAAGAAAAAAAAAATCATATTCTAAGTCTACAAGATTATATGGTCATATGGCATTATGAGTAAGATGAAATATCTTAGATTGTATTAGCTTATTTTCATAAAATTTATAGTACTTCTAAACAAAGTTGCTCACTCCAAAACCCCATTAAAGATTCACTAAGATATGATTTAACTAAACAATAGAACACAAATTTAGTTCAAGAAATCAATCAAGAAAAAGTTCTTCAAGCTTTGAAACAAATAGGCTTATGGCAAACCTTAGGAAAAGATAGTTTCCATGCATTCTTTTACAAAAAATATTGGCGTCTAATAGGGCACCAAGTGGGAACTCTCTTAAAAAGATGTTTTCAGGAGGGCAAAATTCCTTAATAGATTAACCAAACACAGCTTTGCTTAATTCCAAAAAAAATAGGAGCAAGTATTGTAAAAAAACTTTCGAACTATTGGATTATGTGACACATTGTATAAAATTCTTACCAAGTTGCTAGCTAACAAATTGAGGGCACAACTAGAAAATTTAATTCACCCAACCCAAGCAAGCTTTATTCAAGAGAGAAAAGTAGCAAAAAATATTATTTTAGTAAATGAGATTCTACGTAGCTTTCTTAAGAAATCTAGGAAGCAAGAATGGATGTTAATCAAAATAGACTTAGAAAAGGCTTTACACACAATTGAATGGGATTTTATTCACTAGATGCTTCTTAGCTTCAATTTTCCTAGAAAATGGATGAAGCTAATAGATTCCTACCTTAGTATGACCTCCATTAAAGTGCTTTTAAATGGATATCCTCTAAAATTGGCTTTTCGTAATCCTAATAATATAAGAAAAAGATCAAAATTGATACATAACTAATCAGTATTAATTCTTTTCAATACAAAAAGAAAAAATCTTTACAAATTTCAATTATAACAGCAATTTAAAGTATACGAAAACCCTAGAATCTAAATTAATAGAAATGCTTACTTATAAATTGGATCGTATTAGACCTCGTCAAGTAGTAATTGGTACTACAATCATTGGAGGAACAATACCTAAACTTAAGGATGCTCCAAAATCTTTTCAATTGCTCATTCAGGAACTACAATCTTTGGCTCTTGAACTAAATCATTTTCTTGGATCTGAGAAGAACTTACATATTTACAGGAAGGAAGCTTAATCAGAATGAATCAAAATTTTTCCCTAAGTCATAGCATTAGGCAAGAGGATCCTATTTCACCCTCTTTAATCATTTTAGGCATGGAAGTCTTTAGTATAATGATAGAAAAACAAGTTCAAATCAATACATAGCAAAGCTACAAAATAAAAGGTAGTAACCTTTGTATATCTCACATTATGTTTGTGGATGATTTTGTTTTGGTAGCAAAAGCAGATCAACAAAATGCACAAACAATCAAAGAATTACTAGTGGATTTCTCGAATTTATCAAGACTACAGGTGTTCTTTTCTCTAGGAACACCCAACCAAGTACAAAATGCAGAGTTTTGAACATTTGCAGTTTAAGAAAACAAAATCTTTTGGCAAATATTTAGGCTTCCAATTACATGATGGGAGTATAACAAATTCCACCCATTTGAACAACATCATCAAGAAGGCCTAAAGAAAACTATCGAGATGGAAGGATCAACAACTGTAAGCCTCACAATTAGCTGTGGAAAGTTTAGTCCGTGAAATTTAAAGCAATTGGGTAAGTTGTCCGATCGTGCCCAAAATTTTATAATGAAGTTAGTGCCCAAAATTTTATAATGAAGTTAGGAATACCAATAAAAGTAATCTCGTGAGTTTGGATTTAGAAAAATAAATAATAAAATAATTAATTATTATAATATTAAATTATATATCAATTTCTCGTTATTTATTGGAAATATATAAAACGAGTTTTGATAACTAATGAATCAATGGAGATAAATTATATACACACTAAAAATCATGAAATAACATAAATAATATTTAAGAATATTTATTTTTACTAGATATATATATATTTACGTGTAAGTAAAAATACTTGAAATATATTAAAATAACACTAAATAATTGAAGAAAATTTATAAAAAATTATTAAAAAATCAAGAAAAATATGAAAAAGCATGGAATTATCCAGAACATAGGCATGGTAAGCTAGAAATGGAAGATAGAAATTCAACAAATAGGATTAGGCCATTTAGAAAGTGAAAAAGTAAGAAATAAGTGACTCTTAGAAAGGAAAAAATGGACAAAAAATCCCAAACCCAACTATAAATTTAGAAAACCACTTCCCAATCCTTATTTGGTCAATTTGGAACTCAGAAAAAATTAGGGAAAAGAGAGAAGAGAGAAGAAAGAATTTTTAGGAAAAATTAGAAAAATATAGTGCAAATATGACTTATAAAGAAAACCCACATCCTACAACCACCTAAAGAGGAAGGGCCACCACCACCAAACAATGGACCCCACGCCTAGAGCTATAGATGGTGGCACCACCAGTGGTTGGAAGCTTATCAATTGGTGAGTTTCGATTTTTCTTCTGAATTTATTTAGTTTAATAAAAATATCAAATATACATGGAAAATTATGAAATTTGGTTTTCCTAGGAATTTTTGCATATAGAATTAGAATATCAAACCATATTTTTAAAATTATAAGTGCTTATATAGGTTCCTTAAGAACAGGCCTAATTCTAACGATTTTTGTATGAATTTTCAAAAATAGTAAATAATGTTATTTGGAGCTAATTTTTTGTTTCCATATTCCTCATATGATATATTTAATTTAAATAAAAATAATTTTTGATAAACCATATGTTTAATATTTATTAAAATTATTTTGTTGAATTTGTTTTGTTTTTCATATGAAACAAATAATAGGTTTTTAATTAAATTCCTTAATAAATCTTATTTATAATGACTTCTAAAGCTTATTTATGATTTTAGGAATATTCTTTTTGAATCTTATAATTTTATTTGGTCATGTACCTAATTTAAGCTAATTTTTATTAAAAACGAACTTAAAATCAATATACTAGAAAATAATATATACTAAACTATCTTACTTTTCATGATCATAATATAACAACCATAATTTACCGAGTATAATATATTTTCCACAACTTTAATGAAGCTTAGATACTAATTATTATATATTTACCTAGAGTTTATGCATAATATATACTAAATATGTAGGTAAATAGGTATATTTAAGTTAATTTTGTAATTTAGGGTAATTAGGTATAAAATTATGATTTAAGATATAATTAGACATTTGATATGTTATTGAATGATGAAGGATGATATATGTAGTGTCAGAAGTATTAAATAAGTAATTTAAGAGTAAATTATATAACAACACATAATATATAAATGTAGGAAATTAATGAGTAGAAAATATTATGTCAAAATTGACAATATTATAATAATATTAATCTAAAATAAATCTGATGTGTTATATAAATTTATATAATTATATGAAAAATATAAATTTTTTTCACATCAGCAGCTGAATCGATAATTAAATTAAAATTATAGTGTATCGTATAGACTATAATGCTAGTTAGAAGCTAAATATGATATTTAAGATACCTAATTCGAATGTAATTAATTTCACATAATGGATCAAAATAAGTTCTTAGAGTTTACGTATAAAACCCATAATAAAAAACTGAATTAGAATCTAATTAAGAAACCGATTCGGAAATTGAATCAGAACCTAGTCTAAATTAAGAATAATTGTAAGAGACTTAAAAACCTGAATAATTAGGTATAATAAAACCCTAAACTAAAGATAACAATAAGAATTACAGAATAAAACTATCTATGGCAATTATACGAGTATTAAAACAACATTTGTATTATGGGGATTACCGGCAATGGCTTATACAACACACACCTTAAGTAAGTAAATGAGGAGTTCAGGTAAGTTATGATTAATATGTTACTGTATTTCAAAGTACTAATTTGTAATACTCGGAGGTTTGAAATCGTACTTGATCATGTTTATTAGATAGTTGACTATGTACATGCCTATATATGCTTGCTTTTAAGTTTGATAATATGATTCTAGTTTACTACTCTGACTTAAATTTGTGTGATTTGCTTGAAATGATTGAACACCTTAAACCAAATCTAACTAAATATATAACTTGTAATTGTAAATCGGATACACATAGCAACCCATTAGGGAAAACATTAGGGTTCTCTAACCAAATATCGACCCCTTCGAAAAGGATAGCATAATGGGTCTCTTCTTCATCCTTAGTCAAACTAAGTAACAAGTGAGGAAGTCGCGGCAAGAGTAAAGTCAATGGTTTAAAGGTAATCGTAGGAATAACAATGTCTCCATTGCATAAGCTTAGGTTTGGTCATAAACTGTTGTATAACATAGAAACTCCTCAACCCAAATTAAAGCGAGTATAATTTCTCTAATCTCGCGACGGATTAAACAACATCATGCGATGGCATTTGCTTATATATGCATTGCATTTAACTAATTTGGTTAATAACCCTATTTGTATATGATGTATAGTTTTAAGTTTTCATCCCAACTTACTAAACAATTGGTTGCTAACATTCCTATAGATGTTATTGCAGGTGTTAGCTAAAAAGCAGCCATATAACTATTCTAAAGCTAGTAACTGCAGGATCCTAAAGAGTAAGGGTATAAAACTGAAGGTCAGATACACTCTCAAGTTTGAACTTATCTTTAAAGTTTTTAGTATTAATTTATGTATTACTCAAGTAAATTATGATTAAGCTTCTAAATCCTATAAACATACTCAAATTATTTAGTATAAATATATATATATATATATTATAATTACATAGTTAAATAACATGTTTAATTTATGAATTGTTTACTTCAAAGCGAGCTAATTATGGATGTCTTATATAAATCAGGTCTAAGATAGCGACTATAAAGTCAACTTCTATCCTAGAATGGTTTGTACGATGAAATTGTTATAACTTTATCACTTCGGGGCGTGACGACAACTTAGTATGTGTGGCTAAGTAGTTCTCATTAAATCCATTCTCGAAACCTTGCCTGCTTACTATATACAAGTTACTAAACTTCCCATTAAGGTTTTAAAAAAGATCAACCAAATTATTAGAAATTCCCTATTAAATGGCATTCAAGATTCAAATTGAATACATTGGTTAAGATGGGATAAAATAGAAAAAACCCAAAAACATGGGTGGACTTAGCTTTGTTAATCTTTATAAGAGGAATGAAGCTTGTTCCCTCAAATGCTTTTAGGAATTTAAAGTCAAGCTTGTTGCCTAGGCACAACTAATCAAGGCAAAGCATACAAAAATAAAAGAAAATGAAAAAGTCTTGAAAATTACATAAGCATCCAACTTAGTGAGAGAACTTCATAACAGCTACACTTAGTATGAACAATATAAAGCTGTTGCTATAGAAGATGGAAAAAACACATATTTTTGGTAGGAAAAGTAAGGTAGAGGCCATACTATAAGAGAATTTGTTCAAGGTCCAATCCATTACCAGGCTTTAAATCTAATAGTTTCAAATGTTTGGATTGGTCCTTAATGTTGGGATGAGAACAAGATTGGTTTCCAAATTTTAGATTACATTGTAAATTTTATTGGTCCTATTGTCTTACATGGTACAAAAGATGAAAAGAGAATCCTAACAAATGTAAAGGAACAAGTAAAGTTAGTTGATTTGTACAATTAGCTAATGGAAGATACACAACTGAACAATGGCAATTAGGCCTAGATTTAGTGCTCAAACTTTCCTCCTAACATCAAGTTTCTTCTTTGTAGGATTCAATATGATTGCTTACCTATGACCAAAATTTAGTCAAGAGGCAAATCAAAAAAAATGTCACTTACCCTAGATGTAGGGTAAAGAGGAAACTTGAACACATGCCTTCAATTCATGAAGTTAAATACAACAAGTAGCCAAGTTATGGCAAACCACAAATATTAATGACAAAAGCATAAATGGTGATGTCCATGTATGGATCAAGAAAAATTGCCACATAGCAAAGAAGGATCTACCAAAGAAACACCACCGCATGCTTTTATCTTTGGTTTCATGCTCTAGATTAGTTGGATGCAGCAAAAACATGCTCTCTTTCAACTAAACCCAACAAATCTTATCTATCAAGAAGTAATTAGTCATGAATATTAAGTTCTACTATGAAGAGAGTAGAAATTATTTACAATAGATTGTAGGAATCTTACTTGGTTGCCACTAATAGCCCAATGTGTTAAACTTAATACGAATGGTTCAATTAATTTGCTATCTAAACCAGCATTTGCTAGAGGAGTTGTTAAAGATTGGGAAGGAATTGGATTTTTGGATTTACTCATATATTAGGAAAACTAGATATCATATTAGTTGAATTGTGGGGCATCTATTGGGGTGTTACTTATTGCATTCATAAAGGCTTCCTAAATATTGAGATAAAAATAGATTCACAAATTGCTACTCAAATACTTACTTCAACAAGTACTGTAAAATTGAAATATAAACATGTTCTTACCATTAGTAGGGAAAAAAATCTCTTTATTGCACAAAGTGATAATCAAAGTAGTGCCTCGAGAAGTCCATCAAGCCGTTAACTGAATGGCGAGGTTTGCACAAGAAAGCTCCGGATCTTTCTAAGTTTTTAATGTTGTAACTTTAAGGATACTGACATCCATTTAGCAAAACGACCACTCAAGCTGTAGTTGTATGCATATAGTAAGATCTCCTATGTATTATGATCTAGGAGAGCCTTTTGATTTTTGAAAGCAAGCTCCCTTAAGAGCTAGGGTTATAAGATGCTTATAAATTGTTTGTCTTTCTATGTACTCTATATATATTTAATATAAAAGTATCCATTTTATCGAAAGAAAAAAAAAAAAAAAGCTAAGTACTTATTATGTACTGACACTTTTTATATGTGTCCGGATTGCAACATAGTCCCCTAAATTTAATTAAAGGATATTTGGACTAATCATATAACCTAAAATTATCTTCAATTAGATAAAAATCTAATGAAGATACAATCATTAAGACTAAAATGGTATATGGACAAAGTCGTACTTATTGAAATAAGGAAAATATATTCGAGTAATATAAGTGGATACCCAAAATTAAGTGGATGATCGAGGCTTACAACCAAATTGGCATTAATACCATTCTCCTTAAAAAAAATACAATATGTTTGAGTTCAAGTCCTTCGTTGCTACACAAAACAACCCCCTACAACAACCACCACCCCTCCCCACACCACCTCCCCCCTCCCCCCCCAAAAGTAGAAACCAACAGAAAAAAAAAAAAAAAAAGTTGTGTAATATGTAAAAGGCTAAAGAAAAAGTTAAGCAAGCAGGTACATTTGACCCATTCAACTAATTGAAGTAATTGCTAACGTGTCGTTTCTTCTCCATTGATTTGCTAATAGAGATTCCTTGCTTTTAGTTTTCCTACAAAACAAAGCATTGTTAATGGGTTGGCTTTTGACCTAAGAAATAATAGTTCATGTGCATAAAAGGATTACCAAAGACATTATAGCCAAGTTGCATAAATACTAATCCTTCAAATGGGATGAACTAGGTTCAATTCCTCTCCCCACCCTTAAAGTTAGTATGTATAACAATTGGCAAAAAAAAAGGTCCATAAAAGGACTTGATGTAATCAAATGCATATTCATGTGATCTAATTATACTATCTTAAACATAGACATTTATGGGGACTATATTAGGAAATTGTTCGATAACAATTGAAGAAAAGGTGCAAAATATTTTGTCATCATTTTTTTTTTTCTAAAAGTTAAGAAGGGTGATTGTCTTCTTTTTCACATAGATGTAGACATAGAGAGAAGAAAAGAGAACATATACATATCTCTTACATTCATGAGTAAAAAAGAAAACAAAGAATATTTTATTCTATTCGAGGACATAAAGAGAAGAAAAACAAACTATAGTTTTAGTTGCTTCTAGAATCTACTAAGTTTACTTGAAGTTGCTTGACTATTATAGGAACTAATATTATTTCATATTACCATATGTATGAATACCATTAGAGGAACATTATTAGGTATCCCTATGGTACACTTTAATAGCAAATTTCATTGTTTTACATGCTATAACATGAATCCACTCTCTTATTTGAACTCCATTCCTAGGAAGAGATATTTTAGTGTACTAAGCATAACAACCCTAATTTTAGAACTCTAGAAACTTTTGTAAGATTAAGTTAGGGCTTCAAAGAATAAGCTTAAAAAGTTTCCAAGAAATAAGGCTTGATCTTTCAAGCACTTTTCAAGAGATAACTTAGCTTTACAATAGCTTATAAAGGTATAACATAAGTTTACAAGTCAGAGATAGAAATGGGGATGATTGAAGTGAAAGAAACTTAAAAATAAGGAAACTTAAAGCTTTAGGAAACCAATAGGTAAGAAAAGATAAAACATGAGAAAAACTAGTAGGTAATGAAACCCAAGATATAGAGAAGCCCAACAAGTAAGTTGATAAATAAAGCTAAGGCTTAAGGAAAAGGGAGCATAAGGCTTGGGTATAACCCAATTGTTGAGGACACCTCAGACTTAGGGAAAACCCAATAGGTAAGGAAATCACAACTTAAGGAAACCTTATAAGTGAGGAAACCCTTATTTCACGTATGTCATAACAATTTTATATTTGGCAAATGGAATGGTTCACATATGCTATAACAAACTAATAAGATTATATCATTCCCATAAGGATTGTTACACTTACTCTTATCTACATTAGTACTACTTTATCTAAATAATCAAAATTTTTTTATTTTTCTAAAACCTTAATTTAGATCCAATCTACACTAAGAACGACCGAATGCTAACAATAAATAAATTAAAGGAGAAATTGAATAAAACCTCCTTAAACTTTAATTCGAGTGCAGATTACCCTCATAAACTTTCAAAGTATAGTTTTTGGCCTCAAAACTTTCATGAATTAACAAACAACCCTTTAAGTTGAGAATAACCCCTTAAACTAAAGGATGTTTACACATAAAAGTCAAAGTTTATGGGGTTTTTATATACCAAAATCAAAGTTTATGGGGTGTTAATACACTAAAATCAAAGTTTAAATGGGCTATAAGAGTTATTTACCAATTTATGAAAATTTAAGAGGATGAAAAACCATATGTTGAAAGCTTAAGGAGTAAAACCACACCTAAGTTAAAGCTTAGAGAGGTTTTATGCATTTTTTCCTAAATTAAATCAATAAATTACTGATTGGAAGATTGATGCCAATGATTATGTTGTATCAACCATACTTTACTACTTAATCCTTGACTAATTTAGATTATTCACTTTGCATTTCCTTTTGAGTTGCCATATTTAGGCCTAGTATTTCCTTCTCTCAAAGAGTAAATTACCTTAATTGATTGATTAAGATTTTATATTTCTAGATAAGATTTTTATTTGATTAATCAATTTATGTTCTAAACCTTAGTCCAATTATAATGCACATTTCTACTTTTAACCTATAATCGAATTCAAGTTATCACAAATTCAAATTAACTAGGTCCTTTTTAACATAATCTAGTCGTATGTGGATTCTACGTTCATAAATGACATACTCAATGAACTAAAAGATCAAGAACATAAATATTCATATATTTGTTATAAAAGCACCATGATCGTATGAAATACGACACTAAATACACGTTTAATTCATGATTATATTAAAATGGGAAATTCATAAGTTGCAAAGAGAAACAATCCATAACAAAAATCTAAAGGGAATAAAAATCTTATTCTTGTTAGGAAATTTGATTCTCAAGGCTTTTATTTACATAAACATTACTCAAGTGCTCACAAACAATGTTAGTTAGTCCAAAATTATGCCAAGCTACAAAAAACTACTAAAATTGAAGAAATTTAGGAATAAGGTTGTTAGTGAAGCTACTTTTAACTCTATAAAAAAATTAAAACTCTATTTGTAGATTTGTACAAACAGGGACTACATTTGAAACTTTTAGGTATTAGACTATAATAAATTGTCTTATGGTAAGCACGAGAGTAGAATGAATTGTCTCATGATGGTGTGATGTTGCTAAGGTTTCTCATATTTCATTTGAATCTCGTAAAGATGAAATTTGGAAAAAGTCATGCAAAGATGTTTCTCTCTCTTGAAGCTCCATATTGTTGGAATCTCACGGAATAGTTGAACAAAGTTCTTAAACATATGATCTTCATTTGAAGCTCCACTTCATTTAGAGTTCATAACACTTTTTTTCTAAAGATGTTCTATTAGCAACTCATTTAAACTTCTTTCGATTGTTTCTTTCATTTTTTGCACTCAACTTAATGTGCACATTATTTATCAATTTTGTACATTTTCCTATCAAAGTTACATAAACATGCACATGAATATAGCTAAAGGTTGTGATAAAACATAATTAATTATTCCCCCATTAGAAACCTATAAGTCTAAAGAAAGGTGTGTTTCTTTCAACTTTCTTTTTATTCTTGAAGTTTATTTTT
Organism: Lumnitzera littorea; assembly: GCA_024138015.1. NCBI lineage: Eukaryota > Viridiplantae > Streptophyta > Magnoliopsida > Myrtales > Combretaceae > Lumnitzera > Lumnitzera littorea. Next base: position 47,311,870 of record JAMXBB010000006.1, on the reverse strand, counting down.
TTAGCTATGCAATATTTGGTGATTTTAGATCATAAATGAATTGGTTAGGCAAATTATTGAGTTTTCTAGTCCATTTGACATTTGTATGAATGAGTTGTGCCAAAAGGAAAGTTCTTAAGCTCCTAGTCAAAGATTTCCAATTAAAACATCAAATTAACTAAACCAAAGATGATTGATAATATAAGCAAAGTTTAAGTTGAGAAAATTAAGCTACATTGAGTAGTTTGACATATTATGATATGATGAAGCATGTGAAAAGTTAATATTAAATTTAGACTCAGTTTTGATGCTAGGTATGACCTCATAGAAACCTTAAAATGACAATAAAAAAAGAGTAAGCGAAATCATCATAATTGGAGATGGGAAAAATTGTTTGGACAAATATGTTCATCAACATTTTTGTAGCAATAATCATGTGAAAAGCTTTATGTAAGATCATCATGCATTCTATAGCAATTTTAATAAGAAAGCCAAAATTTATGTGATAGATATTAAGGTTTGATGACAAGAGCACAAGTGACTAAACTCTTAGATCAAATTATTAGTTCAATTAAAATGAGTTTAAAAATTAGGAATTTGAAACTTTCAAAAATGACTTGACATGTTTGACAAATGAAGAATAGTTGTCTAAGCTTTCCAAATGCCACTAGCCCTAGATCAAGTCCATTCATTGATTTAAAAGTGTAAGAAGTAAAGCTGAAGCTTAAAATGTCTAAAGAAAGAATCATTAAAGAATAAAATGGCACTAATTGCATGGAGATCACATTTTTGCATTTGTGTTTGAGGTTGTTAAAGTTGGTTATTTTTTTGTTAATTTGTGTCTTTTTGGAAGAGTTGTAATGGTTTGAATAAGTACATATATACACCATTTAAAGAGTTGTGTTTTTTCATTCAAGAGTTGTTTCTTTTTGTTTAAGACCTACTTAATTTCATTCAAGAGTTGTAGCTTTTCCTTCAAGGGCTATGTTAGTTGTAAAGACTCATATTGTAACAAATTACAGGGGTATTTACAAACCTATGTCGCATCATTTCTAAAGATCTTTTGATGAATTAGAGTTTGAAATTTCTTGTGTTAAAACCTTGCTAGCAATGTGAGTTCGAACTACAATTTCCTTGTCACAAATTTAATTGGCCAAGTTTATACTGTACATTTGCTTAAATCTTCTTCTTCTTCTTCTTCTTCTTCTTTTCCGTAGTGCTTGGCTTATCAAACAAATTATTTAAGTTGGTTTAAACTCTATATTTTCTTTTAAATTTCTAAAAATTTCTAGATTTGTAGCCACCCAAATTCTAAAGGAACCATTACCTTCTTCGTCATCTTCTACATGCCATCCTAATGTTGGACACACATTTACCCATCATTCTCTCTTATTTCTATCCATTTAAACCCAGTTGTTTATACTTCCCCACTCTTTATGCCATTTTTTATATACTCATACATAATCAATCTATGATTCTTCTTTTATTAACATCGCAATACGAAGTTTACATCACTTGGTGATTAAATATTTTAATCCTACATGTCACATACTATATTTGAAGCCCACACCACGTTGACACTTCCCTTATAATGACCGCCAAAAGAAATACGGTGAAACTGGAGAAACATGATATTTTGACATAAAAAATTTAATTTATCTTGATGCTAACAACTCAATATGACCTATTTAGATGGATAAGTTTATTAGCCCTTCCGTGAACCCAAAAACCGGTTAGCTAAAAAAAAACAAAAGAAAAGAGTCCAAGCATTGAGTTTGAACAAGAATATGCTAAAAACGGAAACACAAAAAAATAATGTTGTAAGAGTATTTTTGTAATTTGGATAATTTTATTAGTGGATATCAGACCATATTTGAGATGGTACATTAATATTAGAAAATGGATAAAATCTTCCATGGACTAGTAGTTTCAAATTTGCAAAATGCAAATTTGTTATACTTTTATTTTGATCACATTAATTAGTTTAATTACGTAAAATGCAAAATTTTATTTTGACCATGGGATTTTTCTGTGGTTGAATCTATATTTTTATAGAATCAATCTCACCCTCCATCTAACCTTTGATTTTATATCCTTTAAATTTAAACCATTAAACTGATTGTGTTTTTGACTATTCAGATCTAATAAACATCAAATCTATAGTATGATAAAGGGTAGAATTGATCCCATCAAAATAAAGTACAAGACCGTAGAAATTTCCTAAAAAAATGATATGAGATTTGTGCTAACTAGGATATTCGCTAGCATTTTAATCGAAAAGAAAATATAAATGTGCCAACTATGAATGATTTTTAAAATTTTAGTGGTTTATCTAGGCAAAAATAAAAATATGATAGTTAATTCAACATTCCCTCAAAGTACAATTGCTTTTGATGGAGTTTACGAATTGGATGGTTGTCTAACTATGATTCAATTAGTTCCTTGAGGTAGATGAATATATGGCTTCTAAATTGGAAAGAAGTCAAAACTAAAAACCTGTCTATACTTCAATATGATAAAGAATCAATTTTTTTTTAATCTCCACATATTATCTATGAAAAACATTTATTATGTACTCTACCTTTTATTTTTATATTTCAATATACCAATGAAAGTAATATAAGCAAAGCACTGATTGAGTATAGAAAACCTTCCTCCTATAACCAATGCTTTTGCCTAATTGGTTTTAAACAAGATCCTTAATCAATAATCTAAATTTTGAATAATCTCCGTTGCAACTTTTGCTTAATACCATTTTTGACTAATTTAAACACAAAAGGAGGGAGGCTTTGATTAATGGATTAACAGTGGCATGGCATTGAGCTTCACCATTAATTTTGCTAAAAATAAATAAGATTAAAACTAAAAGTTGGATGTCCAATAATTTATTATTATTATTATTATTAAAGCAATAAAAAAGAGAAGAGAGTGGACCTTAAAATAGGCAAAAAGGAGCTGGTGGCCACCCACTCGAGTCTCAAACACAGGTAGATATAGACAGATAGAATTTAGAAAAGGAAACCCGAGCATGGCGCGTGTTCTGTCACCACTAACACCAGCCTGTTCCCTAACGTTGCTCTATCTTTCTCTCCTCTTTATATACAACCCCATCTTTTCCTCTTTTGAAGAGTCTCTCTCTCCGCACTCAAAAAAACACACACACTCTGTCTCTTTCTCTCTCTAACATTCTTCTTCAGTCTGTCCTTCTCATCATCCGACAGGTCATCCTCTTTCTCTTTCTATTTCATTTCTCTATTGTTTCCAGATCTGTTGTTAGCAATTTATTTGGTGGACCATTCTGTGTAATGATTGGTTTTATGTCCATTTTGAATGTCAGGTATGTGTCAGGTTGAATTTTAATATTGGGTCTTTAGTGAAATTTTTGTTTTCCTTGATGTTGGGTGTTTATAAGATTTGAATTCTTTTTTCTGGTTGTCTAGTTAAATTGGTTTTTGAAATCCATTTTGTTGGGGGTATGTGTGTGTGAAGTCTGATTCTTTTATTGATGTGTAGTTAAATTAGATTTTGGGTTTTTCTGGGTTTGTTGTGGATCGGCGGGTTTTCCTTGTTTGATCTACCAAACGGCCGCATTTTGGTTTTGATTTAATTAATTTGATTTTTTGATGTCTTGTAATAGTTACATTTCTTAATATAAACCAAATTGATAGGAGGAAAGAAGTAATTTGATCTTATGTTTTTAAGGTTTGTGTTGCTATCTTTGATCGGTATCGCAATCTGATTTGATTGGTTGCTATTTTATGTTGATTTCTTGTACGTGAACTGATTCCAGATGATGCATTATTGATCATCTCAAAACTAAGGTTCATATGGAGAGATCTATCTATTTAATCCTTAATTTCTAGTTCTTAAGATTTTTAGTGAGAAATGACTGTTTGGCATCGTCAGATGCAATATGGGTTCTTGTAATTTCCGTGTAATTTGAAGGATCGACTTGCGCTCTGCATCTGAGGTTATATTTATACAATGATATAATTTTAATAAAGCATCAGATGTCACATGGTGGGAAACATTCGGACTTCATATGTTGACATCTACATGAAATTGCAAGCAACATTTTGGAAATGGTAATTTAACCTTACACTATAATTCTTTTTAATCTGCTTAAGTATTAGATTGTAATTAGTGGAACACCATTGAGACAGCGAACCTGGATAGTAGATATTTGCTTAGAGTAAACTATATTCGAAGGGCAAAGGAATAACAAAAGTACTAGTAAAAAGGGACAAATCAGCAATACAATTTCCAAGCACTCCTAAAGGACCATTGAAATGACAAACTTGAGCCAGTAGATATCCATGTAGGAGAGAGTTAGATTATGAGGTTGAAAGGGTGAATAAAAACCATTGCAAAGAAAAAGTGAGGAACAAAACAGCAAACAAATTCCAAATACATGGAGCCGAAGGATGTGCATTAATTTACATCTTACCCCCTTGTAATTGAGTTATTTTTTATCTGGATATTTTAGGTTTTGTTAATAACTAATTCTTTCAATACCATTTGTGGATTCATTATTTTTCGCAGTTGGTTTACAATTTTCTTCTCTTCATCTTCATCTTATTCAACTAATGTGTTGTTCTATGACAATAAGAAGACTATAGAAATCTTTCACTTTTTCCAGCTATTCCTCTCAATTGACATAAAAAGCATTAGATGAGTGACTCCATGCTTTCTGTGCAAAGAAAAAGATCTTCATTGTGTGCTTTCTATTTATTCTTTTGACCTGTTATTAAAAGCTTTATTCTGTTAGTTTGATAGGTAGAAGAATATGGCAGATGCAGAGGATATTCAGCCCCTCGTTTGTGATAATGGAACTGGGATGGTTAAGGTATTCTGTTGCTTCATTCTGTTAGTTTTCTGCTTGAATATGGATCTTATGCCTATCATTTTTTGGTATGTATTTATATTATATGATTTTGAGCATAAACTGTAAGAAGTAATTGCAAATATTCTTTTTTCTAGGCTGGATTTGCTGGTGATGATGCTCCACGTGCCGTGTTCCCTAGCATTGTTGGACGTCCCCGTCACACTGGTGTGATGGTTGGCATGGGCCAAAAGGATGCATATGTCGGTGATGAGGCTCAATCAAAGAGAGGTATCTTGACTTTGAAATACCCTATTGAACATGGTATTGTCAGCAACTGGGATGATATGGAGAAGATATGGCATCACACTTTCTACAATGAGCTTCGTGTTGCCCCAGAAGAGCACCCTGTTCTTCTAACTGAAGCTCCTCTCAACCCCAAGGCTAACCGTGAAAAGATGACCCAGATTATGTTTGAAACCTTTAACACTCCTGCTATGTATGTTGCAATCCAGGCCGTCCTTTCATTGTATGCCAGTGGTCGTACTACAGGTGAGCAGTTGTATCTATTGTAGGCAGGTGAAGTCTTTGTTTTGCATTTGAATTTCACTAAGTACCTTTCTCTGAAATAATACACCAATCAGCAAACATGCTAGATGGGGAACACATTGCACATGCAAAGTGGGGGCTGTCTTATTGTTATTTGCAGTATGGTGTAATTAGAAGCTGCCAATTCGATTTATCAGTCATGACGTTCATTTCTTACTCCTTTTTTTTTATTTTTCTTTTGAGATGCATTTACAGTGACAGCAAACCCTTTTCTTTTCCTCCACTTTAATTGATAAATGATGCATCTTGATAATGCAGGTATTGTGTTGGATTCTGGTGATGGTGTCAGTCACACAGTGCCTATTTACGAGGGGTATGCCCTTCCCCATGCCATCCTTCGTCTTGACCTCGCAGGACGTGATCTTACTGATCACTTGATGAAGATCCTCACAGAACGTGGTTATTCATTCACCACCACTGCTGAGCGGGAAATTGTGAGAGATATGAAGGAAAAGCTTGCTTACATTGCTCTTGACTATGAGCAAGAGCTTGAGACTGCCAAGACTAGCTCTGCGGTCGAGAAGACCTACGAGCTTCCTGATGGTCAAGTAATTACGATTGGTGCCGAGAGATTCAGGTGCCCAGAGGTTCTCTTCCAGCCATCCATGATCGGAATGGAAGCTGCGGGTATCCATGAGACAACATACAACTCCATCATGAAGTGCGATGTCGATATCAGGAAGGATCTTTATGGCAACATTGTTCTCAGTGGTGGTTCAACTATGTTCCCAGGTATTGCTGACAGGATGAGCAAGGAGATCTCTGCATTGGCACCAAGCAGCATGAAGATCAAGGTGGTTGCACCTCCGGAGAGAAAGTACAGTGTCTGGATCGGAGGATCCATCTTGGCCTCCCTAAGCACTTTCCAACAGGTTCGTCTGGAAAATTTACTTTTACATTCTCGTGCACGGTTTTCAGATCCTGTTTTAGTTATAGTTACCGATATGTGGGGTTTGTGTGCAGATGTGGATTGCAAAGGCTGAGTACGATGAATCCGGTCCATCAATAGTGCACAGAAAATGCTTCTAAATGTTCTGATCATAGGGTTGTTGAGGAAAAAAGAGTACTACTGTTTTAGAAAGAAGTGGAACTTGCAGCTCTCTTCTTCTTTATAGCTTTGGTTATGCTTCTATGTTATTCACATGTTGGAGTGATGGTGGTGGTGGTGGTGGTGGTGGTGGTGGTGGTGGTGGTGATGACGACGATTTTTGTGGAGATGAGGAACTTGATTTTGCCCTGGATGATGATCCCATTCTTTCATTATTAAATATTTTGAGAACTCGTTTCTTCTTTGCTAATTTTGCCATCAAAATCTCTCTGCACTTTCAATTTCGTTTCTCATATGTTTGAATGATGGTCCACTTGTATGCCTAACCCTGAGAGCTTGATGTTATCCTTTTATATATTTATATATGTGACACTGGATTTAATATATACTGGAGGAAGTATTTCCATTTTACTCGTACATTCATTTGAAGCAAACCCCTCGTTTGGCGAGGGAATCTTTTTTGCAAAAAATGAGTGTGAGTGAAAAGTTGGGTTAATGGCCCTAAAGAAAAGGATACACCCTACGAACAAATGAGAATTTCACTTCACATGCGCGGTAGTTTTTCTAATATGGTGATTGGTGAATCATGTATTAAATACTTAATTGGATTTCTCAACGAATCCTAATAACCGACAAAAGGGCAGGTGCACTTTTTTAAGAAAACTCCTTTTTTGGATCAGATATGGCTACAGCCACGCATTGGACTACAACGTTCAATAAATCTTCCAACAAGTCATATCTATTAGATATCTGTTATTTTATTTTATTTTATTTTTTTCCTCCTCATTTACCAACTACTATTATAACGGAGAATCTTGACTTGGTCAATCTGTTGAAAAACTAATATTGATGCCATTTTACTGTGAGAAAGAAGAAGGTCAGACGGTTAAGCTGGCTTTGCTTTAAAAGAGTTTCTTAGTAGAGGTGTATTAAAAGGCCGTGCTAATCTGCCCGTCTTCTCTGTACTGAGCCCGTCTTGCACGTTTCTTGCCCACGTTTGCGATTGGCCATAATTTAATAATAAAAATTTTATAATTTTCACATAAAAAACGTAGAAAGATGACTGCAAAATACGTGGTGCGTGGTAATGTGGTTCTTTGTCGGAGTTAAATAAAGTTTTCCCAAATCAAGTATTGATTTTAACTGTTGATTTAAAATTGAAAACAAGAAAAAGAAAATATCCAAAGCAACGCATTAAATTAGCTAATACCGTTATAATTTAGTAGTTTCATGCTTTTTAGGAAAAAAAAAAAAAAGCATTAAATTCGTTTTGCCATAGAACGATTTTCAATCCATCAACCGAAACTTTTACCAGAGCAGTATAAATTATTTGAAGAAGAAAAATCTGTCAGACTAGACACTTTCGATGATTAGCCACTAGAGGTGGAAAGGTTTTTTAACTGCTAGATTGACTTAATTATTGCGACGAATTGGACTCACCAAGAAAAATTTCATGTAATTTTTTTGTATTTTTCCAATCAAAACTTTATTGAGATAATACAACCAATTTCATAATAAGCAGATATAGAGAGCTAAATTTGCTGTTAGGCTAAATCCCACTATTTATTTAAGTTCGAATCATTAAATTAAGTGAAATGGCTTAAGGTGTCATGTTTATATTTAGGTTGACTCAAGGAAGCTTAATTTGGTAGGCTCAAAGCAAAAATAGATGAACCGATCCATCCAACTTTAGTATTTTTCAGCAAACTGATATACTCATTCAAGATAATCATAAAATGAGAAACATTCATCTCATTCATCAATCAACACAGTGATAGGATAAATATCATTAAACCCAAGAGTTTATAAATACTCAATAATTCTTCCTCATTTGCATCTTTTGGAGAGATCACAGAAATAATATTCTATTATCTCTATTTTCTAAGATCAAATAAACAATTCAAAAAAATGAACAAGCTCATTTGTTTGAGCTATAATATAGACACTTAAGTTCCCTAAACACCCTTATATGTTACTTATACATTTAAGACTTTAAAATTATTTGTTCCTCATCCTTGTCATTCTCTACTAATCAAGCCACCAAGTGTCATACTCACATCACTTCTCTGAAAACATGTACAGCGTAAAACTCATGTGATGCTCACATGATCACTCTAGTCAAAAGCCAAGCATCTACATTTTTGTGACTTTACTAGGGATAGAGTAAAAGTGATCATAAAGTAATGGCACATCCTAGGAAGAAAATGACTAGCCCACCTAACAAATACAAACATTAAAGCTACTGACCACAACTTGCTCTCATTACATGGGAACACTATACAAGACAATTTAGCACTTGAGAGTCATCCTAAAGTTACACGAATAATGTAGGCTGTGTAAGAGACTACAAAAATCATAAATCAGTCTCTGCCTATATTGTCTTAGCTCATGATAGGATTAGCTATCACTGCTTTTGAGTAATAGGATATGGACTTTCCCAACCTTACCATTACTATGTTGCAAATCGCTACCCTTGCAACTTAACAATCAACCTTCCTACTATTAAGTAGGGCACTCTTTAGGAAGGAGGAGAATAATCCTCTTACTTCATACTATACTTGCTCTACCATCCACTTAACCCTGCTTTCATCCCACTAGTTAGACCTATAATGTCTTCTTCAAGAACTTCCTTATCACAAGGGAAGATTTGGAGATATTTAGATATCTTCATCCTTTCCCGACATAAGAATAGCACATAAGGATAAGTAAGAATCATTGGTTTCATTTTCCTACAGCTATTGAATAGCATTAAATTATTTAGTTGCAAATCATGTGTAACAATGAGAGCTTCAGCTGCACTCCAAAGTTAAACTTCAAAAGGAAGGAAAAAGATAATTTCTTAGCAAATCCTACAATGACTACTCATATAGTCTCAGCATATACCTCTAATTCCATCTTTCCCTCCAACTAACATGCTACAACATCACATCTAAACTTGAAAAAACTCGAAGAAGAGGCTGCCAATAGTACAGCAAAATATTATTATTCCTACTTCTACTTTTCCTTGAGATAACATCCACCAATCCGTTGCATAGATCTTAACTTTGGTTGAACCACTCCGTATTAGTTTCTTTAAGATTGAAGATCCTCCTATTCCTTTATTCCAAAGTCCCCCACAACATGAAAAGGAAGGTTCAATCCCATGGTTTGTTTCCATTGTTTTAATCAATCTAGTTAAGTCTACCATTAGCCTTTAGCCAATCGATGAAGTTCATATTAAAAGACTCCAGAAACGATTAAGTAGTTCAAGATGGCCCACAAGCTTTTTATTGTTCTACAATCCTTAAGGACATGCTATATTGATACAGGCTCTTCAGGTAAGGAGTCTACAATAATAACCCTCTTTTTTTTTTTTTTTTGCAAATTTAATTTCATAAGCAACCCATCATGCAAGGCTCTTCAAACTAGAAAATGCACTTGCGAAATAGCCAGAGCCTTTCAAGTCTAAGTCTAGTTATCTGCCATTAGTTCTTCTTCCCCTTCCATTCTTAATTCTTTATAAGTAAAACTCGTTGTTACTTGGCTCCTCAGGTCATTAGCCCAGACCTCTTTGCTCTTGGCTTTTCCGTTTAGGCTAAGTTTAATGTAATCTATTCATTAAAAAAGATCATTGAATGAGAAGGGCAATTTTCTCTTCATCCCATTCATTTGGTCCTCTCCAAGCTTGACCCTTCTTATGGAAGTAGACCAATGAACTAATTTCTCATTGGATCGGTTTCATTCCGTCTATTAAACCTAAAACTAACATTAGTACCTATTAACAGGGCTCTTCACGCATGGGCTCCTTAGGCTCATACAGATCTAATACGCCTTACTACTTAAAGCTTGTCGCCCTAAGCTTAAGCCTTAGGCTCGAATCGGCCGAGCCCTAGAAACCCTTTAATTGTAAGAATATGCAAGATAAATATAAAAACACTAAGTCAACAACCATCTTCAATATAAGTGGGATATGTCAAACACCACAATTCCACTCTCCCATATTTACAGGATAGGATCTCTCCCACTAATTGTCCTCCAACTGCCTATTCTACTCTACTATAAATATCATCTACTTTTTTACAGTAAAACTTTTTTATACTTTGCACACTAAAGCTCATCTATTACTCCCAAGCATCTTTTACTTTTTAAAATTTACTGCTGACTTAAGTATCAAAATAATTACATTAGACAACACTCTAGCGTTCCCTTGCAGTGTTTTATTTTACAGATTTACTATGCGTAAAATCCAATTACTAATGATAAATATCTTGAGGCGACAATACATATATTTGTCTTAGTCACTAGTTTATTTTTCAGCCATTCACTGAACTTTTGATAACTTCTTTAAAAACCTCGAACCAGATTTAGCCTTGAATTCATTTATCTTCAAACGTATCTTTCTTGCGAACCAGATGCATTTACCCTTTTCTTAAAGCCCAAGCTAATTTCAATGGGCTTACTCTTTTTTGTCCCTTAATTCAACAAGTTCAAGTTCCGCTCTTTCCTTCAACTTCATGATTTTCTCCCCAGCTATCCAATAAATTTTCCTCCTCTTTCGTTGATCCCCGTAAAAGATTTCTATTATTCTCTTCTATTTTCTCTAGCACTCCAGCAAGTACGGAAAGAACCTGTGCACGGTAATGCTCAAGAGATTCAATTTCCATCCTGTTAATTTCTTCCTTACTTCGCCATAATGAAATTCAAGTCTGCACTGGATAGGTTGCCTAAAGGCTTCACTGAAATTCCTTAGGATTTTGCCATGTCATTTTTCGGGTTTACTTTTAGCATATTGCAAACCAATTGTTTTAATTGCATGCTAACATTTTGAGAAAAAATTACATAGAATTTTTCAAGATTAATTTCTTGGCCCAACAACTTGCCAAAAATATCCATGAAATTAATCGTTGTTTTGGCATTTTCATATAAATAAACTTCTTAGGAGCTTCCAAATAATGCAAAGTTTGCTAAAATAAGATATTGCATGGAAAAGTTATGCATGGTAGAAATTATCAGCACAAAAATAATTTTTTTTATTTTCAAATAATTTATTAAATAAGAAGAATTAGAAACTAACCTTTTCAAATTACTATGCGATCAAATACTAAATACATAAAAAATGAAATATAGACATTAAAATTCTATAAAAACAAGTAGGAATACTAAATGTCAAAAAATGTAACTGTTAATTTTCCATCAGCAAAGACACTATATTAAAACCAAATTTAAGAAAAAAACATTAAATTGCAAAAAAAAAAAAAATATTAAGGCACTAAATTTCCGAAATTCTGAAAATACGAGCAATCCATGTGCCTTTATCTGTATAATTAATATAAGAAATCTTCCAAAAGTTCTTGATGGTAGTCTAGTAATGCCTAGCGATGTGGCCTTTGGTAGCTAGAGAGATGATAATCGGCATCGATCGGGCTAAAAAAAAAAGAAAAAAAGAAACACGAAGAGACAGCCCCTGCGCAAAAGAGGCAATGGATCGATTTCATCTATTTCTTTTTCATTAGTACTCACTTTAGATTGGAAACCCCAAAACCTAATCCACCCGAAAAGGCACCATATGATATATAAACACAAACAAGCAAAACCTTAAAAGTATTTCAATTAGGGATTTTATTTTTATTATTTCATCCATGTTTTTTAGAAGACCAATATATAATATCCATTAAATTTGAACCATCCATCTAATTTTATTTTCAATGATTTAAGTCTAATCAATATGATATCAACAATTGACTAAAGAGATGAATAGATTTCATCTAAAACACAATTGTCTTTCAATTAGCATGATGTAAACATACCCATAAAAGCAATATCGTTGGCGACAAACAAGAAAACGTTTTCTCGCAGTCTAAAAAGAAACTAATTCGGTTTCAAATGCTTATAATTCGTTAAATAAATAAATATTACGATGGCAGTAGAAAAAATAAATAAATAAAGCAAAAACCATTTTAAAAGATGACTACGGTGTTCAAACGGATAAAATTTCAATTTTTTTGCCATAATGTTTTCTATTCTGAGTCTTCAAAACACCTCTCCATGAAACAAACGTTGACCAGAGAGATGCAATTGATTAAACAATTCTAAGCTCTTCCAATACCATACCACGGAGACAAATCGATATTTTAGGAAAAGACGGAAGATCACCTTCAAATGCATTTCCTTAAACGATCATCCGCAGTCCACAGGAGAAAAACTTCTACGGCTTCCCGAGAACCCATATTGGACATGTATAATAATAAACAGCTCGAAGAACTAACTGCTAGAGTTGACATGGATGATGTTATTTATTTATTTTTCTTTTCCCTTTTATTTTGCCAGATAAATAGAAGACAAAACCTCTGCACGAGGAAGACAAACTATAACAAGGCAAGTCACCCCAAAATTCGCTCATTAACTGAAAGCACTAAGTTAGCCTGCTATATCTATAAATCGAAGTCTCACAATCAAGAAACAACATGGCTTCCAAGTGCAACGTTATCCTTGCGAAAGCATTGTCTTGGGGATAAGGTGATTCCTTCGTATTCTTTCCGGCAAAACATGAGGGAAATGATGCCGTACACTCAATGAAGGGATTCTTCAAAAACAAAATGGCTCACTGATGGATCTTCCACATACCTGTCCTGTATCCAACAGACATGAGCACAAGCTCCCATAGCATGTTAGGAATACTCAATAGGTTGACCTTCGAGCCAGGAATTTCAGTCCAATTGACAGATATTTCAAGTATTGGGATGCCAAATCGTTTGCAGAGAAAAACCAACTCAACATCAAAGCACCACCTGCAGAGCGGAAATTCATGTCCAGTGAGAAGAATAGGATAGATATAGGGCAATGGCTTCCCACAACATGAACAACAAAAGTAGCAGATACGGTGGCTACAAGTTTCAACTTAAGCTTCAAAGGCCACACCTTACATCATGTGGAAGATCATACACGGTCTACTACAAATACAACTAAGCAACGCCAGGAGACATACTGCTCATTCACTTTCCTGATGTAACTACTTTAAAAAAATAATAATTTAAAAAAAAAAAAAAAAGGCACCTGCTCCTATCAAAATAAAAAGCATGACTTCTATCTGCTAATGAAAGAGCCCAATGCAACCAACAAGAGAGAGAGAAGAGGCATATTGGGTTTGAGGGTGAAGCCCTGTGAATTTTCCTATACCCATAATAAAATTTCCATTCATTAGGAATACAAAGGCTGTAATAAACTATTAGATTGTTTAGTTGAACAAAAAAGCAATACAAGTTGAAAATGACTATAATGCCCTTATTTTTGTGAAACCCTAGCTGCTGCTATTCTTCTTCTACCTTCCAATGCCTCCATTGTATCAGTCCCAGCAAAGCCTTTTTCCACCTTACCTATCCATTTCCCACTTACCTCTCTGCCCAAGCCAGTCTCACCAACTCCAACCAGCAAACTTGTTCCTCCTCCTAAACACATTGTCATCTCAACTTCCAAATGAGAACCCTTCCACCTCTCTCAACTATGCTCTCTCTCCTTAGCCACACTCCCACCCAAACCTATTATCATCCTCAACAGCAACCATGTTTCGCTTCATGGAGGCCTCCAGCTTTGCTCCATGAGAATGTTGATTCCTCTTGTTCAATATTTTTCATGCCTCAATCTACCCAAAATGCAAGTAAATGAATTTGCCAAAAGCACAAACTTGAAGAGCTCAAGGGACCAACTAAATTGAGATACATTCATTATTAAAAAAAAAAAAAAAAAGGAAGAAAAGAAATGAAAAAAAAAAAAGAAGCTAAATTGAGATGCTCAAATCATTGCATCAGATCTGAAAGATGATTGAAGAAGAGCATTAGCCACCTCCAGTGGTGTGTAGGCCTGTTGCATGGGTACAGCACGTAGGCATGGGTCTGATGGTTGTGCTGTGGCACTTCGTGGGTCTACGGTTCATGGTCTGAGGGGTGGTGATTTTATGTCACATGAGTTAGGGTATGACGCTAGCGGGTGGTGATGACTGATGACCCAAGAATAAGAAGAAGAAGAAAATGAAGAAGAGCAGCTGAGGAATACAAGAACAAATAGTGCTATAATAGCTGACATAGGGTCTGACACATGAATAGCTATTCGTTATTTAGCAGAACTTTCCAGCCAAATAGTTATTCATGTCATACAAATATTGTAATACACATGTTCTATGAAATAGAGAAGAAATAGTCTATTCCCCTCTATTTAGTAAAGTCAATGGACAGGTAATGACAGAAGGGGATTTCACAAACATGAAATTCACCAACACTAATATTTGAAGAGGAAAAAAAGGAACATTAACAATATATATTTGGTTAATTTGAAGAGAATTTGAAATAAATCTACTAGAAAAGGTAGTATTGGACATTAATGTTAAGAAGACATAACTTAAATGCAAGGGATGATTTCATATGGATTAGGGGAATTTTTCAATTTCACCAACTCGCTTTCTATTTGTTTAGTGTAGCAATTATAAAGTAAAATAGATTTCACATTCAAATGCCAACCAGGGATTTAGCTCCAATTTCCCATTATAATGAACCTACTTCTCCCAAGTTAAAACTACCTACAATTGACAAACTAATTGATGATTCTCATCTAAACTATGCATATACTGATATCCACATATCTTGTGAAATATAGGTACTCTCATTTCAATTTCAAATGGAAATTATTGATGATAAAACAATATGAGAACAATTAGCTTCAACTGGGAGACCAGACTTCTACTAAAATGATGGGGATGTGGACTTTAAACACCCACTCCACATTCTCAAATAAAATCCATGTTACATCACTATGGTTATGGCACTATGCATTTGTTCATAGTTATACTTATATTTTGGGTAACAGATGGGCATGGCAGTAGTGGGATCCACTACCTCCGGACACATGAACCATGCAACAAGACCTATGCATTGGTCTGATATAGAACTATGCAAAAAGCCCAAGAAGTATCCTTCATGGGATTTAAATACAAGGACACCTATTTCAACAGGTGGACTATATAGCCTATACTTAATTATTATACTTAGAAAAGGTGGACTGTATATCCTATTGAAGAATATTTAGAGAAGAAAAACTCTCTCAGTTTATTGATATTGCTGACAGAAATATATACAACAGAGGCGCACCAGTAAGATAAGAGTAACGACCTAAGATGCTGGAAACAGATCAGGTTTTGTCTAATCCAGTAAATACAAACAAAACCAAATATCTATCCTTATCACCTAACCTGAACTAATTGCAAAATAGAAATAAGAAATAATAAATTAAAAACAACTAAATATCTCCCATGCCTATAATTGATTAGATTGAAAACAGAGGGATAAAATTGATTTTTTTTCCCCCTTTTTTCCATAGCTTGCTATAAATTGGTGCATTTACCCTCTAAGGAAACTTGCTACCTTTCATTAATGAATGTAGATTTGTTGAAGAAGGAAAGAGTAGGAAGGAAGAGTGGGGGGGAGGGTGAAAACCAAGATGGCTACATTTGCAGAATTGGCATGCTACTGATATAGCTCATAGGCTCAACAGTCAGTCACTTAAGCCCCTAAAACCGTAGCAACCCTAGGAAATAAACTTTGAGATTCCAACTCTAAAATTAGAAAATTGGGATATCCCCTGGCAGTGAAATTCATTTGACATCTCTTTTCATGAATGAAAGAAACATTGTTGAAAACTTTCGTATATTCTGTATTTGAAAAATGCAGTTATATAACCATAACAAGAGTTTTCCACTTCCATAACTACATGTCCTAAAAATAAGAACAAAAACACACTATAGTTTCTCTTGACATTGGTCTGCCCCTTCAGAATCTGCTGATAAACCAGTCCAAATCTTGCATGGTACTACAAAAATAAAATTAAGTAAACAAATAAATATAAATTCATGCACCTAAAATTTCTTTGCCTAGCTTCTTTAAACAAAACCTAGCCAAGATTTTTTACTGCATTTCTGGTAAGGACAACTGCAAGTTACCCCAATGATGGAACTGGAGGCACAATTCAATCTACATCAATAGTAAACTTACACATATCATCATTTCCCAAAAAAACATGTACATATCAAGTATTAATAAGCAGCTCTCATACTGCACAATGAGGTGACACCCTCTCATATCTAACATCTAAAACACACCCACTACTGCTTGATCAAAATCAAGCTATCTCAACACCCCAAACACTCTGACATCATACTACTCGAATTTTATTTTAGCAAGTACTATTCCTCAAGCACTTCAGCTACAAATTTTTACAATAGCTAAAGCCATACCGAAGCAAGAGGAAGATATGAAAATGCATTTACCCACTATCACAAGCTCAAAATATACCTTTTTAATCGAATGTTAGTGAAAAGTTTCCTAGCAGCAGCCCTGGTGAACATCTTGAAACCACACTGCAAACAGAATGAAGCCCAAATGGTGGTAAATCACTACAAAAGCAGCTTATAAAAGCATTACCCACAAAGGCCAGCTTTCTTATTGGTCAAGTCCTATAAAGGCCATCTTCGGACATGAAAACTAGAAGAAAAGTACCTGAGTGTCACGAACTCCAGAGCCAGCAGTCAATATGACAACAAGGTGGAAACCCTTCATTAGAAAGTTGCGGTACCACTTCCTCTGGAAACACAGGACATTCTTTAGTGATAACAAATTATCAAAAGTATAATAAAAACAATTAGGAATACTAACCGTAGCCAGAGCCTTCTCCTCAAGATGAGCACGGGAACCAAAAGCAGCTATAGGAACATCAGATATTCCACAATTTGAATCACTAACTCCTGAATCTCCACAATTTAATTCCTTTCTGCCAACTGCATGAATCTGACAGGCGGAACATCAGTGTGTCTCGACCACACATGGTCATATTCATTTCTTTTTTAACAAAATTATTCACTTAATTAGTATTACAGATTCAAAATCAACCCAATCCAAAGACTAGGTGTTCATTGAACCTGATTTTCCAATTTCTCAAGATCATCCACCCTGGTTGCTCCATCAGCATCTAGCATCAAAATTAATTCCCCACGTGAATGCAGCATTCCCTGTTTTGCAATGCTTTCACAAAGGCAAAGAGCTTCAGTCAATTTCTTATCATCCAGAAATAAGTGAATTTACCATTAAAAAAAATGCAGATTTACAAATAAGATCTAACTCACTTTTCGGATAGCCTCTCCCTTGCCATGATTTCTACCAAGAAGAATAACTCTCACATTATTTACAGAGTATTTCTTCACAAAGTTGAATGCTACTTTATTTGTACCATCCTTACTCCCATCATCAACAATTATAATCTGTTAAAACAATACAGCTTCAAAAGACAATTCCAAAAGAACAACAAAGATGCAACTGTAGATGTTAATATATGAAAGACAAGAACTAAATTTTGATTAAAATGATACAATCAAATCACTGCCAACTATGCAAACTTAAACTTCATGATCAGATCAAAGTCATAACTTTCAACAACAAATTATTAAAATAAGCACTAGATATATTGGAAAGAAATGGAGTGAGCAATTACCAAGCATAGAAAAAGAAAAGAAAAAGATTTCATAAAGAAAAGCCACTTTAGTACCTCATAAGAAAATGTCTCATCCTTCGCTGCACGTTGTTGGAGATAACTACATAAAGAATACACAGCAATATGCTTGTTATCAAGCTACCGACTCTGACTATCTGTAGTAAAATCTACAAAAAGTAAAAGCGGATAGACAACACAGCATTATGCCATACCATATATAGCAGGAAAAATATCAACAAATCAGGAGCTTATTACTAAGGCCTTTATATCTTAGAAGCATAGATTCTAATCTCCCAATGGGTTCAACCAGGTTCAAATATCCTTTTACCCATTATAATCACTAAAAATTGGAAGCTTATCCCATCTTTTATTAGTGTGTCATCATAAAAAGATCATTAAAATGTAAGTAGAAATTCTTTTTTTTTCCTTTTTTACAATGAGCTATGCAGATAAGCTCTAGAACATAAAAACAGGACACATGGAACCATGTAAGCAACCATAAAAACCAACAAACCATAACACAATCATAATTCAATAAACTCATTCAACCAAAAGGACGGCTATACAACCAGAACATGCTGGATGGAGGGGCACAGGCCCACTACATACAAAATGTGATATTAGAACAAAACCACTCTACTATGGGGATGGAACAAGCAAACAAACAAAAACACCAGTTATAACACATACAAAGGGTCTCTTCATTCACTACTTCAACCTACTCTCCTCCCATGTATCCACTTCATCTTCCAAAATCATAATATGCAAGGATTTGTTTAGACACCTATGGCCTGGAGAATACAGCTGATCATACTTGAAACACAGCCCTTTGTGACAATTGTCTAAATATTCATAGTAAGACATCTGTTTTGGCCGCTGGGTTTGCATTGCTGCTACTGGCAACGGAAGTGGCCCCATTTACTGCTCAGTGATAATGAGATCCGGAATTAACAAAGTTTTAATCACCTTGAATTCCACCAGGTGCTGTTCTGTTACACCATACTCCAATAGAAATCAAGTTAGCTCCAGAAAGTCCACTATTCCCACATAAAGGAGCAGGAGGAGCCAGTGTGTGATGACCAATAGGAGTCTGCAAACGCTGTAAGGCTAGGGGACCAGTAGTTGTCTTTGAAACCCCTGATTTTAATTTCCACGACTGCCACCTTTCATCACATCTATCTTGCTGGACAATGACAATACCAAATGCAAATTCCTGTTCAATACTCAATGCAAGTTCTACTGCTTCAGATACATCAATTGGCCTCAATGTTTGAACTCAAACCCCAATCTCATCTTTTAAGCCTCCCAAGAAATACCCAAGTTGTTGGATCTCTATCGTATCAGGCACTAAGGACATGAGGGTTCCGAAATCCCCTAAATAATTCGCTACTTGAGTGTTGACGCAAGGTCAACAATTTTGCGTATGGATGGATCGCCAATTGATTGCCATATTGGATCACCAATTTCAGCTTCATTTTCTCCCAATCCAAATCTAATATGTTCCGTTTCAACATCTTTAACTAATATATAGTTCATCCTTTCTTACAAGTAGTTGCCATGGGCACCACCTTTTTTTTTTTGGTAAATCAATAAATTTATTCATGAGAAGAGCCGATGTTACAAAGCACCAAACGTGCTAAAACAAAGGGCTTACAAAAAAAGAGGAATTAGAAAAAACCACTCAAAGAAACAAAAATGAGCTAGGAAGAAACAACTACATAATTTAAAATATGCCCAACTATACTGTCAAAGTTGGGGGTGGGATTTTCCAAGCAAACAAAGTTTCTCACTCTACAAATACAGTACACTATCAAAACAAAAGCCAAGTACCAATCTGAAGGATGCTTCTGCGAAGGATAGATGAGCTGATTTGCCACACGATACTATGAAGAGAAAGATGATGGGCAACCAAGGCTAGAGAGGACACGTAACCAAAAAGGAGCAGTTGAAAAATGAGTGATCATGGTCTTCAAGTTGCACGTTATAAAGATAGCAGGAAGATTGTGTTGTGATGCCCCTAAGGTTGAGTTTGTCAAGGGTATACAATTTTCTATTCCAAGCAAGCCAAAAAATGAAACAATGCCAAGGCATAGCCTTCTTATACCATACAACATTATACCAATCAACTTTTGCACCATTTACTCTAATAGAGTTATGAGAGCTCTTGATAGAAAAGGTATGGAAATTTGAAAGTACCCAGCAAAGGTAGTCCATAATCAAAAGATTCGGCTTAATAGATTCAGGAATATGAATAATATCCCATAAAGGGCCACCAGGTCTAGACCAAGTGTTGCCTTCCATAATGGAGCAAAGCTTAGCATTAATAGGAAGACTAGAGCTAGTTATCTACCGTGGGGTAACGGAGTTGTCAAGTGGTCCCATAAGTAACCAAAAATCTGTTCAAGGGAGATATATAGACCATTCCTAATGCGCCATCTAAGCCAAGGCCGTGCAATATCTCTAATCTTCAATAATTTTTTCAAAGACCATAAGCAATTTGAGATAAGCTTAACATGCCACAAACTTCTATCTTTTAGAAGGTGAGAGTGAATCTAGTTTATCTATAAACTCCTTTTGTCAACATTGAAAAGATTCCAAATGTACTTGAGTTAGGCCACTTTGTTCCAAGATGCTAAATTAGGTAATGCCTAAGCCAACATTAGTCTTAGGCTAGCACACTATACCCCATCTAGCTTAGCTTTAGCGGATATATTAGACTGACCACTCTAAAAGAAATTCCTAATCAATTGTTCCATTCTTTTAATGATCATTTTTATGAGAACAAAAATAGAAGACTAATAGACTTGCATGGAAAATATCACTGAATTAATAAACTGAAGTCTACCAACATAAGAGAGATGCTTCCTAGTTCATGAGTCAATCCGCTAGGTTATTTTTTCAATGAGAACATTACAATCCCCTTTTTTAAGCTTAGATGACACAAGGGGAACTCACAAGTATTTGATGGGGATAGTACCTTCTTGGAAACATAAGATATTCAAAATGTCCTGCTTGATGAAAAGATGTATGCCGCACATGAAGATGGAACTCTTGAGAGAGTTGCAATAAAGATCAAAAAGTTATGAAAAATCATCAAGGACTTGCTTGACATGAACAATAGAAGAGAGATTCTCTTTACAAAAAATCATAAGATCGTCAGCAAAATTAAGATCAGAGATTTAATCCTCTTTGCATCTCCAATGAAAAGAGAAAGATGGTGATCTAACCATTCTCCTAAACAATCCCAACAAAGCCTCCATAGCTAGAACAAATAAATAAAGAGAGATGGATTATCCTTTTTTGAGACTTCTAGAGCTAGAAAAAAAACCTTGTAGTTCACCATTAACATTGATGGAAAATTTTGGAGTAGCGTAGCACTGCTTAAGTAGATGACAAAAGAAAGAGGGGAAACCCATTATTCCAAGAACTACATCCAAAAAAGACCAATCAAGAGTATCATAGGCTTTAAAGATATCAACTTTGATAGAACATCTAGGAGGACCTCTAGAAGAGTGATAGCCACACACCAATTCTTATGCAATAAGGATATTATTCGAAATTCTAAGACCTGAAATAAAAGCTAATTGCTCAAGGCCTACCAAATCACTCAGCACCTTCTTAAGCCGCAATGCAAGAAGCTTAGATATGACCTTATACAACGAGTTGCAACAAGAGACAGTTCAAAAGTTACTCATCTTAAATGGATTATGTACCTTGGGGACAAGAGATGATAGTATTATTAATTTTCTTCAACAAAAAACCTGAGGAAAAGAATTCTTTGATAGCTTTGATCAAGTTCCCACCACAAATAGGCCATGATACCTTAAAGAATTTCACCAAAAACCCATTCGGATCAAGAGCTTTACCATTTGCTAAAGAAAAAAAGGCAATCTTAATATCATCATCACCGAAAGGAGAGACAAGGTTATTCACCTGTAAATCATTCAAATGCCAAGAAATAATATCATGGAGGCACTCAAATGTGTTTGAAGAGCTGTCCAAAGTGCCGCCATTATATAAGCTACTGAAGTACTTAATAGCTTCCTCTTGGATGTCTTTGTCTCCCGTAGCCAAGGTTCCATCATACCTTTCAAGCGCTAAGATTGCATTTATGTTTTGATGTTGCTTGACACAATTATGGAATAAGGAGGTATTTTCATCTCCCAACTTTGGCCATTTGATCCTCGATTTTCACTTAAAGAAACTTTCTTCCGCATTTTTGAGAATGTAACAATCTTTAAAGACTTTCTTCTTATCCAACATAAGGGAAGAATCCCCATTACCAATAACTATTTGAATATTAACCAGGGAGTCTTTAGCTATAGCCACATGAGAAGAAATATGCGAAAACTTTTTCTCATTTAACTTCTTCAATTCTTTTTTGAGAGACTTAAGCTTGGAAAAAACCTAAAAACAAATGGAACCCGACAACTCTTGCTTCCAAACATCAACCACAAGGGGAAGGAAATCATTCGATTCAGTTCATAAATTAAAAAATTTAAATGGAAACTTCCTAAACTAATTCAAAATGTTCAAGTATATAAGAGCAAGAGTATGATTAGAAAGCAAAGAAGGAGAAAACCACCCTACTAACCTTAGGTAACGCTCCACCTAACTTTGGTTAATCAAAATGTGGTCCAATTTTTTGAGGGTAGGATTGTCTTCCTGCTTATTAGTCCAAGTGAAGAGATTACTAGAAAAATTCAGGTCCTCCCCTTCCGCCATATCCAAGAAAACCATGAAATCCTCTCTCCCTAGATACAATCGGGAAATACCATCATTGTGCTTTGATAAAGATTTGATAACATTAAAGCCTCCTAAGAGAACTCATAGTTTATTAGCTATCGCAACTCCAATCCCAAATAAATTACTCCTAAGACATTAGAGATCCAAGGAAGAGTTAATGGCATAGACAAAAGTGGCAAAGAAACTCGCGGACCATCTATTATTAGTGTAGAAGCAATGCGAGAACTGATTGTCTTCTTTGATGATATTAATAGACCATAAATTGGGATCCCAATCTAACCAAATGCATTTAGGTGCACATTGGTTAATAACAAAACTCCAACTTGAGTTTATTCTATTCTTCACTAACTCAATATTTGAGTGGTTTACTTTAGTTTCAAAAAGCCCAATGAAAGAAATACCTTTTTCAATACAAATTTTCTTAACATCAACGCCTTTAATCAGGTCACTAACACCCCGTATAGTCTAAGCCGCAAAATTCATAAGAAAACAAAAAGTGTAGGGAAAAGATCAACATCAAGTGTAGCAATTCTTCCTCTTAAAAAGTTTTCTGTGCTTATTAGAAGAGGAGCTATTGCCACTCCTAGAATTTGAACCTCTACCTGATCTCTCCTTTCCTTTCTGACAGGGTAAAGTGGGCAATGGAGCAGCTTCTTCAGAAATTCCATGATTAGGAGAGTGTGCTGCTGACCATGGAAGGACTTGATCCCCTGATATATCATTGATAAGAGGAGTTTCTGACACATAGGATATCTATTCCAAAAGGGCAGCACCTTGATTATCACCTATGTAAACCTCAAAGGAAGAGTTAGAGGATGGCTCCTCGCCTGAGGATTGGGTAAGGAGAAGACTTCCTCACTCACTTCTTTGGCTCTCACCACCCTAGGGGTAGCCAACTCATCATCCTTCACTTGTGCTTGTTTACCATTCCTTTTCACTGTGATCCACTCACTCTTAGTGTTTGCAGCCTTAACTCCCTGATCAGCTAAAGTAGCAGCATAGACATGATCGAAGACAAGACAAGAGGAGCATCTCAAGGGCCAACACTGATATTCAACCGAAATAGCTATTGAAGAACTATCTTCTTTTACAATGACTACTGAATGAGGGAACTCCTCTCTAGCATCAATCTCTATGAGAACACGAGCTTAGTTAGCTTTAGAGCGTAGAGCAATAAGAGAATCCACTTTAATAGGTTTCTCCACCCCTCTTGCAATATAAATGATGCCTTTTGACTCCATAAATTCGCAAGGAATGCTAGAGAAAACAACTCAAGAAGGAACTACAGCTGGTTGGGGCTTATCTAAAACCATACTTGGTTGCCATTTCCAAAGGATGAGAAAACTTTAAGCAAAGAACCAAGGTTTTTCAAGAACCTGGTCAAAATCAAAAGTGGGGGAAAAACGTAAGTAAAAGAAACCCTCTTTATTTCCCAACACTTCTAAAAGACCAAACTTGTTCCATAATCTCATGGCTGTTTGTTGCACTAGAGAAAAGGAGAGCTTGCGAGCCAAGAAGAAACCCACAAGAGTGGAGTCCCAAAATTCTGCCCCCTCTATAGCCACATCAAGGGGTGGATGGACACATGCAGTAACACCTCTCTCCACCAGCAGGATATATTCAAGGGAGAACTCCAGAACAATTTTGGAAGATTGCACTAGTCCACAAGCTTCTGCAAAAGACTTAGGCTTTTTTCCTACTGTAGAAGGGTGGTTTTGGTGTTCAATATTGTTCAATTCTTCCAAGGTAGTATTTCCAAGAGAAAAATTGTTGGTAGCATCAGGAAAAGCTTGGGAAGGGTGAGAAAGCCTTGAAAAGACAGAGGATTTGACATTTGCAGGTGCACAAGGCTCTAAAATATCCTTTTTATGGTTAGAATGCTTTTTGACAGCATAAAGCAATGTTGACTTTTTACTTAAAGAACCTACCTTAGGAGAAGAGCTGGTACCCATAGGTTCCTTCAAACCAGACCGGGAAGGTTGAACAGATGTGGAGGGAGGGGCGGAAGGAGTAGGTGGAACGGAGGGAGAAGAGAGGTGAGGTGGATTGCCAAACATGGAAGGGACAAGCAGATGGATGCAAAGAAAAGGAAGGAGCGAGACAAAAGAAAGGAAGGGAGCAAGGGAAGGGGGAGGAAAAGGAGGTAAAAAAGGAGAGGGGAAGAAAGGCCCAGCAGGAAGAGAGGAAATGGACAAGCTAGAGGGGAAATTCTAAAGAGAGGGGAGAGGATTGTCTCTCTCTAGAAAAGTCCACCTTTATAGAGCTACCATGGGCACCTTCTTGTCTTCCCTGATATTGTAAGTTTCAAATAAGTGTTCAACAGAAGTTACCCAATGCACAAGGTCAACTCCCTCAAAAGCAGGCAGTAAAATATTGGTTGCATTTGCTTGATACTCCACATTCTTTGATCGTACTTCAGTTTCTCTCATTTCATTTCTATTTCTCAAATTTACCTTGCTCTCATCAATTCAAATCCCCACTCCATTCGCACCGCCAGTCAAAGTGGACTCCTCCTTCACCCACAATTCATTCTATCGCTCCTTCCAGAGGTCATGGAACATAGTTTTGAATGCCACCATGCACTTATCTATAACAGAGAGGATCAAACTGGAAGTTTTCTCAACTCGAGAGATTTTGTCCTGTACTTCAAGTAAACTCCCTTTCAACACCTCACCAATTCCCTTCACTTACCCTCCAATTTCTTTCACTTCTTTCTCCAAATTCTCCACTTGAGATTCCATCCTAGTCATCCTAGATAAGGGTTTACCACAGACGGTGCCAATTGTAACACTAGGATGATGTAAAATAACAAAAGCAAGTACTTATACCAATAGTGTTTTGATCTTGCTCAGCCACAGAAAAAAGTTACAGAGCAAGCCTCCTCTCTTTTCCAGCAAGAAATGACCAAGAGAATTCCCAACTAACTTCCCTTTTCCCGCCGATACATCTTTTATTCAACTTCTCACAACTATCAGCTGCAATTCCCCATTTTTCCCTTTCACTTGTTGCCTAATTACACACACTACCCTTTATACAACAACACACTGCACATACAGAGTACAAATGCCACACTACACTACATACAATAGCATCATATGTACAGTACAAGTGCACAAAATACACAGCCAAATGCCCCTGACAACAACACATAAAATACACCACCAAATACCCTAAAAACACATACACAGCACACAAATACACTACTGCTACTTCATCCTTCTAGTATACACCATAGACAAGGGCTGATGAACCCTTGGATATGTTGCACCAGTCAATGACTGTTAGGTACAAAAACATAATTTAAGAAAAGTCTTGCTAGACAGGAAGGGTTTCAAAAAGACTTTCCCACACGGCAAGAGTTTGTTGCTCACCAAGTACAATAAACTGCTACAGATAGAGCCGATGTCCACTTATCAGCCACCTGGTTTGAAGGAGAGTTTAATAACCCATGGATAGCTCCTTGCCATGTACTCAAGATAGGAGGAATGATACAACACCGAGTATGGCCTCCAATATTGCAAGTGTATAAGCAGCAAGCAAAAAGGAAGTTCCCACGTCCACGGTTGCTACTTAGTGTTTTTGTTATGTGCGGTTTACTCGATGTGGATAATTATGTCGCTTCATGCAATATTTTCCAATGACAAAAATTTCAAACACTCTCTCTAGCCAGGCTTCTCTCCCCTTTACCAATCCCCAAAGCAAGAAATCTCTGTAGACTTCGTGTCAGGTCTTTCAAAATCTAAAGGGTTTGATGTGGTGTTGATGACAGTTCATCCATTTCCAGAGTGTGGCAATTTCTTGCTGATAAGCATCTCTATACAGCTAAGAGTGTGGCCAAACTACTTTTTTGAAGGAAATATTAAATGAATGTGATCTACTATCCATGATCAACTTTTGATGCAAGTTATTTCAATGAGTCCACTATGGTACATCTATCATCTGGAAACACATGGACAAACAGAAGTTCTTAATAGATGCTCTGATTGTTACTTCAGACATTTTGCTCCAACCAAGATTGTCAACCAGACTCACCACCTCTCATAGGAGATGGCCAAACTGAAGACAAAGTTAAGTAGAAGAACTAAAATCTTGAAACAATAAAGCAAAAGAACCAAGAACTAAAGCAGAAAACCACTTAATTGAATAAAAACCCTAAAAGAGCTGGTCCTTCAGTGGGGTTGGAGAGGAGATCCAGAGAGAACTGAGAGCACTTTCTCCCTCTTCTTCTCTTTTTTTGGAAAAAAAGCAGCCACTATCTGGTTTTATCTATGGTGCATTAAGAAGTACTTGTGACTGCACTATGTAAATCCCCTTCTCATGGACCAATCTTGTACAGATTCTTTCTAATTGATTATATTTACAGAACTTATGAAAAAATATAAATATTTAAAAAAAAAGACAAAAAAGAAACACCCTTGTGCAGAAATTCTGCCTAACTAGTTGATGACATAGCACCAACAGACATGTACAATGATAACTTCCACTGATGGCTCCTGTTGCGATTTTCTTTTTTTTTTTATTGGTATATGTAACAGTCGTAGGACTTCTAACAATTTACAAAAAGTTTCTAAACTTTGACCAATAGGATCTATGCCTACCCTTAGAAAGTACTAAAACCTTTATTTTCTTGACCAACTGATTACTTTCCTAACAACCAAAAGCAACAATTACAGGTTACCACAGAAAAGCAACCGCTCCATGTACGTTGAAAAAAAAAAAGAAAAGACAGGAAAAAACTAGAATCAAAATCGCCAGGAATTAGAAGCATATGATATGACCTCTCAATACATGAAGAAATATATTGAACACAAAAGGGTCATAAAGAATTCCTTTCGTCATTTTACAAATAAGGGACAAGGGATGAAGGAAAGGGAGTATCTTTCAAAAACAAAGGGCAAAAGATCTTGTTTCACTGCTGCAATTGGACCAGTTACCTATAAGTACATCAACCCTTTATTCAAGCATCTCTTATCCCATTTACATAGTTTAAGTATCTCTAATAAAGGGCTTCTAATAACAAAATGATCCATAACCTCATTTAAGAAACCTCTAAACATAACCAATGGGTCTAGTTTGCAATATGTTGTTATAGTCTCAACAAGCCATAAATTATTTTAAACATAAGTATCAAAAATGTTAAAAAATGATGGTTTCATGTTCCTAGAGGCTATCCTATCCATACTCCCACGCTTCATCACAAACGATTCAAGTAACAAGCTTCACAAAGCCCAAAAGATGAATGAAAGTAAAACATATTGCATTTCAACCACATAAGAAGTAAGAATATCATGCCAAAAAAAGTCAAGGGAAAAAAACTCTTTGACTAGTAAGGAAAGACGATTGGCCAAAAATAATATCATTAGGAAAATTTGCTCCTGGGAGCACCTCCAAAGAGGCTATATCATGAGTCTTCACACATTATAGTAGCATACTCTTAAAATCATCAACAAATTCCAAAAATCCCAACGGATTTGGATGTAGGATACGAGTATTATGCCATAACCACAAAATAGAAAAGGTTGTTCACCTAATCTTCACATAAAGTTATACTCACTTCAAGGTTTCATCAAGAGCTCCAGGGAGTCTATGCTCTTCATTATATGCCGGAACTACTAGAGACAAATACTTCTCAGGGGGATCAAATACTGATGGACAATGCACCTGCAAAATATCTGTGAGTATCACTAGAAAAGGACAACAACCCTCGTTGGTTCAAGACAAAAAACTTTAGACAGCACAGTTTATCTTTGTTCTTTAGATAAAGCTACTTCGAGGCAATAAAAGAAGAGCATCTGCTTTGCCCTTTCGCACCCTAAATAATGGTTTTATTATAACATCTTAACTTCCAACAACACATAAAATTCGGAAGATACAATATGGTAAGTCATTTTTAGTTTACACAGCATAAATTTTGGAATCCAGTAGGACAGAATAATAATCACATATTGGAACATGCTCTCACTTTCAACAATCTATATAATCCATTTTTGGGGTAAGTATTTATAATCCACATCTTGAGACACGTTTCTTCAATGAATATCTTATTACCTAGCTAGCCTATGTTCGTACTAATCAATCATAATTCCATTGAACAGCCAGTTTTCTGCATCCAACCATATTATCAACATGGACCAGATAGTCCAATAGATGCACCATATATCCAATAAGGTTAAGATTGGAACCTCTACTAAATGCAACTCAACAGCTGACAAAACATCTTGTAGATGAACTAGCTCTGCAAAGAAACATGCCTCTAAAGGGCCTCGCCAGTAGCATTTGACAAATCTGGATAGAAGGACATATACCTTGGCTTGCCATTGAATCATTCCACATAAAAACTTTATCCACATTGGAGCAACCACTATATAAAATGTAAAACCTCATTGGGATTTATGCTACTTTTCATGGCTTCAGCATTTTGCATTGGCTTCTTTAATTTAAGAAAGGCTTATTGTGTTCCATTCCAGAAACAAAATGGATTCAAAATGAGAGATTGAATACCCAGTATTACTGCTTGATCCTAGTATTAAACTACAATTTGACTTATCTAAGAAAGTACATTAATATGACAACCACATAGTCAGACCCATGGTATTTCCAAGTCAATTGACATTACAATTAGCTCGCAGGCTTGCAATTCCACCGACTTATTGTGCAAAAGGCAAGATTCTTAGTGACATGATATTAGTCAAACTGGGAGAAGAATATCTGACAACAAACTAACTAAGAAAACCAAAGAAATATTTACCAAAAAAGGGGGAAAAAAAGAAAATAAATAAAACTAAAGAAGAGTCCGATCCCTGAAAAAAAATTTTTACATATCAAACATAGACAATTCACCCAAAGAATACCCAATGAAGCAAACAAATAAGTTCATCCAATATGGAAGCTTTTGATATGAATATTCACTAGTCGAACATATTGCACGCGCAACCTCGGCAATGAACAATCACTTCTATTGGGTTTAATATGCTGCTCCCTACACATTGTCATCAATGCACATTGATGACGTCCCACTTGTTTTTCCTATTTCTTTCAACAGATTTTCGATCTCAATTCTAGTCGACACCTTATAATTAATCAAATCATCAAAATTGCAACTTTCACTACAACCACAGATACTAACACCATATTTTAATTTCAAAACGAAGGAGAAGATAAATCAAAAATCACAAACCCCTAACAAATTGGTTAGCAGAAAATGACCAAATATTATACCGCTATATTTCTCACCTGTTTCAATGAATTAGGGTCTTCAAATATTGCAGGAGCTTCGACATGACTGCGAAAAAATAAATCCATAATCAGTACAGGAATTATATAAAACTAGGGTTTCCAGATCTCGATAATAGAATGAGGGGAAATGTGAGGCGTAACGCACGAGTGATTATGTCTTCTTCTGTAAGATTCCATTACGATTGCGGAGATCAATCCGCAAATCAAAATACAAGCTAGGGCAATTAGTAGTTCTGCAATTGTCAGTAAAAATCCCATCTTTCTGGGAGTACGGTGTAAAGCGTCCAGTGTATTTCTGATCTCCGTCTTATTGCGATGAAAGTGAGAGAGAATTGATAAAAATAATAAATAAATTAAAAAATCGTCGCAATATAGGCCCGTCTAGCTCAGTCGGTAGAGCGCAAGGCTCTTAACCTTGTGGTCGTGGGTTCGAGCCCCACGGTGGGCGACGCCTTCGTATCTTTCGGATTTTTCCTTCCTTTGTCTCCTTCGACTTTTGATTTCTCTTTTTTTGTCCCTTCTGGGTGAACATGCCACTTTTGTCATTACTAGCAGACTGTCTTTCATTACTCATACACTTCGAAAAGTCAACATGTTGAAGTAATATGATGTAAACGAACTTGCTAAAATATAAAAATTAAATATGGTAAATGCCATTAATATATAAGTCTCTCTCTATAGTGGTAATGTGTTGTTAATAATAGGTTGGACATTGATGAGATGCAAGACGATTTTTAAAAGCAATTTTTTTCTTAATTAAACAGAGGGGAAGTCAAACTCATAATAGAGAAAATGCTATTCATGCCATTTTACAAGCTCTAACTTCTAAGAGCAAATTTACAAATAGACCTTTTTAACAAATATGTACTTAAAAATAATACTAGTAAAGGGCTAATTAAAGGGAATGGAAAGTTAAACTCATATAAGAGAAAATGCTATTTGTGTCATTTTATAAGCTCTAACTTCTAAAAGCAAATTTACAAATAGGCTTTGCTTCACAAACATGTATTTAAAAGTAGAAGAAAAATGTAAATGGCCTCCTAAACTTTGAATTAGATGTGAATTAATCCTTTAAACTTTTTAAAATATAATTATTGATTCTCTAAACTATAATAAATTAGTAAATAATCCTCATAAGTAGAAAAACAAACCATTTTAAACTTTGATTTTGCTGATAAACACCTCCTAAACTTATCTAAATCTATTTTGAGACTTTATAAATTTTGACCATAATGTAGTTTTTTTTAACTAAAAAATGAAATATCATTTATATTATTAAATTGTCAAAATTTCAGGGGTTAAAAATCACACTTTAAAAATTTAATGGATCAATTTATATCTAAATTAAAGTTTAAAAAGATTGTTTATAATTTTCCTAAAAAGTAATACTCATAAAGGGCTTGTTTTATTGAAAGAGAATAAAAAGAACAGTAAAAACACTTCTGACATCAAGAGATATGTTGCGACTTTAATATCACAATATATAATACTCATATTATCGTAAAGGATATTTTTTTTTAGAATATATATAAATGAATGAATAAATTACTGATATTGAATATTAATCTAAAACAATATGAAATACCTTGAAATTTCAAAATCAAGGACAATATGGTAAATTAACAATAGACCCTTCCTCTATGTAATACTTCTAAAATTTTGAACTTGATTATTTGTAGTCGTTAAATTCAAAATTTTGTCCTATTTTGAGTTCAATCCATACGAGACCCTGCATAGCTAATGTGAATCACTCAATTAGAAATCGAAGGGTTTTGAAAATAAGTTTTCTTTTTAGAAGCCGTCAATTAACTGGAGTCCGAAAAAAAAAGAAGTAGGTTAAAAACTTACATGGTTGAATCGATTTTTTAACTTAGCCACTTATTTAACTGAAAGAAATAAAAAAAAGTTGAGTTTCGGGACTTGAATTTTAAAACTTAAAAGAGTTACCAAAAAATATATATTGAAAAGTAAAAGGGCTCTTAATTTTAATAGACTATATTCTATTTTCTTTTCATTCGTGATAAATTAAGGAAAGGGAGTTAGCTTTTGGAAAATCATTTTTTTTTTATTTCTTTAGAAACAAAAACTATGTTTTTACTTTTTGTAACCATTTAAAGGCGTATATATCTACTAACTATAATCAAGTACTCATAGCATTGATAGGCCTTTTTTAATAAATAAGTTTAAGAGATATGTTAATCCATTCTCAATTTAAACCCATTGATAAAGACTAATTCGAGTGCACTCACAATAAATATAGAATAAAATCCGGACAACTCTCTTCTATTCTCCATCTCATGTAACTTCATGATTTTGCTCTCATCATAATAATAATTTGGCACCTTGTATGGGAAGCGAAAAAGAAAAAACCACGGTCGATCACTCTTTATTTTAACAATTATTCGAAATTATGCTGGGAGATATTCTTTCCTTCTATGGATTTTCCAAGTCTGAATCGCTATAATTTGTTTCTTCTATCTCCTTTCCAAATCTACGCAAACCCGTCCATGTTCTATTAATTTGTCTCGGTTTCTTGGACTTTTCTTTTTCCCTCTTGCTACGAATCTAGGGCATTGGTGTTTTTTGCAACTGCGGTTTTACACTTGTTAATGTCTGGGTTTTGGAATTGGCAGTTTCCACGTTTGCAAAACCCGTCCATATTAGTACTACAATTGCACATACACTAAACTTCCCACATGATTCTTGTCTAGTACCCCACGTATATTGAGGCGAGATTTATCAACAACGATTCTAAGCCACATAGCATGACCAGTGAGCTTGGCTCATACAATATCTCCAGGCCCTAGCTTTTGATATTCGGTTTGTTGTACATGATATTCGGATCAACTTGTTGCTTTCTAATATATCCTCTTGTGGTTAACATTTTCGAATAAATGTAAATGTGTCTTCTATGTTTGATGTACGTGCTTGGTTGTTCACAGGAAACCATCCAACGCCATAGTACAACAATTTGAGCGTGCCCATAGGCTCCTATTGATTGAAGGGCCTCTTGTTCCTTCGAAAGGTGGTGAGAGATAGAGGACTGTTAAGAGGATGAACATCATAACCAGCATTGCTAAATTACCCATCCAAACTCCTTGCAAAACTGCGCACGTAACCGACTTGGCTTGCTGAGCTCCTACCCCAACCATCGGAGCTTCTCTCCACACCAAGGCATAACTATTGGTGAATGCCAAGCAGTATGTGAAATGCTGTAGCTCTATCGGTACCTGTGTGTGACAGTGCATGTCGACCCATCGACGTGAGGGCCGAGATCCATGTAGCTCTTAGATTCGTGAAGTGCCGACCATCATGCAGTGAACAACTGAGCTAAGTTCTTTTTCTTTTTCTCCGACCAACCCAAAAGCTAAGTTACGAACGACAGTTCCAAACTTTATCTTCTTCATTCGAGCTTATCTAAAGTGCGACCAGGTATGATATCGAGCAATCCACTCTATAGAAGCATATAGTAGCAGTTCAAGCAAGTTTCTGGCAATTCAAACCCGACCTGCCTAGCTGTAGACGAGTAGCCGCCGAGCCGCTCTTTTGTCCTTAAAGCTGTAGCATGTGTGAAAGAATTGCATGTATCCAAAGAAGAATACTGGAAATGAAGGCTTCTTCTATTTTCCTGGTAGACTTTGGTTGGATGCTGATGGAAATCCTACTCATACTCATGGAGGGGGTATTCCCTTTGATGAAAGTTGAGGGATGTATTCATGCTCACAAGAAAGTTGCAGTACGTATAATATGTATTTTCTTGGAGATAAACAAGACTGGAAAGAACAATACAAGTTCCCAAAAAGAATAGTTTGGGTACTAATAGAGTTAATCTATCCAAGTGTAAAGGCAACATGCACAATCATGACAAAAGGAATGAGCTGGTTGACACAAAGACAAAAGCGGAGCTCTACACAGGCATGGATGAAATCTTGGGAATGTGCTAAGCACTAGCACACGTCTGGACTAATATCCAAGCTAAACGCACTGGAGCCGAGCTTCCGACCTTCTATAGCATGTGCTGAACTCCACTTGAACTACACCCAAGCTATGCATTGGTCAGATCCAAACACAATTGAGCTGGTCGTTGAGTTCATAGGCCAAGCTAAGTACTCCAAAGCCAAGCACAGCAAGTGTATAACAAAATCCGAGCTCCATTAAGTAGTAGCCGAGCAACTATGGCAACCGAACTTCATCTTGCCGCTGCTGCAGATTATTCGGTGGATGTATTTCCGGAGGTAGCTCAACATCGAGCTTTGCGACTCATTCGCGGCAGCTTCGTGTGGCCAGTCGCCTGAAATTCGGAGGCATCAATACCGAACTGCCGTATAAGAAGTCCGAGTTATACATCTGTTCCCACGAAAAATGCCTTGTGTTTGATACTATGGGACTTACAGAGCCTTGAACATCAATGTATCATGGCCAGCAACTGATTTGATAAACGACTAAATCGAGTGGCGTTCCGAGCAAGCCATGAGCCGAAAACCAACAAATAGTAGCAACACCTTAGCATCAAGCAACTTTAGCAGTATCCCCCATTTACCTACAACTGCGTGTGAATTCCGATCTCACTTGGCAATCGCCTTGCACTTCAAAGAAAGCCGAGCTAATCTCAGCTCAACAACAATTGAGAGTCGAGATTCTTAGACGCACAATTGTAACGTAATGGGCCGTTCCGAACTTGTAACTCCATTTCAATGCCAAATCCGACTACTTCCCCAGCTATGGTTCTCAATCCAAGCTAAAAATATATACATGAAACCCGAGCTGTACAAACGCAGTGCTCTTGAGCCCAACTTTGTTAGTGGTCAGACAATGTACTTGGAGACCGAGCTGAGTTCAAAATCAAACTCAAGCGGCAACTTCGCCAGACTCCTACACATCACATGACCGAGGTACATATGTTGGGCAAGAACGGGCCATTAAGTTCCAAATCTGAGCTCGCGACATTTGCTCATGAAGTTCGATTTCCAAACAGAGGAAACCAGAACTTACAGGCGAGGCATCCAACAGCAACGACTAAACAACCAAAATTGTAATTTCGGCCAAGCTGCATAATTGAAAAATTAAAGTTGTCATATCTGGCTATTAATGCCGACCTACTCCTACAATCTATGCTTGGGATGGTTATGCTCAGAATAGTTAGATAAGCTAAAACTAGCAACTCTTCGTCCATGTTATAGTTATAGCTAAAAACCACACAAGCATATCTCCAAGCAGCCGTGATTCCCCAGAAAAACAACTTTAAAGCAACACCGAGCTAGTTTTGCAAGTCCGAACAATTCTCTTTAGTTCAGCACACAAAACCGCAACGCGAGTTGCATTCTGTAGCTGCAAAACAGCTTTTTGTCCGGCTACTCGAACTTTGATAAGTTTTCTCCCGAATTGCTGAGCCCACGTGGCCATTCTGAACTCCATCAACTCACTAGATGCCCATATGTGCTCCAAAAATACCCCTGCCAGAAGCCAAGCCACCGAGTAGCATAAGCTTCATGTGACCAAACCAAACTAGATTCAAAATGAAACATCTCCTCAACTCCGGTTGCCAAGCTTCATTGGTAACTTACAAGAAGACACGTGGATAGTCCTGATCCGAGTAGTGGCAAATAAGCCCACTTCTATATCAAAGATGCTCCTCAAGGGACTTGCTCCACAAGCTTCGAGCTCCCTATGGACAAAGCAACAACCCCAAGTAAAATTACCAAGCTATTAGCAACGCAACTGCGCGTGATTGGTTGTGCTTGTACAAAATTAAATAGCTGAAGTCCGTGCGACTTTAACAGAGCTAGACCCTTTCGTATTGCATGGCGCCCAACCATATAAGCAGCTCTTACACGGACAACTCCTACTTTCACTATGCCAAATTACATGAGTACCCCCATCGTATATCAATAACGACAATTACTAAATAGTAATTCTTGAGTGTGCAACACCAAAAAAACCAAGCTTCAAGCACCCAATCACGTGCAAACTCGCAGTGATAAAAGATGAGTAAAACTCCATTATTCTTATTTATGATTTGTCCTCCATTTATTCTCCAAGATATGCTTTTATATGTGTTATGCGTTAGTCTATTATAGTATTCACACTTAATTTAGGAATTATATATTACGTAATATCTATGTGTTGCTCCTTGATCCGAACTTCAACAAGCTTGACAATGAAAGGTGTCAGCTATTCGGTATTTATAATGATTTATTCAACTTTTAATAGATCTATTTCTGCCTCTTACAAAGATGAGTACAAGAAGTTAAAGACATTGGGGCTAAAGAAACGCTCTTCACTTTAAACCCACGCAAATATAATTTGCTGACTGCCTACTCCTCATTATCTCTAAACCTTGCTAATATGAGTGACAAGTAAATTATAAAAAGTGTTAATCCCTAAGTTCTATATTTGATAGACCATAAAAAAGGATATCTTTAGATTTCTAAGTCTTACGAAGGAATGATGAGATGTAAAAGCTTTAAACTCCTTAAGAGCGACAAGTATAATAGCTATAAGTCCTAAAAAAGAACAACTAATTGTTTGAAAAGTCCCAAGTCAACAATTAGTGATGAGCATGATGATATAAGTCTAAATAAATGACAAGCTCTTCAAAAATCCTAAGCTATCAGATAACAACAGGTAAAATGTTATAAGTCCTATTAAAGGACAACGAGCCATCGGGAAGTTTTAATTCTAGCAAATAGACAACAAGCTACTTGAAAACCTTAAGCCATTAATTGGCAATGGGTAAAATATTCTGATTCCTATAACTTTCATGGATAATGAGTGAATAAGCCCAATGTCTTATATCATTAGCAAACTCCGAGCTAATTGGCCTCTTTAGGCTTTTACCTCTTTAGGCATCTAACATCTTTAGGTGCTCTAACCTCTCTTGACTTTTACCTCTTCTAGCCCTTGTAACATCCCGGTCTTTTCAAACCCTTGATCACAAACTTTTCCAAAGCTCCCATAAAATCAACCTCCTTAAATACTCTCTTTGCCAACTTTGTCACCAAAGAGAATGGAGGCAAGCGTTGATAGAGCTTTTTAATAAATAGACTTACAGCATATATTAATCGACCCATAACTTAAACTCAACAACAAAGGCTCAATCCAAGTGCAACTCTTCTCACCCACTATAAATATGAAATAAAACCCCTAAGTAAAAAAAACTCTCTTCTATTCTCCTTCTCTCACATAACTTTACTCTCTTCTATTCTCCTTCTCTCACATAACTTTACAATTTTACTTTCATCATAAGAGAACTAACGTAAGCATCGAAATAATTGCATTGAAATACTCTCTAATACCCTTCAAAGCCCTTTTC
Source organism: Lumnitzera littorea (assembly GCA_024138015.1). Classification (NCBI taxonomy): domain Eukaryota; kingdom Viridiplantae; phylum Streptophyta; class Magnoliopsida; order Myrtales; family Combretaceae; genus Lumnitzera; species Lumnitzera littorea. The sequence goes on along the minus strand of JAMXBB010000006.1, from coordinate 47,274,610 downwards.
TATTTGACAAGTATACGTGTACCAAGACGAGAATTCACTAACAATAAGTAGTTCACTTTCGTATGTTAATTTCTTTTTAATTTCAAAAATTGCTTAAATTTACATTTTTAACATTTTTTATTTTGCTTTCATAAAAAACTCCTATAATTCTAGTTTTAAATTCCTATTTTTGAAAGTTCCTAAAAAAAAATGTGTTTCAAACAAATTAATGGATTTTCATTTATGAAAAACATTAAGTGCGAAAAGTCCAATTGAATCAATTATCTACCCACTAGTATAATACCCTATAAGTTATTAGAATGTTAGACTAGGTATGCAAGTAGGTGAGCTATTATAGAATTTCATATCCAATTGAATCCATTATCTACCCGATAGTATAATACCCTATAGGGTTTGGGACAAATTTTGAGATACTTTTTAAACTCTATGGGATTTAGGTTAGATTTCAGGACACAATCAACACTTAATAAGGAAACTAAACCTGTTAAGATTATTACTTGTTATTTTATTCTAATTTTACGAATATACTTTTAGGTTTTTAATTTTATATTCTTATGATCTTTACCTAGTCTATTATTTAACATATTTTATGTTTTGTTTCATTTATTTTATTTTTAACATTAGACCATATTTTATTACTTTTAAGTTTTGAAATGATTATGAGAAGCAGAAAATGACAAATATTGACGACTATTGGATTTTGTTGATTGTAGTTTTAAATTATTAGATGAATGATGTTATCATATTTGTCAATAAATGTAATTTATTATGTGGTAAACTTAAAATAAAAGTATGTAATTGATGGCATTTGACTTTACTAAATGGTGCTTTAGTAGTTATAACGCTATTTTGCTTAATTTAGATTATTAAAGCATGCATTCTAAAGTACTCAGCCAAAAAAGTGTCAAACTTATTAGGACGGGTTGGGGAATGGTAGTATTACGCTATTAGTCCAATGGGGCAGGATTAGGGCATCGAGTAAAAAACCTATATAATTTGAGACGGACTTCAGGACAATTAATAGATTATGAGATATGTTTGGGTTTTATGAAACACGTCCCAAACCAATCCTGCTCACATCCTTATGTTGGATCGCCCTAACTGAAATTAGAGGATCACATGGTGGTCCTAATGTTACAACAATCAACTAGAAATGATGGTTTTCAAGGCCACCTACATTGGTTTTGGGTCATCAATTGAAGGCTTGAATGGAGTACTTCCGATTGAGCAAGAGTAATTCCGGGATAATAGAGTAGTGTAGAAGTCGATGGTAGTGTTATTGTGAGTCAATTTTTGGTGGTTGTGTTTGGAAAAGTAAAGATAAAAAGCAAGTGGATTTTTAAAATCAATTAGAGAAAAAGGCCACATTAGAGCTCGTTTAAATAAGATCGAGAGTAGATTCTTGATGACAAATGATCTTAGGGCATTAGGATCTATAAGTGAACAAGATTCGGGCATTAATATAATGGAATGATAATGGTTCAAAGCTTTAAATTCAAGCTATCTTTTGCTTTCAATTCTTCAAATATTCCCTATTTAATTCAATTTAAGAAGTGTAGAGATCTAATTTTTGCCACTCGTAGTCCTAATTTTTTATTTTTTTAATAGGGTCCTAATTCAAAACAAATTAAAAAATAAATAAAATGAAAAAATTGAAAATAAGATGAAAATACAAAAAAATTATAAAAGGAAAAATTATTATAAAAATTATTTTAGAAAAAAAAATCATTTTAGTTATAGCTTAATTCAAATAAATATTTTAGGAAGTCACTTGGCTTAAATATAATTTAATTGTACCAAAAATTAAGTAATAGGCTAATGACCTAATGAATAAGTATTGGAGCATTTGATATGGAATTAGTTTAAGGTTATAGGTTCAAATCTCGTTGTACATTTATGTGTTTTTTATTTTTTATCTTTTTCAATTTTTACAAAAAAAGTAAGTTGAACAATCCGTATCACATTTAATCAAATCTTTTTCGTTTGGATTTGTATTCAAATCTAGTTTGATTTTATTAAATCGAATTTGAATTAATATAAATAATTTGAATCTAATTTAATTTTTATCAAATCAAATATAATAGATACGATTCGATACGATACGATACGATACGATACGATATAGTTTAGGTTTATAAATACACACACGTACATTTGAAAAAGCAACGATACACTCCCACTCAAAACCTCCCCGAAGAATTGTTCCCGCACACACTATTGAAGTTCCCACTACCGCACTAACAGCAATCCACGCACTTGGCCAATTCTTGACTGCTCTAACGCTACTCCAAATAGCAGTACACGATTCGTGCCGTAACCTCGATCAGCCACGCGACTCTAGTGAACTCCAATAGTAGCATCCGCGCATCGCACGAACACGAACAGCGGCACAACATATAGCGATTCCTAACGCAGACCACTGTCAACTAGTTGGACATTCCACGACTGAACCGCAAGTACATAACGCCCTCTGCTGCATATCTTCTACACACTCGAGCACAGCCTGCACTCCCCACGCTTCAAGCTTCACTGTTCTACACGTCATAGCCATCCTTAAGCACGGGTCATGCCGATAACCCTTCGTCAGTCCGCCTAAAGTCGTCTGATCCGTGCTGAATTTCCACTGATCACACATTACACCCCACTGCACGAATTCAGTCTTTAACACAACACACATGAGACAGCAACAGCACCGGACTCATAACTATAGTGCTCCACCAAAGCTACACGATGCCTGATCTTCAACACGCTGCAATAATGTCTGATCAACATAAAAAACGATACAGCACTTGCCACACCCAATCGCGCTCCTCTGCTAACCATGTTTCGTCGCTGCTACGCTCCACTGACTACGCTCCGTCACGCCGCAAGATCTAAAGGCTTCTGCATAATCCAATCCAGGTGAAACTCCAAACGAACACAACTCTAGAACAATAAGCCCCAACGTCGAATTGTACACTCCACAATCCGATACCGTTGCTGCTCCATCCACGCTATTATCACGCAAGAACAAGCCAAGTTCAGTTTTTCCAAGTTTTAGTTTTCTTATTTTATTCTTTTATTTATTTATTATTATCATTATATTATTAGTTCCTTAGTTATCTGATGCAGTATATGTGTATATGACTATATTAGTTTAGGTGACTTATTAATATTAGCTTTTTATATATTAAGTAAGTTACATAACATTACTAATTTGTTTAGGTAAATAGTTGTTTAATAATAATAGAATATATATATGTATATTAATCTAGGAATTTTTAAGATTAGTTTTTTAGGATTTCTCGCTTAGAAAATTAAAATCTTTATGAAGAAAAAATTAATAAAAAGTCAATAAATTATTTAGGATGTTTTAGAGATTTTTTTTATCACTTACGACTTAAGACACTTTAGTTTTTTTAAAATAAACTAAATCAATTAAAAACGTAAACTTGATCGGTTTTTTTTTTAAAAAATCAATCAACATACTAAAGATTTTTTTGAAAGAACTACGATTGTTTAATCCCGACTAGCGGATACATAGGCACCTTCGGGGCAACGATAAAATTTGTACAAAACTTGGGTTCTTTTTCTTTTGGCTTTTATTTTTCTTAAAAATATTACAAATTGAAAAATAATCCTAATTTTGATAAATAAATAGTGGTATTCGTTAGGGTTTAATAGGTTAACCTCTGAATTCAGAACCCTCTGCTTTTTCACTCAAATTGAAATCAAAGACCAATAGCGAAATCATAATCAATCCACTCAATTGATCACGGTTTCTTTCTTTTTTCTCAACTCCGGTTGGGTGACGATTCTAAAAATTTTTTTAAATAAAAAAACGGAATTTCCCAATTTCTTTAGTCGAGGGTTAGTATTAAACGGGTTAGGGTTTAATATTAATCGGAAATAGGAAAATCAATTTTAAATAGAAATTAAAAAATTAGACTCAACAAGAAGCATTTAGTTTCTAAAATCAATCAATTGATGTTTCAAATGCTTGATTCCATGGAGAAAATAAAAGAAGTGAGCTCAAGATGAGCTTCCTTAGTCCTTCCATGGCCATCTCTATCGTGAGGTTAAAGATGTGCTTAAGGAAGACATACAATCCAATACCTTGTCCAATAAACCAACGGACTCATTTTATTTGTTAATGATACTAACTTATATTTAAAGCTAAATATTCTCTATTAGGATAAATTAGTTGGACATAAATCTTAGGCTAATGATTAACCTAAGCTTAATAATTCCCAAATTGAGCATAACATACATTTGTCAAAAATTTTAAATTTTGACAATCCAATTTGATATAAATCCCATTTCAGGTCAATTGATGGTCAGATTGATTCAAAGCTTCATTTTACTTATTTTACTCAATTTAAGTCAAAATGAGACACAATTTGAATTTATGTTTCACTTTAATTGTGCCCATTCATGTTCTTTAAAGTGAAATAAAACTCTTTTTTACTAGAAGCTCAATTTTTCAAATCAATATACATATTAAGGCTTAAAAATTCATTTTTGACCAATCATACCCAAGTCTTCACTTTATTTTTCATATTTTCTTACTTTTAGACTTTTGCAAGAGTTTTCATTCTATAGGGATTTTCCTTTTATTTTTCAATCTTTTGAAGTTTTTGCAAATTTGTAAACTTTAGGGCCCCCTTTTCTATTTTTTATTCATTTTCCTTTTTTCCCCTTCTCTCTCTCTCTCTCTCTACGTATGTATTTAAAAAGCCTTTTGCATATTTAGAACTTTTTTTTCCTGTGTTTTTCCAATTTCTTATATTTTTCTATTTGCTAATTTTTATAGTAGTTTTCTCTAAACAAAATGCAAAAATAAGATTAAAGTAGTTACTCAAAGAAAACTCTAAGTCCTACCATCTCTAAATCCTAGATGCCATCCCACCTTCCATGGGGCATTTGCCAAACTTTTTGGGTTATTAGCAAGGGTAGAGTAAGAGATTGTTTTGGTAAAAGAATAAAGAAAGTTAGTTAAATAACTTTTGCTTAATCAACTTTATTATCTTTTCACTCATCAATCAAAAAATTAATGAATCTATTTTGAATCTTCTTTCTTAACAAGGGACAAAATTATCAAAAGAACATAAATAAGAGACAAAAGATGGAAAGGATAAAGATAAGTTTCCTTAGATGTTTTCGATCATAGAGATAGATTCTTGATCTCTTTGTTATTATCTTAAAGGATAAATCTTAATAGAAGTTACTCTAAGAGCTATCAAGCAACAGGACTTGTTGAAATTTGCCAAATTACTCTAAGGTATTTCTCCATACTATTATTTTGTACTAATAGCTTAGAAAACCCAATCATAAAAGTATAAATTAGATTATGATATAGAACCCCTTGGAGCTGTGATCTAAGCAAGAAATTAGGATAAAAGTTTAGACTTTAGACATAAGGGAAACAACCTAGTTAAAATTAGGTCCGTACAACCTATGGGTTATGCTCGATCAACTCGAGCAAAATTTAGAGAATGATTTAATTGTCCATTATGTGGTCAACTGCCTGATCAACTGCCCTTGCCTAGTTAACTATCCCTAGTCAACCCTACTTCCCTAGTTAGCATCTATGTTAGCTAAATATTTGTAAGAGTACCTTATTTCATCCACTAAATTGGTTTTTAAATCAAAAATAAGGAAAGAAAAGACTAAAATGAACTCAAAGAGGACAACATGGTACAATCTTATTGATGTTTTTGTCATGTATTCAAGATTGATTTGAAGTTAGCAAAACCTAAGCGAAATTTAGGAACATAGGTTACTGCTTATTTGTTGTATGTTCTTATAGGTATAGTTTTAATGCAAAATTTAAATGTGCAATGTTTGTGAGCCCGTAAAATCGCATTTAGAGCAATCATACCGAAATTTAGGGCTTTTGATAAAAGTTATCTAATTGAATTCAAACTTTAGAATAAAGTTATAAAAATTGGTATAGTTGACCCCATAAACTTAAATTTTAAAATAATCAATAAAATGTTAAGTTTTGGCCATAAATAAGTTATGCAATATAGTATATTATATATTAGGACTTGATTCAAGCACTAAGACATAAGAGATACTTAAGATAAGTTATTTATGGCATATAATAAATAATATGACATAAAATAATATTCAAATCATACATAGACACTCAAGTATACATAGTATACAATGGATATACCCCTGAATTGACCTAATACCCTTAAAGTATGAGCAAATTAGAGTTGAGATTGTAAAATTTTCAAAGAAAATATACACTAAAAGTCAATGATATGGATAAAACATTATACATTCTCCAATCAAGCATATCAAGAATGTAACATATACACAACATATTAACCTAAAAACTAATGGTCATAGTTATCCCATATTGTTTATTTATTTACACACTATTAATGAGCAAGTAAAAAAAATGATGAACTTGTACAAAACCGCCTCAACTTAGTGGTGAAAACCTATCTATAAATATTTGGAAGATAAGAATTAAGAAGAGTATAATCACTATATCTCAAAATCCTATGAGGAAAAAAAAAAGAGAGTAAATTGTGTGGGCCTCTCTTGTAAATTTTCATAATTGTATGAACATCCTTGTTTTCAAAATTGAGAGCACTTACACCCTTAAAGTGGAGGTAGAACCCACATTATTTAAATAATACATATAATAAATGTTTATATTAGTAATGTATATATTTAACATTAGATTTACGTATTATAATTAATATTACTATGGTACTACAAGTAATTTATAATGCACTTATAATGTATAATTTTAAAATTATTTATATAAATATATAATAAAAATATGAAAATATATATATTAGCCGGTATATTTAATATAACTAGAAAATAAAGACAAAAAACATACAAATTTTTCTTTAATATTGATAATGCAAACCATTAATTATCCTTCTTCATATTTTATCCATTCATATCATTTTGATTGTATTCTTTATGTCGATTAAAAAAAATGAATTGCATGTTATAGTGCATAAACAGTATGCTTTCATTCGTGGTCTATACAAGTTGTTTCAAGTTAATATCTCATAATAGGATTTTGAAACCTTCCTTAAGCAATTTAAAGTACTCATAATATTTTCATTTATGGGAGAATGGTAAAGCAATTCTTTCCCAGCATCATAATGAAGATGTGGTGGGGGTGAGGAGCACTTGTAAAATAAATCAAATACAAAAATGATATTGAAGACCTCTAATACACATGGAATCGGCAATAAATAAAAAAATATTAAATATTATCATTTTTATTTTCATTATAATGGCATTATAATTACTTATAGTACTATAGTAATATTAATTATAATACATAAATCTAATGTAAATATATATTTTTATTAATATATAAACATGATAAATATATGTATTATTTAAATAATGTGGGTTCCATATCTATTTTAAGGGTGTAAGTGTTCAATTTTGAAAATGAAGGGTGTCCATGTAATTGCGAAAGTTTAGAGGAAGGTCCATGCAATTTACCTAAAAAATAACAATAATAAAAGAGAATGAAGGCTTGCGAGTAAAAGTGTAGAGAATCCAAGTCAGAGGGGAGAACCAAAGTTAAAAAGGGAAGTTACACATCTTACAAATTCTAGTAAATGATAATTTTAGCTAAATGCATTAAATTGTGAGATTTGTATTACCGTTTATGTAGGTATGTAATTAAATATTAATGTAGCCATTAATAGTTTTTGTGGATATACATTTGTAACATGATTTAGTGTAAGATAGTATGAGTTAATAATTTCTATAATCGAAATCCTTAAGTAAAATTTAGGATCTAATTTGGACATAATGTTAAGTGATAACTATAATAAAGGATGTCAATAAATTCACCAAAAATAATTTTAATCCAATTGCTAATGTACAATGTTATTAAAAAGGTTGTAATTGTCCTCTTCTTTTTTTTTTTTTTTTTTAATTTTGATCCTGTATAGCTAAAGTAAAATTTTACTTAGACCTAAAACTTTGTTGAGCATGAGTGGGAAAGGAAGCCCAAGAGATACTACACCAAGAAAGGACGTGGAGGATGATTTCAAACGAAGAAGAAAAGAAAATCAGATCTTGACAATATCGATCCTGTGATTGAAGAAGAGGGAAAGCTTAAGGGTGAAAATTCACTAGAGGGAGGAGGTTACAAAACATCTTACAAAGAGAAATTGAAAATCAATGCATCCAAGGCATATGTAGAAGCTTTCTTTGCAGGGAACCCAGTAGTCGAGGAGATGGAAACAAATGAAGGAATAACAGAGAACCTAGGAGCTATCAAGGGAATCTCGGGAGGAGTTAAAAAGCATTAGTTTTACCAAAGAAGAGAAGAAAGCTACAAGGAAGCCATGGGAAACAACAATTATAATAAAAATTATGGGGCCGAATTTCGGATACAAAATTATGTACACAAGATAATCAAATTTATGGAAAGGAAGAAAAATCAAAATGGTGAGTGCGGGAAGTGGATTTTATTTAGTTTCTTTTAATGTGAAAGAAGACATTCAGTAGGTAATCAGAGGAGTTCCATGGTTTTTGAATGGTTATTTTCTAGTCATAAGGAGATGAACCTCAAACTTTACCCCATCAATGGGGAGTTTCAAAATGAATGCAGTATGGGCTAGAATTTACGGCTTGCTGATGGAATCTTTTTCAAAAATTGGTATGATAAAGATAAGGAATGCTTTGGGAACTATCTTACATTTTGTTCTATATACAGTAGAGTTAGAGAGAGGGAGATTTGTAAGACTTTGTTAGCTAGTAGACTTTAATACCCCCCTAGTCCAATCGATCATGATCAAAGACAAAAAGTATAGAGTTCAGTATAAGAGCTTACCATAATTATGCACAATATATGGCTAGATGGACACCCGAATAGTGCATGTAGATCAAGAAGTACAAGTGGAAAAAAAGAGACTGAGATGGGGGGATCAAGTAGTAATCATAACAAAAAAGAAATTGAAGAGAAAGGATCCTTAAAGAAACCAACTCAGAGCAAACTAGAATAGAGGACAGATAAAATTTCTACTAAGTAAGACACGACAAAACAAAGTTAAGAGGAGTTTGGTGAATGGATAAGGGTTCAAAGAAGGAAACCTAGATATTACTCTGAGAAAGGTAACAAAAACAGGGAAATGGATGGGAAAAGACACGGAAGTATGTTTAGGGTTACAGATGAAAGAAGTGTTTGAATGGAAGGAAGATCTTGGAAACTACCAAAAATGCAAAGCATCAACAAGACATTGGAACCTGAGGAAACCAAAGTGCAGTAGGCACAAGTGGACATGATAATATTGGTTCTGAGAATAATAATGATCAAAATAAAGAAGAAATGAATATAGAAAGCAAAGAGTCAAAGTTTGCTTTTAACAATACAAACAAGTTAGACAAGGCACAAAGTAGAAAAGCTGAGAACAGGAGTAGCTTATTAAAAACAAAAAGAGTAGCAAGAAGGAATGGATAGAATTGCAAGAATTACGCTAGCCATAAGGATCGTGCATACAGAATCAAGTCTACGATAGATGATCAGTAGGTCACTAACCTAGCAAGTGCATTCGAAAGACGACTTCACAAATATACTCGTGGAGATGTTGAGCGCTCAAAGACTGAACAACTAAGGGAAAAGGAGATTCCAAGTTCAGAATCTGGAATGCAGAATCACGGTACCCCAACGAAGGATAGTCATAGAGGGAGTGATCACGAGAATCCATACATTGAGGGAGGTAGAGTTAATAATTCTAAGTATAAGAGAACCAAATTTGTTGAACCCCCTGAGCATTATGGAGAATTGGCTTCAGACTTGCAAATGGATAACAAAAAACATTCTAATAAAAACGAATGTTATCCTAGAGTTGCCACTATGCCCAACAGTGCAGATGATGAATGAGGAAGAAGCATAACATTAGATGATCAACCTAGATGAGCAAACGCCTTTGATGGTGATGGTGGAAGTGAAACCATGCTAGATGAGGATAGAGGTGATTAAGATAAGGAACCTTCATGCAGGTTTTCTAACTTGGTATGAAGTGATGGCATCGGTTTTGAACCCCCACTCTGATGGATGTGGAGGACATTAGAGTTAGGCATATCCCCTTCAAAATTCTCACTTGGAACACAAGGGGTTTGGAGCAAAGAGTAGAAGGAATGCAGTTAAAGAACTAAAAAACGCATGATCCAGACGTGCTTATCTTGCTAGAAACCACGATGGGCAGTGAGATGCAAACCTAGTTCAAAAGTAACCAGAATATAGCAATACGATATGTGTAGAGGCTACTGAGCTTAGTGGAGATATCGTAATTCTCTAGGGCATAGAGAGGTTTGAGATCATTAGCTTATTCACGTTGCAACAGGAGGTCCACATGCACATGAAGGTACTTTCTTTCTTTTTATTCTGGTTTTGTTCTACAATTTACGTTAGCCCTAAATGGCATGAAAGAAAATTGTTGTTGACACCTTATTTGTCGTCCTTTATTTTAATTTTAGTCCCTTTTTTATTTTTAAGTCAGGTTTATAAAAAATAAAAATGAAAATGAAAAAATTGAACTGAAAAAAATAGAAAAAATAAAAAAAATGAATTGAAAAAAAAATGAAAATTGAAAGAAAATAAAAAATAAAGTGTTAAGTTGTATCGAGTCGAGTCATTTAGAGTCGAATCGTTTAAAGTCCAATCGGATAATGGTATACATTCAATTTAATAAATTTTAAGTCTTAAAGAATCGGGTTTCATTAAAAATATTTTTAAACAGGTTTAATATAAAGAAGATTTTTTTTATCTAATTTATATTAGGTTAAATAAACTTAGGATTTATTAAATAGGTTAACATGCATATTAAGCTAAATTAAGATGGACTAAATCAGGCTCAATATAGAGTTTTTAAAAATTAAATCGAATCTTCAATAAATCCAAATCGGATATTATCGTATTATCGTATCTTGAATTTGTTAAAATTAATTCTTCATCCAAAAATATCCAAATTTATAGTCTATAAATCATATACAATGAGCTGTGAAAAGTAGACGTTTTCACAATTACACACAATCACTCCACACACCAACATACACTCACTCACCTGATCACACGCATGCCTGCACATACTCACTCACCTGATTATACATACATACGCCATACATGTCATACTTACACACACATTCAATACTCAAATATACACACAGAGCTCACTTTTTTTTTTTCACAAAGTCAATCTCACACATATACGCCTCCATTGATCACACTCACACACATACATGTTGTCCATTGTTCGCGCACTGGATTGCCATTGCCCATACATACACACATTGTCCACTATCCGCACACTAGATCACCAATGCCACACAGCTACATACACGATAGCCATGCCACATCCAGCTATTCACAACGCCACATAACAACGTCCAAACACAACGATTCACATACACTGTCCACACCCACTCATGAGTTCACAACACATGCATTCAATCATGTATGATTCAACCTATTTAGATAATTGAAAAATTATTTTATTTAGTTATTTATTTTGTTTTTTTTAGTTAATCAATTAATTTTTTTAACTTGGTTTTTAGTGCAAGTTTTTTTTTTAATAAATTTTAATAAACTATAGGTCAATATAGTTTTGCAATTTTTTTAAATAAGTTGATAAATTTCATGTTTTTTTAGTTTTTTAACTAAAATTGCATTTTTTGAAGAGTTGCATATCTTTTTTTTTAGATCCGTATTTTAGTATATCTTACATATAAAATTTAGAAAAGATCAATTTTAACAAATAGTGATTTTTAAAAAATTAAAAAAAAATTTGAAGTTTTTTAAAAAGATTTAGTTAGTGAGGTTTTTAAAAAAAATAGATTTGCTAAATTAAATATATTTAGGGTTTTTTTAAATAATTTAATAACTAATGTATATCTAGCTCGATTGCTTTAAAAAAGATTCACCCACCAAATCTTTTCCAAAATAAAAAATTATATTAATTCGATTCCAATTAATAGGTATATAGGCACCTTAGGAGTAACCATATAAAAAATAAAAAAAAAATTTCCTTTTTCTTGAAAATTCGTATTAAAAAAATCATAAAAATCCATTTTAGTCGCACTTTTGCATATTTGTATATATTTTGAAAAAATAAAAGCCTATTAATTTTTTTTTACATGGTGATTTAATCTTAATATATTAGCCTCCGAGCTTAAATTTTTTTGTTAAATTTTCTAAAAATTAATTTTTTTTAAGAATATTTACAAATTAGTGATTAAATTAGGTTTTTTCACCAAAAAAACCCCAATTTAACTTTTTACTAGTTTAACTTGTTGGCGACTCTAATTTTTTTTAAATATTTAAAAATAATTTTAAACAAAAATTTTTTTCCTTAATTTTATATCAAGTAATTTATATTAAGTGAACTAAATTTAATATAGATTGAATTAAAGAAAACCAAAATAGGGCTCGACAAAATTGGCCACTCTATTGGAGACACTAGTGAACTAGTTATGTAAAAAAAAAAAATTAGTTAACGGGCTTTTTTTTTTTCTTTTTGTGTATTATAATTGTACTAACTAGTTTTTAATAATGCAAGCCTACTAAGAAAAGCTTAGCCTAATGGGTCATATCTTGGGGAATTTGGAGAGGTTATTTTCTTTTAAGAATCATATGTGTGTACTTAAATATGGTCGAACCTAGACCACTTTAGGAACTTAGGACAGGCCACTACTGTGTAACCTTCGGGTCGCTGGAGTCTTTACCTTCGCTTGGCGGTGACAAGCAAGCCCACTCATGCTTTGATATAACCCATTATGTGTTTCTCTAGGGATGTTTGAGGTTACAAAGCTTGAGATTCGTAAATCCCTCCCTTCTGCATCATTTAAATAAATAAATAAATAAAAGGAGTTAGTAATTTTTAAACTATAGAAGTCAGAAAAGAATTGTTATAACCCGTAGCCAATTGGGCTTTATTCTCAAAATTTAATACACATATATATATAAGTATACATGGGCTTTACTTAAAAAAATAATAATTTTAGAAATTCACATACTTATATATGTAGGTTTACATGAATATTGACCGTGAGTTTATAATAATTCTATTCCTATAGTATATTAATTACCAACCCTATTGCACTGCATGTATGTATAATATACTGCGTTAATTTTCAATTTTATTTTTAATTGTGTTGCCCATATTGTCTTATAATATATATATCATGTTTTGTAAGTAATATGCTGAGTAACATAAGATTTAATATAGAAGGCATAAAATCATTAAAATTCCCACAATACCATGATGTACTAATGTTTAAAAAAAAATAAAGAAAGACTTCAGTATCAACTTGTAAAATTTTTTTTTACATGTAATTACGGATATTAATTACGGTAAAGATTATTATAGAACTATCATTTTTTTAGACTTTCCAACAAACTTTAAAAAAAAAAAAAACAAAAGATTTCAAAAAGATATTTTATGATTAAAAAACCAATTTTATGATACTTTTTTACTTAGTAGATTTTTATTGCAATGCTCCACATATACCATACTATTAGGAACTAATAAAATAAAAAAATCAAAAATTAAAAAAAATATTTAACCATCAAATTTCTATTGTAAATTATTTGCCATCTTAGGGTTATCAATTTTGTAAATGTTTAAGTTCTCGTTCTTTCTATTTATCCATTAAGTTATCATAGTCTCAATAGAGTTTTCTCCATAAGTTGTCACCTTTGTATCATCTGTTCAATAAGTTTTTCATTGTAAAATAATTTCCGCTTCTCTATACCATCCTTGTAATATAATTGTCTTCCTACGTCTTTGGTTTAAAGTCAACATTGATTTTTTTAATAAAAGTTTTGAAAATAAAGTCAACATCTATATCATCCCTGTAATAGATCTGTCGATTTTAGTATTAGGCTTCTGTAATATAAAGTCAACATTGATTTTTTTTAATAAAAGTTTTGAAAAAAAAAAAGAAAGGTTTTCAAAAATAAAATTTTGATTTTTTTTAAAAGAAAAGAAATGCAATGTTACCAACAAGAAAAGATTCTTGCAGGATTTGAAAAATTGCCTTTTAAAATGATTTAGCCTAACCTAAAGCCCATAATCACTTGTTTTAAAAATAAGATGATAGGAATCAACCCCTTGGACCGATCACAAAAAGTTGAGCTAGAGGATTTCAAGGGCTCGTACGCAAAATACTAGCTCTAAGCCATAGCTGAGACAGAGACTCCTATCCCGATTCGACCTCCAACCGACCTGTTTACTATATCCTCACATGTATCTAACATGCTCTTGCCCAACTGCGAAGTCTTAACCCAGAAGGTAATCTAGGATAGGCTAACCAAGTCGAGCCGAGCTCTTCAACTAACCACTAGTGCCTGACTCCAATTCAGCTAACTTCCTAACCAAACTAACTAGCTCCCGACCTGATCCAGCTTAGGTTGGCCCCTAACTACTAGTACTTCCTATGTCTGCCTATATTATATCATACTCTTAACGTACAGCTCAAGTGACACGTGTCTTTTGATACAACATTCCAGAATGATTCTTTCTTTTCCGTACTGGATATTCTTTGTCCTTTTTATCCCTTTTTAGTATGATTCATGTAACATAATTGTAAAATACCCTTTTATTTTTTCATACATGTAAAATAACCCTAGTGGGCAAGTATATAAACCCCTACTTTTTTTGTATACAAACATTCAGCTTTTAATATAAAATTACTCACTTTAAGTAACCTTAGTATTCTCGTTATCATTCAATTCTTATCTATTACCTTTAGCAAAGAGTAGTGACAAGTAACCCTTCAATTCGGATCGGTATGTCATATCTGGCAGATTGTAGGCCGAGTAGGATCGAGTGAGATCGAGTGGTAAGTCATATCCATTTGGTAGCTGCTTGGACTTCGCTAGTTTCTTTTCTATTTCCTTTTCAGTTTATTCATTGTGGTGTTTCTTCGCATGTCCGACCCTGGAGACACATCACAAGATTTCTTAAACTCTTAAACAGAGAATAACCACAGTAGAAGGGGTTCTTAGCAAACACACGAAGAAAGTCAAGACCATGGCCCATACTTAAGCCTAAGGGCCTATTAATACATCATCTAAGGTAGATAAGTCTAAATAGTTGCCAGTTCATGAACCCAACAATAGCAACCAAGGCTTGGGGAAGGAATTGATGAAGATGGAGAAAGAAATCTTTTAGAAAATTGAAGAGAAAAATGGGAGTCCTAAAGGGTCACAATGCATAGAGTGATTTGGGCCTGAGCAATGTTTGCCCTTTTGAAGACTAAGAGTTGCCTAAGAAGTTTAACGTGCCAAATTTCGAAAAGTATGATGGAATAAGCTACCCTAAGCTCCACCTTAGGCTTTATATTCGTAAGATGGCCCAATTTGCCAAACATGACCAATTGATGATTCGAACTTTCCAAAATAGCTTAACTAGGCCAACATTAGCATGGTATGCCCAATTAAACTTAGTTTAGCTTAATACTTAGGATAAGTTAACTTAAGCCTTTTATTAGCAGTACAAGTTCAATGAAGAAGTTGCTCCTTCCTTAATGGATATAAATAACATGAAAATGAAGCCAATGGAGTCCTTTAAGGAATATGCCCAAAGATGGAGATCTACAGCCGCTCAAGCCACAATACAATTGCCAGAAACACATTCATCTGCATATTAGGTGAACCTTAGTATAATCACCTCTTGAGTCGTACTACTTCCTTATTTGCAAACGTAGTTGCATTGAAAATGCCATTAGAGTGGGGAGATTGATAGGGAAGGGATCAACCCCGTTAGATTCAAAGGCCACTGTGAACACTATGATATCCTATCTAACGATACACAAGCCTGGTGCCCTAAGCAATGATCCAAAGCTCAAGAAAAATAAGCTAAGCCAAAAATCACCTAGAAGGAGGTTCGTTCATGTCCCGATTCCTATGTCTCAAGTCTATTGCTGCCTAAAAAAAGAGGGTCTACTCATCCTAAGACTCCAACACCAAGGTATAGACCTCAGAAATACGATCTCGATGCGCAATGTGAGTACCACATGAGTTAGCAGGGGTATGCTATTGATCGTTGTTAGGAGTTAAAGAATAAAGTCTAAGATTTGATTAATGAAAAATTGGTCCAGTTAGACTTCGTTAGAGATCTAAGGGCTAAATTCTACATAGAGCCTACTATTAACATGATATAAAGTTTAGAAAAGTTACTAGAAACAGATTTGAATGGTTAAGTTCAAGGGCCATGTTATTGCCAAGGTCCAGAAAGAACAATTACTGCCCTAGAAGAAAAGTTAGTAATGTTAGAAGAAAGACTCACAAGTATAGAAATAGCAATAGGTGATGTGCTCAAGCAGCTCAAAAACTTGTATCATAGTACGGATAGGATGTCACAACCCAAGTATGAGAATGATTCAAGGAAAGAGAAGTCAGTAACGAATGCACCAATTGGGAAAGCCCATGATCAAGACAAGCCCATCCACAACAAGAGGAGGCGACTTATACAGTTCAAAATTCCAATGGTTTAAGTTTTCAAGTAATTGAGAGATACAAGATTGCTGGCATGTGAAAACCCAACAAAAAAGTACAGGTCAAAGGAGCATGACCCTAACAAATGGTATGAATATCATATGAGCCTAGTAGGGCAAAGCATAGAGAACTGTTGGAAATTGAAGCATAAGGTACAAGATTTGATTGATGTAGACATTATCCAACTGAGATTTCTAAAGGCTAATGGGTCAATTGGCAGTGGTTTTCCTTCTCTAGGTTTTGAAGAAGCATTAAACAAACAGCCTCCAGCATTAGATATTGAAGGCTTGCTACTATCATTTAACAAAATGGGTTACCATTTAAAGCAATTAGGTATATCTCCAAGAGATCAATTCAATTGAATGGGTTAAGTTTAAAGGAGTGACAGAAATAAGGTACATGAAGTGGAAAAGAGTTTTAATTCCTACATTTATTTCTTGTCACATTAACCTTTTGCTTTGAAGTTTGTAATAGGACAGTTATTTGAATAAAGTGTTCTTCTTTTACATTTTTGTCTTTAGCTCAACAAGAGCATGTCATTGGCTTCCTATTAAATGAAACGCTTTATATAGATCTGGGGCAAGTGGAAATGAATAAAGTAAATTTGAACTCGAAACTTAAAATTTTTCACTAAGGGAATGATAATACATTACTTGAAAGGAGGCAAATCATATCTAAAACATTAACCCTAAATATACATGAGAGTTAAGCGACATAATATGAGTAATTGGGCTCATTCCTTAAATGAGGTCCATCTTGAACTTAATACACATGTCAAAATGATATTAGACATTCATTTCATCATCCCTAAACACAGTTATCCCTTGCAAACCCAGTTAAGCCTTTTAGGGATTTTTCTTAAAATTAACCATGCCAAAAACCACCCCACACTGGGTAATCAGGAGGATAAGGTCATTAATTTGGAGAAAAAGAGTATATTAACTTGTGCTTGCCTTAGTAGATAATTTAATTTCTTTAAGATAAAGAAAAGTTTCAAACCATATACACCTCTCTTAGGCTTATACACTCATTTAAACACCTTAACCCCACGAATTTTTCCCAAACACTCTAAAGCCATATACACTTCACCTAAAGCTCATATGCCTTGAACCTACCTTTTTGGAGCCTCAAATCTCATCAAGTGAAAACTCAACAAGGGCAGGTAACCACCTTGACCAAGAGAGAGAGAGAGAGAGAGAGAGAGAGAAAGCAAAAAGTGAAAAGAGAAAAAAAAAATGAAAAATGAGTAAGGTAATTACCTTCAAGCATAAACCAAATCACCAAAAGTTTAAACTTATGATGGTATCCAAAAGCTAAACATTTTAAATTCCTAAGCTCAAAAGCAAAGCTTTCATTTTATGATCCCACTCACTATATCATTCTCGATGAAACTCTTTTGACTAGAGAAATCGACTTATCTTCAGCAAAATTTGCTCATAAAACTATAGTAAACCCATGTTTAGTTTATCTTAGCTTCTTGGCTTATCAACCTAAAATGGATTGTATATGATTTCCTCAAAATTAGCCAAGTACATTGATATTCATTTACTCAAACTATTAACCAAAAGCCTTACATTGTAAACCTAGAAAAGTCTTGATTGATTTATTAGAATGTATCACTTACAAGATAGGCTACAATTTTTGGAATTGATGCTGATAGTGAAAACAGACCTATAAGAGTACAAGGAAGTCTTGTTTGACTAAACATTTCAAGTAATAGTATCTATCCCCTTAATGGATAATTAAAGAACAGTTGGGTACTTTCTCAAAAACATAAATGATTTTAACCTCAAGTTTGAAATCAGTGCCTCTAAAAAGTTCAGAGATCATGAATTATGCTCTAGGAAACAAGACCAAAAGACTGAATGATCAATAGGCAAATGGCAAGCCAATCCCTTATTTGTGATCTTTAGAGACTTCGAAACTTTTTTACATGTTAGCAACACAATTTTCTATTAAATAGTGCTTTTTGAATTTCTTGAAAAAAGAAGAAAAAAGAAAAAAAGTTTTCAAAAGAGAAACATAACCTTTTTCAAAAATTATCAAGAGAGATTTCTCAAAAAAAAAGAAAGTCAAAATTTTCAAAGAATCATCAAAATCCCTCAGACTCAAATCTCAAATCATTTTGTCAAAACTCATCAAAGTCCTTGAAATTCATGGATCGCTTCCCCTTTAATGCGCTGTCCATTTCATATAATAATCTTGGATTGTTTGCTCATTGAAGCGCTATCC
This sequence comes from Lumnitzera littorea, assembly GCA_024138015.1. NCBI lineage: Eukaryota > Viridiplantae > Streptophyta > Magnoliopsida > Myrtales > Combretaceae > Lumnitzera > Lumnitzera littorea. The sequence continues at coordinate 47,255,898 of JAMXBB010000006.1, read as the reverse complement.
AGTCTTTTTTAGGATCGCTTGTTCAAAGGAGCACTATTCTATTCCCTATTGAACCGCTTACTTAGTAGAGCACCATCTAATCCTTTATAAGATCACTTGCTCAAAAGAGTGTCGTCCTACCTTTTGTTAGATCACTTGTTCAGTGGAGTGCCATCTAATCCTTTCTAGAATCGCCTGCTCAGTAGTCAACTATCTTATTCCTTATTGGATCACTTGCTCATAAGAGCATTGTCTTATCTAATCCTTTCTATGATTGCTTACTCAAAGGAGCGCTATCTTATCCTTAGTTGAATCGCTTACTCATTAGAGTGCCATCCAGTTCTTTTTAGGATCGCTTGCTCAAAGGAGCATTATCTTATCTTTAGTTGGATCGCTTACTCAAAAAAATGCTGTTCTATCCTTAGTTGAATCGCTTGCTCATTAGAGTACTATCCAATCTTTTATAGGATCATTTACTTAAAGAAACACTATCCTATTTCATATTGGATCGCTTGCTCATAGGAGCGTTGCCTTATCTAGTTCTTTACTAGGATCACTTGCTCAAAGAAGTATTGTCCTATCATTAGTTATGTTGTTTGCTTAAAGGAGCGTTATCCTATCCTCAATTGGGTTGCTTGCTCAGTAGAGCGTCATCTAATCTTTTCTAAGATTGCTTACTTAAAGGAGTGCTATCTTTTTCCTTACTAGATCACTTGCTCATTAGAGCACCATCCAGTACTTTTTAAGATCGTTTACTCAAAGGAGTACTTTCCTATCCTTAGTTGGTCGCTTACTCAGTGGAGCACCATCCAATCCTTTCTAAGATCACTTACTTAAAGGAATGCTGTCATATTTCTTGCTAGATCGCTTGCTCATAAGAGCGTTATCCTATTCTTTCTAGGATCACTTACTCAAAGGAGCATTATCCTATTCATTTTTGTGTCACCTACTCAGTAGAGCGTCATCCAGTTTTTTTTAGGATCACTTGCTTAAAGGAGCGTTATCCTATTCATTTTTGTGTCACTTGCTCTATGGAGTGCCGTTTAGTCATTTATCTTATCGCGTGCTCATAAAATCACGATCCTATTTTATTTCTAATAAAGTGTCATCCTATCTTGCCTTCGAAAGATCTATTCTTTCGGGCAACAAGTCCTTAAAAAGATCTCTCCTCTTAAGGATACCCGACCTTTTAAGTCCAGACCTTATTTATTTGACAATCAAAATCCTTGCCCTACCAATTCAAGCAAAGACCAAGCAAAACTAAGTATATCTTTTTTGTCTTTGTAATAAAGTTTTTACATACTTCACTATAAAGAGAGACAACTGTAGACATCTCTTTTTTACAACCCTTTATTTTAATTTTAGTTTCTTTTTACTTTTGAGCTAGGTTTATAAAAAGTAAAAATAAAAATGAAAAATTTGAATTGAAAAAAATAGAAAAAATATAAAATAAAAAAATGAATTAATAAAAAAATGAATTTAAAAAAAAAAACAAAAACTGAAAGAAAATAAAAAATAAAGTGTTAAGTTGTATTGAGTCAAGTCGACTCATTTAGGATCGGATTGGATAATGGTGTATGTTCAATTTAATAAATTCCGAGTTTTAAAGAGTTAGGCTTTATTAAAAATATTTTTAGACCAATCCAATATAAAGAGGATTTTTTTTAATGCAATTTATATTAGGCTAAATAAACTTAGGATTTATTAAATAGATTCACGTGTATATTGAGCTAAATTAAGATGAACTGAATCGGGCTCAAGATAGAAAGCTTGGCTTAATGTAAGATCTCTAGAAACTAGATCAAATTTTCAATGAATCCAAATTGGATACTATTGTATCATCGTATCTTGGATTTGTTAAGATTAAATATTTATCCAAAAAGATCCAAATTTATAGTCTATAAATAGTGAACAATGGGTTGTAAAAAAGAGACATTTTCACAATTACATACAATCACTCCACATGCCAGTACACACTCATACACCTGATTACACACACGCTTGCACTCTGTCTCCTACATGCCGGCACACACTCACTTACCTAATTAGACACATACACGTCATATACATCATACTTACACACACACACACATACACACAGAGCTCACGTTTTTTTCACAAAGTCAATCTCACACACACACACGCCTCCACTAATTACACTTGCACGCATACACATTGTCTGCTGTCCACACATTGGATCACTACTGTCTACATACACACATGTTGTCCACTGTCTGCACACTAGATCGCCGACACCACACAGCCACACGTATACCTAATTCACAATACCAACACCGCATAGCCACATCTAAACATAATGATTCATACACACTATTTATATCCACTCATGAGCTCATAACACGCGTATCCGATCATGTAAGATTCAACTCGTTTAGGTAATTGAAAAATTATTTTACTTAGTTATTTATTTATTTTTTTAGTTAATCAATTTATTTTTCTAACTTGTCTTTTAATGCAGGTTTTTTTAATAAATTTTGATAAACTATAGGTGTCGAGCCTGGTTTTTTCACTCTCACTTTTTTATAAATTAGTTTTCTTCAAATCAACCAATATTAAACCCTACCCATTTAATACCAACCTTTAACTAGAGTTTAAAGAAAACTAGGTTTTATTTTTATATCTTAAAAACACTTTAGAGTCGCTACCCAATTGGAGTCGAGAAAAAGAGCTAGGTTATAACCAATTAGGTGAATTGGTTATAACTTAGTCACTAATCTAGCGATAAAATCAATTTTGTAAAATGGTTTTAAAATAAGAGATTTGGCTTTAGGAGTTATGATCTTTAAACCCTTACGGATACTATTAACTTTCTAATTTTAACCTAAACCTTAAAAATCACTTTTTAATAAAACAGAACTCGATTATTTACCTAAATTAGATAATTTGAATAATCTAAACTAACAAAGGAAAATTATGTTTTTTTATTTATTTTTTTACCGTCGCCTTGTAAGTACCTACATACTAGCTAATCAAGATCAAATGTACTTAGTTCTCTTTATAAAACTTTAGTGGGTTAGGTTTGTTTTAATTTAAAAATATGTCGAATTTACATTTTTAATCAAATTTGATTTATTTAAGAAAATTTCTATAAAAAAGAGGTCATAAATTGGAAATTTTATTTTTTTGGAAAGTTTTAAAGGGCCTTAATTTTGAAAAAAGTCCAATTATATTTTATTTATTTTGGAAAACCCAATTTTTCTAAGTGTTAAAAACAATTTTTATTCATTAACTTATTTTTTTTCTTTTTAATTATTATTTTTATATTATCTTATTTATTTTTTACTTATTCTATTTTATCTATTAAACTAAAAAGTAAATAAATAAATAGACTACTTTTTTTTTCTTCTCTCTTTTTTTTTTTTTTTTTTTACTTTTACATTACAATTTACATCTACATAAATAAATAAACTAATGAAAAAAAAATTGAAATAATGAAATGGATGAGGACCAGACTGAAAACCGGATCAAGTGTGCATGTCGGGGTAAGAGCGAGTCGTGGGTCGGACTTTGAATCCGAGTTAGGCTAGCAACAGTAGCAAGGCGCGGTTCAGAGAGTTCTGGGCAATAAATCGAGATGGGAGATAGTTTTTTATGACTCTTGGATTAGAGTTAGGGAAGGTAGGATTGATGCCATAGCTTGGGGTAGCCGTTTAGTCATTCTATAGAAGTCGCGATGGTGGCTGCCAAGGGTTTAAAGGTGGTAGAGTTTGGTGGAAGGACTTAGGGGTCATGGCGGTGGTCGTGATGGTAGTAGGTGAAAGCTGGGAGTATGGGGATCATGCTTGTAGCAGTGGCCTTGCTTAAAAGGCCTTGAACTTGATCAATTTCTAAAGAGAGAGAAAGGGTAGAATTGTGATAAAGAGAGAAAGACAATCGGAGAATAGAGAGAGAGGTTTTCTAATCAATGTTGGGTGATTGTGTGTATCCTAAACAAATTCCAAACCCCCTTTTTATACTTAAATCGACTTAGAAAATAAGGAAAACTAAAATTGAATTTGAATGAAAACTCCAGAATTTCAACTTTTTTCCTATTTTCAACCACCAAATTGAATACGCATTTGACTGAATCTAGATAAGAATTCAGTCCCTATTAAAACTAGGTCATGTCTATTTTGTTAATATACCACTAAATGACGCGTTTAAGTGTGGAAAATACACCAAAAAAGAGTCCAAAGTCAGGGGTACAGGTCTGTTTTGCTAAGGAAAGTAGAGAAAAATTAGAGAAAGAGAAAGAAAAGGTAGAGAAAGCGGCTGACTTGGCATTGACGTGGCCTTACATCAACTGCGTCGTCTAGTACCATGCACCACGTGTCCTCATGTGACACGTGACAATCAACACGATAATGAGTGGTTGACATGGCATGCCATGTGGCACCACGTCAACCACAACCTAATGTCATGTTTATGTGCTTATTCGTTAGGTCATTAGTCTGTACCTTGCACATATAAACTAAGTCAACCTAAGTTAGATTCAAATCTAAACCTAGGCTTAATGTTTCATTTTTTACTTTTATTAAAATTTAAAATTTAGTCTATTAAAATTTAAAATCTTCTATCTTTTTCAATTTTTTCTATTTTTTATGACTTTCAATTTTCTAATTTTTTTCATTTTTTTATTTTCTAAATTTCTTATTTTTTTATGTTTTTTTTCTTGATTTTCTTTTTTTTTTTTTGTATTTTTTCCTAAATTTCTTATTTTTTATGATTTTTCTTATTTTTTGTATTTTTCTAAACTTCTTATTTTTTTATTTTCCTTAATTTTATATTTTTTGTATTTTTCCCAATTTAGGACCACTTATCCTATTAAAATAAAATAAAATAAAATAAAGGAGGGCAAAAATTAGGTGTCTACAATAAGTCAATGTAATTTTGCAATTTTTTTAGATAAGTTAATAAATTTCATGTTTTTTTAACCAAAATTGCATTTTTTTATAAGTTGTATATCTTTTCTCCGAGATCTGTATCTTAGGAGAAAATATGTATCTTAGTATATCTTGTATATAGGATTTAGAAAAGATCCATTTTAACACAGTAATTTTTAAAAAAATTAAAAAATCTTAATTAAATTTTTTTAAAAAGATTTAATTAGTTTAGTTTTTTTTTTTTTTAAATAAATTTGCAAAATTAGATCTTTTTAGGGGTTTTTTTTAAATAATTTGATAACTAATGTAAATCTAGCTCAATTTCTTTAAAAAAGATCCACCCACTAGATCTTTTCTAAAAAAAAAAAATAACTATATTGGTTTGATCCTAACTAGTGAATATGTAGGCTCTTTTAGGGCAACTGTATAAAAAATTTTAAAAAAAATTTCCTTTTTCTTGAAAATTCGTAATAAAAAATCATAAAAAAAATTCATTTTAGTAACATTTTTGCATATTTGTACATATTTTAGCATTTTTAGAATAATCATAAAAAATAAAAGCCCATTAATTTTTTTTATTTTTTTATATGGTAACTTAATCTTAATAAGTTAGTCTTCAAACCTAGATTTTTTTGTTAAATTTTCTAAAAATTAATTTTTTTAGAATATTTGCAGATTAGTGACTAAATTAAGGTTTTCCTACCTAAAAACCTTAATTTAACTAGTTAACAACTTCAATTTTTTTAATATTTTTTTAAAACACTTTTTTAAAAAATATTTTTTTTCTTAATTTTATATCGAGTAATTTATATTAAGCGAGTTGGGCTTAATATAAATTGAATTGAAGAAAATCAAAATAGGGCTAGACAATTGTCATTATCGAATTTAGAAAGGCAGTTAAGCTTCTTAATGGACCATAAATTATCATTAGGGATTTTAATGAAGTAATTTCAAATGATGAAAAATGGGGTGGGGCTAAAATGACCAGAGTAGAGAAAACCTCAACCAAAGTTATATGAATAATTATGGTATGTTTATGCTACAACCCAATCTTAAGAAATACAAGGGGAGTTAGAAAATACTAAACTAGAGTTATACATGCAGATTGTAAATAATAGTTAGAGAATTGTCGCGAAGTAAGAGTCACAATTGTATACAAAAAAATATATAAGCGAGAATAAATAGTGGAAAGAGGAATTGAAGAGATATGGAACTTCTTTCTCAAATAACACTTTAGTTCTTCTTGGAGACATCCTAGAGTCTCGAAATCCAAAAACCCCTTTTTCCTTTCTTATTCACCTTACATAAAAATAAGAAACCTTAATCAATTCGTCATCAAGAAATAATAAAAATAAAAGGAAAAAATATTGTCGGAAAGATCAAAGAGAAGGGAATGGGATTTCAAATGAAATGATAGATTTCAATTTAGCAATCAAGGACAGTAATATCTTTTTAAGTGGAAAAGAAGAGATAGAATAAAAGAAGAAGGAGAGTCATACCTTTTTAAGTAGTGATTGAGAAAAACATTTGTAGGAAATAAAGAGGTGTAAGATGGGCCTCCTATAAAAGCCTATCATTGGTGCTCTCATTGTATTTTCTTTCAAGATCTTACCATGGTAGTAAGCACTCCCAATAACATAACTTCACGAAAAACTATATGGAAACATGATGCAATACTTAACAAATTGGAGGAGAGGATGGATAGATTGGAAGAAAGCCAAAACCACATGCAGATATTAGTGGCTAAAACGAATGAGAATATTAAGAAAATGATGCAATTTTATAAAGGAACATGTGAGAATCAATTTTATCCAAGCAAAAACAAGGGACGAATGGATAATTCATCATATTCTCAAAAACCATCACAGGAGTCACATTCATATACTCGAAACATCAAATTGGATTTACCAAGATTTTCAAGGCAAGATCATGCTTCTTGAATCTTTAAGGTGAATCAAATATTCGATATTCATGAAATTCCTACATCAAATAGGTTGAAAATGATTTCTATTGCTATAGAAGGTGAACCTTTAAAGTTGTTCCAATGGTTATTTAGATATGAATTAGTATCTATATGGCATGGATTTTTAAATGCATTCCACATAAGATTTGGGTCTTCTAATCAACAACATGTAAACATGGAATTGCATACTGATAGTGATCAAACTAATAAGTGTGTAAATTGTATGGATAGCACACAACTAGAGATTATTGAAGATGAGTTGATTTTTTCTAAGATTTCAAAAGAAAATGATATCTTAGAGGAGAAACTTATGATACAAGATGTAGATATCACTAAATTTTCTAAAATTCTTACCATAGAGCAATTAGAGACAAAAACAGAAAATTGTTCAGTTGATGTTGATCACATACAATCCACCAGCATTTCTATAGAGACAATTCATACATATTTTGAAGCTCATAATACAAGTATAGAACAATTGGTGAAACATACAATATTGGGTGTTTTCATAGATTGTACTCAATTAAAAACACTAGCAGAATTTTTAACCTTACGGCTATGGACTCTAAGAGGATTATTTTCACCACCAAATGATCATTACCTTCAATGATTTTGAAAAACAACCATTGGGCAACCATCATGGTCATAGCGAAATCCTTTCATCAATAACATCTAGAAAGATGTGTTTATGGGACGGCACATAGACTTATAGTCCTACTAATTTGGTCACTTAGGAAAGATATAGCAAAATTTTGGCCACCTCTAATGAACATTTGGAGCTACAATTTTTAGAAACAACACTTAAAGGGACAAAACATGCGTACCACCAATCTTGTTTTGGCTTAGAAAGCTATTTTTAGAGTATAACTAGTGTTACTACCAGCACATTCGATAGTATAGGCAAACTACACAATTACATATTTTTATTTCCATCAATTTCATCTCAATTATATTTTTGGAAGTACCATCAAGCTTTCTACTTTCTCTTAATTCAAGTTATGGAAGGGACATGGACTCCAACATTTTGGGCTAAGTATAAGAGAGATGGCACTTAACATACTCAACCTCTAAATTAAGGTCATTTTCGGACAACTCAAAATAGAATGGGACATGAATATGTAGTCTTATGCATCCTTCTATTTAGGTTTGCAATGAACAAACTATGCAATTTTTTTTTCAACCAACATAATCCACACTTTTTCTAAGCAATAGATATTTTCAATCCATTGCCAACTAAAACAAAGTCTAAAGTCATTCAATATTTTTTTCTCATAAGTACAATTTTCAATTTGACCTTGAAGACAAGGTCGATTTTCGAAGGGGGAAGGAATTTGTTATGACCTAATCTTGAGAAGTACAAGAGGAGTTAAAAAATACTAAACTAGAGTTATACGTGCAGATTGTAAATAGTAGTTAGAGAATTGTTACAAAGTAGTTATAGAAAGTAAGAGTTACAATTGTATACAAACAAATATACAAGTGAGCATAAATAGTGGAAAGAAGAATGAAAGAGATATTGAACTTCTTTCTTAAAGAACACTTTGGTTCTTCTTGGAGACATTCTGGAGTCTTGAAATCTAAAAACCCCTTTTCCTTTCTTGTTCACTTTACACAAAAACAAGAAACCTTAATCAATCCATCATCCAACAACAATAAAAATAAAAGGAAAAAATATTGTCAGAAAGATCAGAGAGTAGGGAATGGGATTTCAAATCTAATAATAGATTTCAATTTAGCGATCAATGACAGTAATATTTTCAAACCCTAGTAGAAGTAGAAAAGAAGAGATAGCATAAAAGAAGAAGGAGAGTCATACCCTTTTGAGTAGTAACTGAAAAGAACATTTGTGAAGTAGACATCTGTAGAAAATAAAGAAGCATGGGTTGGGCTTCCTATGGAAACCTGTTAATTTGATTTGGGCTTTATAAGCCTAGCTTTTACTTGGAATAGCATGAGCAAAAACTTAGCAAACTTAAAAAAAAAATCTAAAATAGATAAGGCTTGGGTGAATGCTGAGTGGCTAAAAGTGTTTCATGAATCAAAGCTTTTCCACCTAAGTCATGTATAATCTAACCATAAGCCTATTATCTTGAATACGAAACCTACAATAGGTGAAGCAAATAGGAAATTCAGGCCTTTTAGATTTCATGCCATGTAGCTGAATCACCCTGATTTCAAGAATTTTGTCTAAAATAACTAGCCAAAACATGGCTTAAACCTAGAGCATGATTTAATACCCTTCACTGAAAAACTAAAATTATTGAATAAGAAGGTGTTTAAAGTCATACCAAAGAGGAAAAAACAAATCAAAGAAGACCTGGAGCAAATAGAACTAAAGCTTATTAAAAAGCCTTTTGAATAGATGTAACTTTATTAAGGAAGAGCTTAATCGATTATGCAAGAATGAGGAGATCCTTTAAGCAAATAAACTAAAGCAAGTTAGCTAATTAAAGGAGAAAGGACACAAAATTTTTCCACTTAAGTACATTAGTATGAAGATTGAAGACTAGAATTTGTGGCCTTTATGACCACCTTAGAAATTAGGTGACAAATGAAAAAAAGATTAAGGTCATGATCATTAACTTCTGTAAGAAGTTATTTACCATGGAAAAGGTGTGCTACTACAATAAAAGTATCCTACTGGAGCTTAAGGGGGGCTAATTCTAAAGGAAAAAGATAAGATGTTGTAAGATGTAGAGATCGCCAAGGAGGAAATATATAAGGCCATTAAGAGTATAGGAGTAGACAAATCCCTAAGGGTTGATGGCTTATATGTGAGAATTTTTTCAAGAGTGTTAGGATATAGTAAGGGAGACAGTAGTAAGAGTGGTTAAGGCAGCTTTTTGTAACAAGCAAATAAGAAATAATATAAATGGAAGCCTTGTTATCCTTATACCAAAATAAATAAATAAATAGTGGTAGCAAACAATTTAAAAGATTTTAGGCAGATAAGCTTTTGCATTACAATTTACAAAATAATCACTAAAACTTTGACTAGAAGGTTAAAGAACTGTCTTGACAAATTTATAAGTCCAATGCAAGAAAGTTTCGTGCTTGGTGAGTCTACTGTAGACAATGCAATTCTTTTGAGAGAATTAATGGAGAGATTTGCAAGAAAGAAGGGGAGAAAAGGATGGATTATGCTAAAGCTAAACCTCCAGAAGGCATACGGTAGAATTGAGTAGGACTTTGTTAAAGAGGTTATGACTAAACTGAACTTCCTAAGAACTTGGATCAAACTAGTAGGGTCATGCTTAGGTACATCGTCTATCTCAGTTCTAGTTAATGGTGAAATGACTAAGCAGTTTCCTTTGACTAGAGGATTAGGGCAAGGGGATCCTATATCTCTATACTTATTCATTGTTATCATGGAATTGTTAAGTAGGTGGATCCAAGGATAGATAGAGGCCAAGTGATGGAAACATGTTCGCTTAAAAGGACTAAATTTTTGCATCTTACACCCATTCTTTGCTCATAATATCCTCTTGTTTAGAGAAGCATCAGTAGAGAATGTAAAAAACACGATGCTCTGATAAACATATTTGGAGAGGTCTCTGGGCAAAGAGTGAATTTAGAGAAGTCAAAACTTATTTTTTCAAAGAATGTGAATGAGAAAAAAAGGAGAGAAATTAAGCAAATTAAATCACTAAGGGAAGCAAGAGAACTTGGAATTTATTTAGGATTTCCAATCACAGCAAATGGGAAGATAGGGAAGAAAGATGCAAATTTTATCCTAAACAAAGTTAAGAGAAAGTTAACAAGTTGGAAGGTAGATAAATTGAGCATGGTAGGGAAGCAAGTTCTTATCAAATCAGTAATCGAAAGCCTTTTAGAGTACTACATGCAAGTATACAAGCTACCAAGTGCTTTCATAGATGAGGTGGAAAAATTAGTTTGAAACTTCTTTTAAGGATCAATAAATGAAAGAAGGAAACTACACAAAGTAGGATCAAGTAAGGTAGCAAAATCAATGGAGCTTAGAGGAACAAGAATTTTGGACCTAAAAAAGAGAAATAAAGCATACTTGGCTAAAATCATTTGGAAAGTTAAAACAAAAAACTTAATTTAGGCAAAGTGTATAAGCAACAGATGAATTAGAAGCTTAAGGGAGCAAGGAAACAACCTAAGGGAAATGAAGTCTCCTACCTTAAAGGATTGCATCGAAGTACACAAATGGATGGTGCAACACATGATATATAAACCAAGAAGTGGAAGAAACATAAGCTTATATGATGTGTCTCCTAAGTTAAACACATGAAGAAGCACCACAACAAGCAAATAACATTAAAAGAACTAGTAAAAACTTGTAAGTAACCTATGTATATGATACACCATAAGCTTACACGACCTAATCTTATCACTTGACATGATACATGAATGAAGAATTAGGGTCGCTTACCACTAACTCTTGCTACAGTAGCTAGATAAGAGCTAAGAGAGAGAGAGAGAAGACAAGGGTTACTTTGCAAGAAACTTTTGTATTCAATAAGAAAGTGATGATTGTCTGTGTTTACAATATGAGGGTTTTATATACCATCCTCTTTAAGGTTACATGATTAAGGAAAAGACAAAAGGATAATGCATAAAGAGGATTCTTAGTACATACCAAAAAGGGGTAAAAATGTCAAAATATAGTACAACGTATAGAAAAGAAAATAATTCTAAAATGTAGTGTGAAGAATATGTATCGACCTCTACTTGATTACTCTGATAAAGGTGGAAGAACGTATGCTTGGCTGCTCTTAGAGAAATTTAGTACTTAACAATGGAAATAACTCAATGTCTAAAGATATCAACTTAGCAGAGTTAAGAGAGAGAACTAAATATATTAGCTTACCTAATCTGGATTAGGTCAGTACTCAAGTATTGAGCTCAGAATTTTCATTGAATTAAGTTAAGAAGCAAAATCAGTCGACTTAAGAAGGAGCTCGGTGCTCATTAGCTTAGGGTCATCCTAGGCATGATTGGGGTGAGTACTTGGCACTCTAAGTGGTTAAAATGTAATAGGCCTCGTTCACGAATGGACTCTTCATCTTTGAAAGACTGTCGAGTTAGTATTTGTCATGCGAACCTTTGTAATCCCCTAGCTTGCCTTCTGGTGATAGGTCCAAGGAGTTGATTCCTATCATTCAAATTCATAAATCGGATGGGGAAAGGCACAGCAAGAAGCCTAATTCAAGGCCTACTTACAAGAGAAAGGCAAGACATTTCCTTAGTATAAGCTTAGATTGACACTGACATTTAGAACAAAAACTGTATATGATACTCAATTGATCAGGAGATTGGTATATTGCTTGGGAGTCATATTCTAGTTGAAGAGGGAAAAGATGATAAAATCTACTAGGGCCTAGAATTTAATGGTGAAGTTTCAATTAGCTTAGCATATTATAAATTATGCAAGGTAAAGGGACAGAAAGAAGCAGAAAGTTGGATATGAAGCTTAAAGATGTGATGTGTCTCTAAGGTTGGACACATAGAGAAGCACCACAATGAAGCGAATCGAAAGAAACAAAAGAAAAGCTAGCAAAGTCTGGGCAACTATTGAATAGATATAATGCACCACTCAATCCTACTTGGCCCTCAATCCACTGGATGTAACTCACCGATTCGAATTAAATGGTCACTCGTTATTACTCCTTGCTAAAAAGAATAAATAAGAGTTGAAAGATAATGAGAACACTAAGGTTACTCAAAGGAAATGTGAATAATTTCTCTATTGATAACTCATTATCTGTGTACGAGCAAGTAGAGGTTTATATACCTATTCACTAGGGCTACTTTATATGTATAAAAAGACAAAAGGGTATTCCTACAATTAGGTTACATAGGATATTTCAAAAGAGATAAAAGAGAAAGAATATTCAGTATGGAAAAAGAGAGAATCATTCTGGAATATTATGTAAAAAGACATGTGTTGCTTAGTGGCTAGACATATATGATACAAAGTAGGCAGAAGCAAAAAAGTATTGCAATCAAAGGCTGACTTAATATGGATTAAGTCGGGAACCAATCAGTTTTGTAAAGAAGTCAACTGAATTGGAGTCAAATGTTTATGGTCAGTTTGGGAGCTCGACTCGATTAGTCTTGGACTGTTTTTTGGAATAAGGCATCACTATTAGGCTAGAGCAAATCTAACATACATGAGGATCTAACAACTAGGTTAGTAAGAAATCAGTTCAGAATAGAAATCCCTGTCTCGAATATGGCTTTGAGATAATGTTTTTCACAAGAGTCCTTAGAGTCCTCTAGCTCGGCTATGTGTGATTGGTTTAGGAGGTTGATTCCTATCGCTATCTAGTAGCTAAGATTATTCCTTTAAGACTAGATTTTAAAAAGAAGAAAAGGTTTTTTATGATATTAAAAGTTACTTTTGGGAAGACCCATACTTTTTTAAAATTGGTATGAATCAAATAGTTCATAGATGTATGTCTCATTTAGAAGGTAGACAAATTTTACAACATTATTGTTTAAGACCAATAGAAGGAAACTTGAGTGCAAATAAAACAACTCACAAAGTCCTTAAATGTGGTTTTTATTTACCAACATTATTTAGAGATGCCTAAAAATTTGTTAAACTTTGTGATAGATGTCAGAAGGCAAGCAATATATCTAAGAGAGATGAAATACAATGAAACTCAATCTTGCTTTGCGAAATATTTTATATTTAGGGTATTAATTTTATGAGACCGTTTCCAAATTCAAATGTATCAAGTATTATTTCAGTTTTCTTAATTTAACTTATATCAAACTCAGCCTACTTAATATAGGTTAATTAACATTAAATTAAGAAAATATTTTTTTTTAAATTTTAAAAATTGGAGTCACCAACTAGTTTAACTAATAAAAAATGAAATTAGGGTTTTCGGATATTTTGTGGATATTCTAATTTGACGATTAGTTTGTGGGTATTTTAAAAAAATTAATTTTTAGAAAGTTAAACCAGAAAAATCGGGTTCGTGAGCTAATCTATTAAGACTAAGTCACCATGTAAAAACTAAAAAAAAATTAATGAGCTTTTATTTTTATAATTTCCTAAAAATACTAAAAATATACTTAAATATACGAAAGACAACTAAAGTGAATTTTTTAATTATTTTTTATTACGAATTTTCACAAAAAAGGAAAAAAGAAAATTTTTTATACAGTTGCCCTAAAGGTACCTATATATCTACTAGTCAAGATCAAATCAGTTGTAGTTATTTTTTTATAAAATATTTAATGAGTGGATTCATTTTATTTAAAAAACCGAGCTAAATTTACATTTATTTATCAATTTATTATTTTAAAAAAATCTAAGAAATCTAATTTTCTCTAATTAAAGAAAACTATAATTAACTAAATCTTTTTAAAAAACTTCGGTTAAGATTTTTTTATTTTTTAAAAACACTATGTGTCAAAAGATATCTTTTTTAAATCCTAATTATAAAATATGTTGAAGATACGATTAGATATGTGTCTCGATACATATTTTTCCTAAATCATAACCATAAAATACGTATTTCGATAGGTATCTTTTCCAAATACCTATCTCAATCGCAAAATACATGTATTTTAAAAAAACACACACAATTTTTCTAAAAAACGTAATTTAGTTAACTTTTTTTAAAAAATCAGAATTATGTAAAAAAATTACGCAATATGAAAAATAATAATAAACCTACACTTAAGAAAATAGATTAGTAAGAAAATCAATAAAATTAATTAATAAAATAAATTAAATAACTAAAAATAATAAATAAAAATTTATCTACACGTCGAGTGGCGTGTGATGTAAGAGATTGGGATTGAAGATTCGGCGTATGGTACGGAGCTTGCGTCAGGGAGCTTCACAATTGGATGTTAGATTCGGCTTCGGAATTGTGGAAATTTGGAATTGATTGCGAATTGCAAAAAGTTGGATCAACTTCGAAATTGTACGTTAGATCGGCTTCAAAATTGCTGGACGTTGGATCGTGGTGCGTTGCGTCGGGGAGCTTCACAATTTGTTTTTGGATGCTCGTTAAGCTTCGAATTGGACATCAGGACTTCAAATTTGAATTGAAGTCGTCAGGCTTTAGACTTGCTTTGCAATTTGATTTTGGATGTTTGTCAGGCTTTGAATGTTGGAGCATAGCTTCATAGACTTCGGCTATTTGCTTTGTGAACGTTAGGCGTTGAAGGAGAACTCGTGTTGGATTCAATCAGTCAGGTGAAGGATGGAATGTGGCTTCGTGAATTGGGAATCGAGAATTGGATTCGGATTTACGAGTGAATTGGATTGAACTCGCCAGGCGAGTTGTAGAATTAACGGTGGGAATAAAAAAAAAAGTCATTAATAGTGGGAATAAATTCTTATTTATAAACCAATAATACGAAAGATCCAATAATGATTTTTTGAAAATCTACCTTAACTTTTAAAAACCCTACTTAATTCGGACTTTCCATTTTTCAAGGCTCCATCTAATCCAATTAAATATAGCCCAATAACCACTTAATAAATTATAAATCTAATATACCTTAATATAATTTAGATAAAAAAAATCCATTTTATATCGGATTAGACCAAAATTACTTTAATAAAAGCCCAATTTTCTAATGATTTAAGAATTTATTAAATCAATCACACACCATTATCCGATTTGATATTAAACGATCCAACATAACTCGACTCGATTCAACTCAACTCGACTTGATACGATTTTACCTGATACATCACGATTTGACTCGAAACGATTCAATTCGATATGATATGACTGGATTTGATACAATACAATGTGACTCTCTCTTTTTTATTTTTCTTTTTAATTTTCGTTTTTTTTTATTTTTTGTTAATTTTTTAAAATTATTATTAACATGGCTCCACTAAAATAAAAATAGAAAATAGCAAAATGAGGTTTCTACAAAATGGAAACAAATATATCATAGTAGCATATGTGTCTAAGTAGGTAGAAGCACAAGCTCTATCAACTACTGACTTTAGGGTAGTAAGACAGTCTCTAAAAAGTCTGTTTTTTAGATTCGGTACTCCTAGAGCACCCATGAGTGATAAGGTAACCAATTTTTATAATGTCCGACTAGAGAAAGTGTTAAAGCAATGTGGAGTTAAGCATGGAATTGGAACTCCATACCACCCTCAAATTAGTAGACAGGTTAAAGTAGCAAATAGGGACCTTAAACGAATCTTAGAAAAGACCATTGAGTATAATTACAGAGATTGGTCTGAGAAGCTCAACGATGCTCTTTGGGCATATAGAATTGCATACAAGTCACCGATTAGAACAACTCCATATCAACTTATCTACGGTAAAGCGTGTCGTTTACCTATGGAAATTTAACATAAGGCCAACTAGCTCATAAAGCATGCTAACCTCGATCTTCAATGTATAGGTAAGTACAGGAAACTTCAACTAAATGAGCTTGAAAATGGTGAGATATAGCCTAGGAGAACTTAGGAATATTCAAGGATAAAGCTAAGCGATTTCATGACAACTGAATTAGGTAAGGAAAATAATTCCAAACTGGAGATAAAGTTTTACTATATCAATCCCAATTAAAGCTTTTCCCAAGTAAGCTTAGGTTTAGATGGTTAGGACCTTATATTATAACACAAATATTCTCGTATGGAGCAATAGAGATTTCAAGTCCCGAGAAAGGAACTTTCAAGGTAAATAGACATCGACTTAAACTGTACCAAGGAGGTTAAAAGGGAGAATAATCTTAACCGCGACCTCCAGCCAATTAGAGAAAATGAGTAACCTTATTCTTACATTGTCAAGCAAATGATGTTAACCAAAAGCACTTCTTGAGAGGCAACCTAAGCGAATTTCAGTTTTTGTTTACTAATCTTTCAATCTTGTGTCTTTTTTATTTATGTTTGGTTTTGTATTTTCTCAAGTGTTGCAGGGACAATCATTGAAGATAAGAAGTTGAGATGATTAAGGAAGAAAAGAAAGGAATCGTGATCGCAAATTAGAGCATGGAGCTGAAGGAAAAGAGGTAAGTCCAAGTTCATTATAGACCACGACCCAAGATCATGCACATGATCTTAACTATGATCCTCTCCTTACGAATTACATTTAACTAGAAAATTGAAGTTTTAGGTCAATGACAACCATGGCCTAAGGTCATGCTTGTGGTCTTACCCTTGTTCCTCTCATCATAAATTAAACTTAGAAGTTAAATTTCAATTTCAAATTCCAATGACGACTACGGCCTAGGACCATGCTCATGTTCTTGGTCGAGTACTTTTAGGACATGAAAAACACGAAGTTGCACTTAAGATTCATTATGAGAGAACCATGCCCATGGTTATGCCCATGCTTCTCTTGTTAAGAAATTACACTTTGTAGATTTTTAAGAATTCAACTCTTATAGTGACCATAGCCACTGACCACGCCCATGGTAGTGTCTGTATACACCAATTGCCAAAAAAATAAGATGTACTCGAATGTCATTTTTAGGAAAGTGAAGTGCACTTTCCTAATTTGAAATCCCTTCACCCGAAATCTACTTTCCTTTTCCTAAACTGCTTTCCTATTATTAAGATGCAATGCATATTTAAAGACATTTCTTATTTGTTGATTGCCTAGATTAAAGATATTATTGCAACTTTCCTTAAAATTTAGCTGCTTAATTAAAATTACACTAATAATCTAGGAAACTAGTATTTAAAATTAAATCTCATCTTTGAATAATCATATTGCCACTCTAAAATTCCTATACACTAGTAAATCAACTAAGTGTGGAAGTGTGGGGAAAGAGATAAAACAACCACCACCACCACCACTAATAGCACTAAGACTATTCACCAGATACCCCATGGGAACTCTTTTAATACAATATTGGAAAAGGATCCTTTAGCCACACTTCCACCTCATCTAAAACACATGTTGCAATTTGATAACCACGATCATCAAACCCATTATGAAGCTTTTTCCAAAAAGACTTCTTCCAAATCAAGCTTCATCAATTAGGAAGTGCTAAAACTTGCAAATATGGAACCTGAAATCCATGCCATGGTTGAGAGAGGGGGTTGGGATAGGTTGTTTGCCATTTGAGAACCCGTTTACATAAAATTGACCATCGAATTCTTCACTACATTATCACTAGAGCATGACCAAGTCCCTTATGGAGCCCCAAACACAATTTCATTCTGACTTCAAAACACTGAATTCAACCTCTCTATAGCCGAGTTCGACGTTTTAATGGGGATTTATGATAAGGAATTTATCCAATCATCGAAATTCTACACACTTCTGTGTGAATTAGGACGTAGTGTTACCCCCACAACCTATTGGCTTAAACTAAGTAATGAGAAGATATACAATCCTAAATTTGTGAGAAGATTCCACTTAAAAAATCCAACCCGTAGAGTCTTCTATTAGCTTCACATACACACAATTAGCAGGAGAGGAAAGAGCACCAAAGTGGTGGCTATGCATGAGGTCTTCTACCTCTATAGCCTTGTAAAAGGATATCCCATCAACTTAGTAGTGGCTCTCGCATTCTACATGTGCCATCAAGCAACCAATTCTCGGGTGAACCAACTGGGTTATGGACCTTATATTACTGTTTTGGCAAAACAACTTAAGCTTCTAGTTGACAATCCCCAACTTACAATGATCCAAAATGCAACCCTAATGACTCTTTCCATCTTTCGTCAAATGGGACTTCTCCCTAATGAAGTTGACAAATTACCCCCTAAGAGAAAGGCAAGCGAAAACTCCAATGACGAACTAGTAAAAGAAGTGAAGAAATTGAAACCCTAAATTTAAAAATTAGTTGAATCACAAGAGATTATTGAACAATCTTTGAAGAGGTTATTTAGAAGACAAAGTAGAATGATAGAGTTTTGTAGCAACCTTACCGACAAGTTAAGATGAAAATTCCTCCATCAATGGAAGGGGTGTAGACATCCTATTTTTGCTATCTTTTTATTTTAAGATTCTTTTGATTTTAACAGTTCTCGGTTGGTATCAAAGCGTAGTTTTAGTAAACTCACTTTAAAGCGTTATACTTTAAAAAGAAATAGACATTATAAGAATATTGAGAGTAGGTAATATTAAGTGGGTGATAAAAGATTGCATAACATAAGTAACGATAATCTTTAACATAGGAAATATTAATTGGTTTAATTATAATTACAGGGTCGAAGGGGAGAACTAATCCATAGTTGGATACGGTTTGGATGGAATGGAGCAGTATCTCCTATTGATTATAGGGTTAAATTACAGTGGCTATTGATGGAATTAACCGATTGGAATATATTTGAACGGTTGATGAGATTATTGATAAGTTTCATGATAAAATGTGCTATAGTTGGAAGGATGAGTAGGCATGGATGGAGATGAGTTTAGGACCCTAGTATAATAAATACACTGCTATAGCAGCTTTTGAGCAGAGGTGGTTGGAGAAAGAGGGAATTATAACCTTGATGATGCCCTTACGGTATTTTCCCGCTAGGTTGGAGGATGGGAGACCATACCCTGCTAATATTGCACACATCCCTACTGACATTCCATACATTCTTAGATAGTACCCACCAGGGATCATTGATTGGTTTCCTCAGTTTCCAGAGCCTGCTGGAGATGGTATAGAGATACCATTGAACCCTAACCCTGAACCTGAGTTTGAAATACCAAAACCCTCACCGGAAAACCCATCTCCAGTTGAACCCCAAGTGGATGGAGTTCATGTCAAGGAAGACCTCGAGGAAGACCCAGAGGAGGACCCAGAAGAAGAAGAAGATCCAAAAGAAGACCCTGAGGAGGAGCAAGAGAATGAGAATGAGCCTGATATAGATATACATACTATAGTTATGCAGGTGATCGCAGACACCGTGATAGCTGGAGTTAGAGCGGGTGCTACAGCTGAGTTGGATGATGATGATGTGCAGGAGGTGATTGTAATTCCTAAGACTCCAGAGATATTGTTTATAGACTCTACATCAGATAGCGAGCCTGAGGATCACTCGATAAGAGGCTATGTGGATCACGATTCCTTTAATGAAGTAGTTACCACGGATTCAGAGGAGGATTAGCTTAGTTAGATGACTGACTTGTTTTAGTTAGGTAGATTTTTAGATATGATTCAGTAGCAATTTTGATAGAAACTGATGTATTTTAGGATCTTTTGATGTATTTTGACTTTTGATGTATCTTTTTGACTTTTGATGTATCTTTTTGACTTTTAATGTACTTTGTAGCTTCTAGATCAAGTTAGATGTACGTTGTAATTAAGTTTGATGTAGCCGGTTGATGTAACCTTTTGTCTTGTACAGTTGTAAAGATCGAGTCTATACCAGATCATGTAAGTAATAATGAAATCGAGTTGTAAATTTGATGTATGTATTTGAAAGTTATCGAGTTGTATCTTTTGTTTTGAAGTGTAATAGTAATGATGTAAGGTTGAATGAAATATATAGTGAAAGTTAGACTACTAAGTACGTTGATTTCAATGATATTGTCATTACTATTTGATATGAGTACATATTGCAAGCATTTATTAATTTATAAACATTCTCTAAACAAAAGTAGGGATAACTTATAGATAGATATGAATGCAGGATTATAAGTGAAACTATTAAATGATTATGGCTAAAGCTGGAAATGGGAGTAGTCAAGGAGGAACTGAAGGAAATCAAAACCCTCCACCACGAGCACCATCACCACCAAGAAAACAATCTAGACAAGATTTACCTCCGCCTCCTTCACAGGAGAATATGCCTATTGGACAAATACTTGCCAGTATGCATACAATGATGAGACAGCAAGGAATGTTAATTCAACATCTTCTGACTGGTGGTAATGTGGGAAACAGGAGACCTTAAGAAGTTGAACAACGAATAGAGCAACCTCAAGAGGTAAATAAACTTCCTGAATTTATAAAAGCCAACTGTTATTTTGAAGGGGAGATGGGTAGGCTAGATATAGCCGATGATTGGCTAGCCCAAATTGAACGAAGTTTTGAGGCTTTCAGAGTCCCCAAATCTCAAAAGTTATCTTATGGTACGTTTATGTTAAAGTTAGCTGTGAGAGTATGATGGGGCTCGAGAGCAAGGCAACTCAGAAATAACATTGATTGGCAACAATTTAAGGAGGAATTCAGGAAGGAGTATTTTCCTCATAGTATGCAAAACAGAATGGTGCGAGATCTATTTGAATTAAAGAAGGGAAGTATGAGTGTAACCCAGTATGAGACTGAATTCAATAGATTGTTACAATATGTACCTGGCTCATACCAGGATAATGTTGAGTTGAAGAAAGATTTGTTCCTTACTAGATCTGAACCCACAATGTGTTGCAAGCTGTTGGATTATGGTTTTACCACTTACAATGAAGTGGTAGATAAGGCAAGACAACTAAAAGATAATCGTGTGAGGATGCAAGCAATGTAGAGTCAAAAGATTAATAAAGGATATCGACCAGGTCCATCATTTAAGAGATCATATCCTGGTGCTGCTAATAGCAGTTCTAGACAGAAGAGAAGGAGACCAGTAACTCTAGCTAGTAACCTAGCACAGTCAGTGCCTAGTTTGAGTTTTTATGACAAAGATGGAAATGTCAAATGCTGGAAGTATGGTGCAAATCATTTTCCGAGAAATTGTGCTCAACTAAGGGAAAATGTTTTATATGTGGGGATTCGAATCATGTACTAAAGGCATGTCCTAGGATGAAATTAGTAAAGTGTAATAAATGTGGTAGGAAGGGCCATTTCTCCAGATACTGTCCACGGTTTGTACAAGGAACTAAGCGGACATAAGGTTTTAATAATACCACTGCACCTACTCTTGTCTTTGCGCTAGAGGATATAGGAGTTGAGAAGGATGAGGATTTCTCAGAATTTATGGAGGAATACTACCATGATGATGTTGAGGAAATCATGGGAGTTGAAGAAGAGAATGATGAAGGACTTGTAACTGGTACGTACTCAAACTATCTATTGTAATGATATTTTTAGGTGTGAATTAAATTAAAGTATTTGTATTTCAAGATTTATGAATGTTAGTGTAGTGAGTAATCATAGTATTAGTACATTCCAGGACATGTGCTGATAAATGGACAACCTGCTTTTGTGTTGTTTGATACTGGTGCATCTCATTCCTTTGCAAGTCAGAAATTTGTACATGAACAAGAAATTAGTGTGGTTACTGTTAGTACAACTTATAAAGTTAGAACTCCGACTGGAGAGAAAGTAACAACTCGAGAAGTAGTAGCTGATGGTAGAATAAAAATTTAGGAGAAGGAGTATCCTATAAATCTTGTAATATTACCTTTACAAGGTTATGATGTAATAGTGAGAATAGATTAGTTATCTAAGAATAAAGCCATTATGGAGTGTAGGAATAAAATTGCCAATCTTAATGAGGGAGAAACGATATTTCAAGGAAGAGATGGTGGAAGTAGGTTGAATTTATCAGTGATGGAGATATGTGATGAACAAATGGAGACGAAAGTAAAGGAGAATGATTGGAAATTTTGTTGGGTGTTTGCTATGGATGCAAAGAAGGAAATACCTAAGGTAGCAGACATATGGGTAGTGAATGAGTTTCCAGATGTATTTCCGGAGGATTTACCAAGTTTAGCCCCATCTCGAGAGTTAAACTTTACGGCAGAGTTAGTTCCTGGAACTGAGCCTATTTCTAAAGCTCCATATCGGATGTCACCTATGGAACTTCGGGAACTAAAGAAGCAACTTCAAGAGCTATTGGATAAGAAGTTTATTCGACCGAGTGTTTCACCATAGGAAGCACTGGTATTGTTTGTGAAAAAGAAGGATGGTACTATGAGATTGTGTATTGACTATCGGGAGTTAAATAAGGTTACCATTAAGAATACGTACCCGTTGCCTCGCATTGATGATTTGTTTGACCAACTGCAAGGTGCAACTGTGTTTTCTAGAATAGATTTAAAATCAAGATATCATCAATTATGAGTTAAGCCGGAAGATGTGCATAAGACTGCATTTAGAACTCGGTATGGTCATTATGAATTTTTGGTGATGCCATTTGGCTTAACGAATGCTCCGGCTATATTCATGGACTTGATGAATCGCATATATCAACCATATTTGGATAAGTTTGTTGTGGTATTTATTGATGATATTTTGATTTATTCAAAAACCAAGAAGGATCATACAGAGCATTTACGATTGGCATTACAGAAGTTGAGAGAGAATAAATTGTATGCCAAGTTAAGTAAATGTGATTTTTGGTTGGATAGAATTTCTTTTCTAGGTCATATTATATCTGGTGAAGGAATCTCTGTAGACCCTGATAAAGTAAAAGCAGTAATGGATTAGAAGCAACCAACCATAGTGACTGAGATAAGGAGTTTTCTGGGTATGGCTGGATACTATCGACGATTCATAAAGGATTTTTCAAAAATTGCCAAATCGTTGACTTGATTGACCTAGAAGGATGTAAAGTTTGAATGGAGTGAAGATTGTGAAAGGAGTTTCCAGGAATTGAAGAAAAGACTGGTTACAGCACCAGTATTAACATTACCTAATCTGAATAAGCCATATAATGTGTACAATGATGCTTCACGGAATAGATTAGGTTGTGTATTGATGCAAGATAGAAAAGTTGTTGCATATGCATCAAGACAATTGAGACCCCATGAGAGGAATTACCCAACTCATGATTTAGAGTTAGCGATCGTAATGTTTGCCTTGAAGATTTGGAGACATTATCTTTATGGACAACGGTGCGAGATGTACACTGACCATAAGAGTTTGAAGTATTTCTTTACTCAGAAGGAGTTGAATTTAAGGCAAAGAAGGTGGTTGGAATTGATTAAAGATTATGATCTGAATATAAATTACCACCTTGGAAAGGCCAATTTGGTGGCAAATGCATTAAATCAAAAGAATTATGAACAGGTGGCCTTACTATTAACACCTCAACATGAATTAGTGCATGAATTTGAGAGGATGAAAATTGGGTTTGATTGGTGTAAACCTAATAGCCAGTTGATGAACTGGGAATTGCAACCTACTCTACTAGAGAGAATAAAGCAAAAGCAAGAGGAAGATAAGGGTTTGATGGAGATAAAAGAGAAATTAAGTAACGGACAGGACCCTGACTTTAAGGTGGATGATAGAGGTCTAATAAAGTTTAGAGGAAGAATATGTGTACCACAAGATGCTGACATAAAGAAGCAGATTTTGGATGAAGCACAAATTACAAGTTATACTATGCACCCGGGAGGAAATAAAATGTACCAAGATCTAAAACTCATGTATTAGTGGAATGGGATGAAGAGAGAAGTGGCATAGTATGTATCGGAATGCATTACATGCTAACAAGTTAAAGCAGAACACCAAAGACCGGGTGGATTATTACAACCTTTAGAAATACCGCGATGGAAATGGGGTCATATTACTATGGATTTTGTGGTAGCATTACCAAGGACTCAAGTTGGATACGATTCCATTTGGATAGTCATGGATAGACTAACAAAGAGTGCACATTTCTTACCTTATCGGACGGGTGATTCAATGGAAAAGATGGCTAGGCTATATGTCCAAGAAATAATAAGGCTACATGGTGTTCCTGAAAGTATTGTTTCTGACCAAGATAGTTGGTTTGTATCCAAATTCTAGGAGAGCTTACATAGAGCCTTGGGTATAAAGTTATAGTTTGGTACAGCCTATCACCCACAAACAAATAGGCAGTTTGAGCGAACAATTCAAACTCTAGAAGATATGTTACGAGCTTGCGTATTGGATTTTGGAGGTGATTGGGATAAATATTTGCCATTGATAGAATTTGCCTACAATAATAGTTATCATACAACCATACAGATGGCACCTTATGAAGCATTATATGGGAGGAAGTGCAGATCGCCACTGTATTGGGATCACGAAGAGTATGCCATGATTGGACCAAATATAATCAATCAAACAAGTGAGAAGATTAAGATTGTTCGACAATGGATGAAAGAAGCTCAGGACCGTTATAAGAGGTGGGCTGATTTGAAGAGAAGACCCTTAGAATTTGAAATTGGTGATCATGTTTATATTAAAATAAGCCCATTCAAAGGACTCAGACGGTTTGGTTCAAAGGGAAAACTAAGCCCACGATACATTGGTCCATTTGAAGTATTAGAGAAAGTTAGCAATGTATCTTACCGAGTAGCTTTACCTCTAAGTCTATCGGGCTATCATAATGTATTCCATATATCCATGTTGAGAAGATTTATTAAAAACCTGAATGCGATAGTAGAAATAGAGCTAGTGGAGTTAACGAGAAATTTTCAATTAGTGAGACAACCTATAAAGATATTGGATAGTCGGGTTCAAAAGTTAAGGAATAGAGATATGAAGTACGTGAAGATTCAATGGAATGAAAGTCTAGACTTGGAGATGACTTAGGAATCAAAAGCCGTGATGATGGAGCAGTATCCATGGCTTTTCTAATTTCCAGGTTAGTAAAAGTATACAAATTATTGTATTTGGTCATTTAAGTACAAATTAGATATACAAAAGTTTTGAGGACAAAACTTTTTTGAAGGGGGGTGGAATTGTAAGCCCTAAAGTTAGGCCAAGTAGCCGTAGGATTGAACTTAAAACCCAAGGTTTAGGGCGATCAGTTAAAGGATCTGATCAAATCCAAATTATAAACTATTGAGAGAAGTATTAGTAAAAATAACCCCGTAAACTTGAATTTAAGAAAATAAATAGTAAAATAGGAGACTATAAAATTTTCGAATTTTAAGCATAATAATTGCTAATTACCGAAAAGTGTAATCTAATAACTAATAAATTACTAGAGATAGATTATATGTATACTAAAAATTTTAGAATGACCAAAATAATAATTAGGAATGTTCACGTGTACTCCACATGTATTTATGTGTAGATAAAAATACGCGAAATTACTTAAATTGGCCAAAAACTAAGTAAATAATTAAAGAAAATTATAAATTAATTATGGAAAAATCAGAAGAGCATAAGATGATCCAAATCAGGTCGTGGCATGTCAGGATCTGCTAAATAAAATCAACCAATTAGAATTAGGCAACACAAAAGCCAAAAATCAAGGGAATTGGGCAAAGTCATGTCTAATTAATGCATAATAATTACAAAAATCGTCTATAAATAGGGGAAAAATTTCCAGAACTCATTTGGGCAGTGAAGAATCTGAGAAAAATCGAGAGACCAAAAATTTGAGAGAAAATTCAGAAAACAATAAAAGAAAAGAAAATTATGCAGATTGGGCAAGTGAGCCAAACACACCTCTCACCACCACTTAGGACCGAGCCACCACTACCACCCTACTCTAGACCCACCGTTTGAGCTGGCCAATAACCTTGGACCGGGTTTGGACGGCCAGAAATATCGAACCAGGTGAGTCCCATAATTGTCCCGATTTTGTATAATTTCGTAAAAATAGTTATTCTGCCTAGAAAATTATGAAACTTGTTATTCTGAGGTTTTATTGTATGTAGATTTAGTTTAATCACGTCTGAAAATATAGGGTCCTTAACAAATTGAACAAAACCGAGCATGATTAGAATTAGAAATAAATAGGCTTAAGAGTATAGTTTGAAGCTCAATTTTTTTTTTGTAGGATGCTCATGTGATATAGAACAGTGCTATGAAGCCTTTTTTTTTTAAATTAATTTTCAAAATTTTTAAGTTAATTTTTAGCCCTAAAATGATGGAAAAATTGGGTAATTTTAGGTTAATTAGGTGATCAAGATACTAATTACTGATTTAGTTAGTAATTAGATATTTAAGGATGCTAATCTCTGATGTGAAAACCTAATCCTAGCCTTTGAAGTATTAAGTATGGTTAATTGAGGGAATTAGGTAGTTAATGTAAGAAATTAGTAATATGTGAAATTAAAAATTAATAAATCTAAAAAATTAGGGTTATTTAGATAATATTATAATAGAAATCAGAAAAATAATAAATCTGAAATAACACTTAATTTTAAGTAAATGTCTCAAAATGTAAGATTTTTTCATGTCGGAAATAAATCCGATACCTTAATTAGGGTTAGCGTGTACCAAATAGTTTAGAATACTGAATTAAGACCGAATAGGATATTTGAATACCCGAGCGTAATGTGATTAATGTCACACTAGGATTCGAGCCTATTTAAGACTTAGGAATTAAAACTAGAATATAATTTAGGATTCGAACCCCGAAATAGAGTACAACGAATCATTAGTACGTTATAGGTATACATGAAAAAAATGAGTTAAAATATAACTTAGAATATGAATCCATAAAATATAAGTACTAAAAATACCTATTTGTATTATAGGACACCTAGAGACAAATCAGCTTGCGACTAAGGGATCAAGCGATTGAGCAATTTCAAGTAAGTTGGGTTATTGCTTATTATAATAGAGTACTAGTTTTATGGTACTTGGAGACTTAGGCTTGTATATAGTTGCGATTATAAGTAGTTTACGCATGTGTTTGACGTATCTGAATTCGTACTGAAATTGTGATGTGAGTGATTTTGTGTTATGATTGAATTGGTGTGAAATTGTTTGAACACCCTAAATGAAATTTAATCTTATTCGACTCTAAGAACCAAAAATGTCATGCATTGCAACCCGTAAAGGGATCATAGGATTCTCCAACCAAATACCGACCCCTTCGAAAGGGATAGCGCAGGATTGCAAAGGATTGCAAAATGGTCCCTTCTTCATCCTTAGTCGAACTAAGTGACAGGAGAGGAGGTCGCGGCGAGGGTGAAATCAATGGTTCGAAGGTAGTCGCGGGAGGAGCGAGGTCTCCATTGCACAAGCCTGGGTTTAGTTGTAAGCTGCTGCATAACATGGAACTCCTCAACCCGGATTAGAGCGGGCGAAATTTCTCTGATTTCACAACAAACCGGACTACGTTGTGCGATGACACTTGATTATTGCATTGCATGAAAATAATTGATTGATAATCTTGTTTATGCTTGTATGCATTCATGAGCCTCCAATTCAACTTACTGAGCTGTAGTTACTCATACCCTTAAAGATCCTTTTGCAAGTTCTCATTTCTGAATACTTCAAGTACTATGCCGCCCTACAATTACCCAGAGGTTAGTCCTTTGAAGCTAGGGGTATGAGGATCAAGTTGCTTAGTATAATGTGTAACTAGAGTGACCTTGTAGTAAGGATAAAAGACTGATAGTTTTTATGTAATCTAGTGAACTATTGTGTTTATGTAAAACTTTCTAGAAAGCTCTGTAGACTTATTTATAATTATCTATGTTTATTAAAAATTTGTAATATTTATCATAATTGTAGTATAACTATTAATCGGACTGTTTACTTCAAAGTGAGGAGTCGTCGACGCCTTGTGTAGATCATGTCTATAGTAGGTACTATGAGGCCAGTTACTATCATAGAATGATTTACACGATGGGACTGTTGCGACTCTCGCGACTTCGAGGTGTAACATGTATCTAAATAAAATTTTTTACAAAATTGCATTTTTAAATATAGTTGCATATTTTCTCAAGATTCATATCTTTAGGAAAGATGTATATCTAAAACTACATATCTTCGTAGATTTGCATAAATCTTGCATTTAGGATTTTAAAAAATAATTATTTTTTACACGTTGTGGTTTCTTAAAAAAATAATCAAAATCTTAACTGAAATCTTTTCAAAAGATTTAGTTAGTTAAGTCCTTTTTTTTAATAGATTCATGTAGTTAGATCTTTTAGGTTTTTTTTTAAATAAATTGTTAAATAATGTAATTTTGGCTCAATTTTCAAATTAAAAAGAATCAACCAACTAAACCATTTTTAAGAAAACAAAATTACATTGGTTTAATCTCGATTAGTGAATATATAGATACCTCTAGGGCAACCATATAAAAAAATTAAGAGTTTTTCCTTTTTTTTGAAAATTCATAATAAAAATTATCAAAAAATTCATTTTTATATATCATTACATATTTTAGCATTTTTAGAAAAATTATAAAAAATGAAGGCCTATTAGTTTTTTTTTTTTAGTTTTTCTACATGATGACTTAGTCTTAATAAGTTAATCCCTGAATCTTAATTTTCTAGTTAAATTTTATAAAAAATTAATTTTTTTTTAAATATCTGCAAACTAGTAGCTAAATTAAGGTTTTCTTACTCGAAAACCTTAACTTAACTTTTTTACCAGTTTTACTAGTTGGCTACTCCAAATTATTTTTTTTTTCAAAACATCTTTAAAAGAAAAAGGTTTTTTTCTTAATTTTTTTATCGAGTAACTTATATTAAGCGGGCTGAGTTTAGTATAAGTTAAACTAAGGAAAACCAAAATAAGTCTCGATAGAATTGGTAACTCTACTAGAGATGCTTAATGGGCTAGCCATGTAAAAATTAATAAATTAATTAATGGGCTTTTTTTTTCCTTATTTAATATTGTAATATAATTATACCAACCGGATTTTAATGATATAGGCCTATTAAAAAGAAGCCAGCCTAATAAGCCTTACCTTGGGGAATTTTGGAGGGTTATTTTCTTTTAAGAATCATATGTATGTGCTTAGATATGATTGAACCTATGCCAAATTAGAAACCTAGGACGAGCTGCCATTATATAACGTTCGGATTGCTGAGGTCTTTACCTTTGCTTGGTGATGATAGGTGAACTCACTCATACTTTGATGTAACTTACTAGACGTTTCTCTAGAAATGTTTGAGACTATAGAGCTTGAAACCCGTAGATCACACCCTCTTTCATCATCGTAAAATAAAATAGGGACTAGTAATTTTTAAATTATAGAAGCCAAAAAAGAATTATTATAACCCACAGCCAATTGAGCCTTATTTTCAAAACTTAACGTACTTTTATGTATAAGTGTATATGAGCTTTATTTAAAAAATAATAATAATTTTAGAAATTCACACACTTATATATGTAAGCTTACATGGATATTAATCGCAAGTTTATAATAATTCTTTTCCTGTAAATTATTAATTAGCAATTCTTATCGCAATGCATACGTATGTAGCATATTGCATCAATTTTTTGTTTTATCTTAATTTTTTATATGTTGTTTTTATTTTTATTGTTAATTGTGTTGTCCATGAATATTGTCTTATAATATAAGTTTCATGAGTAATAGGTTGTGCAACATAAATTTTAACATAAAAGACTTAAAATCATTAATATTCCCCTTGTACCATGATGTACCAATGTTATTAAAAAAAAAAAAACTTCAATATCAACTTATAAATTTTTTTTTTTTTTGGAGGGCATGTAATTATGAAGATTAGTTACGGTAAAGTTATTATGAAACTATCATTTTCTTAAGGTATTCCAACAAGTTTCCCGAAAAAAAAAAAAAGGATTTCAAAAAGATATTTTATGATAAAAAATCAATTTCATAATTTTTTTTACTTGGTCGATTTCTATTGCAATGCCCCTCATATACTATACTGTTAGGAACTAACAAAATACAAAAAATAAAAATAAAAAAGATTTAACCATTAGATTTTCATTATAAATTATTTTCCATCTTAAGGTTACTAAACTTGTAAATGTCTAAGTTCTTGTTCTTCGTATTTATCCATTAAGTTGTCATGGTCTCGATAGAGGTTTCTCCATGAATCATCGCCCTTGTGTCATCTATTTAATAAGTTTTTCATTGTAAAATAATTTCCGCCTCTCTATATTATCCTTGTAATATAATTATCATCTTATATCCTTAGCCATCAGTCCTAATGTTTCCATTTTTTTTTTTTTAAGTTTATATTCGTTGATGTAAGTATTAGGCTTTTATAACAAAAAATCAACATTGATTTTTTTTCAAAAAAAGTTTCCAAAAAAAAAATAGAAAGGTTTTCAAAATTAAAGACTTGATTTAAAAAAAAAGAAAAAGAAAAAGGGAATGCAATTTTTGCTAACAAGAAGGAATTCTTGTATGCTTCGAAAGATTGCTTTTTAAGTGATTTAACCCAACTTGAAGCTCGTAATCGCTCGTAATCACTCGTTTTCTAAACCAAGATGTCTGAAGCTCTTAAATAGAGAATAAACATAACAGAAGGGGTTCTAAGCAAGCATGTGAAGCAAGTCGAGACCATGGCTCATACCCAAGCCCAGAAGCTTATTGACATACCATCTAAGGCAAACAAATCTAAAGAGTTGCTAGTTCATGAGCTCAACAACAATAACAAAAGCCTGGGGAAGGAATTGAAGTAGGAATTGATGAAAATGGAGGAAGAAATCTTGCATAAAATTGAAGAGAAAATGGGAGTTCTCAGGGTTCACAATAAGTAGAGTGATCTAAGCTTGAGCAATATTTTCACTTTTGAAGACTACGAGTTACCTAAGAAGTTTAAAGTACTAAATTTCAAAAGGTACAATGGAATAGATTGCCTCAAGCTCCACCTTGGGCTTTATGTTTGCAAGATAGCTTAATTCACCAAACATGAGCAGTTGATGATTTAAACTTTCCAAGATAGCCTAACTAGGCCAACGTTGATTTGGTATGCCTAACAAGACTTGGTTAAGCTTGATACTTGGGATAAGCTAGCTTAAACCTTTTATCAATAGTACAAGTTCAATGAAGAAGTAACTCCTTCCCTGATGGATCTAAATAACATGAAAATGAAGCTGATCAAGTCCTTTAAGAAATATGCCCAAAGGTGGAGATCTACAGCCACTTAAGCCACAATACAATTGCTGGAAAATGAATTGATCAACATATCCATCCGTACATTAGGTGAACCTTATTGTAATCACCTCTTAGGCCATACCGCTTTCACATTTGTAGACGTAGTTATAGCCGGTAGTCGCATTAAAGATGCCATTAGAGTAGGGAGATTGATAACAAAGGGATAAGCCCCAGTGGATTCAGAAGACATTGTAAACACTACAATGTCCCATCTAAGGATACACGCACCTAGTGTCTTAATCATTAGCCTAAAGCTTAAGCAAAATAAGCTAAGCCTAAAAGCACCCAAAAGGAAGTTCACTCATATCTCGATTCCTATGTCTCAGGTTTATCGCCGTTTAAAAGAAGAGGGTTTGTTGCATCCTAAGACTCCAACACCAGGGTACAAACCTCGAACCCGATGAACAATGTGAGTACCACATGAGTCAATAAGGGAATGCTACTAACCATTGTTGGGAGTTGAAGAATAAAGTCCAAGATTTGATTGATGAAAAATTGGTCCAGCTAGACTTCGTCAAGGATCCAAGACCCAAATTCAACACTGAGCCTACTATCAACATAATACAAAGTTTGGAAAAGTTGCCAGAGACAATTTGAATGGTCATGCCCAGGGAACATGTTATTGTTAGGGTTTGGAAAAAAGGGTTACAACTCTAGAAGAAAAGTTGGTGAGGTTAGAAAAAAGACTCATAAGCACAAAATGGCAATGGGTTATGTGCTCAAGTAGCTTGAAAACTTAGATCTTAGTACGGATAAGATATCATAGCCCAAGCATGAAGATGATTCAAGAAAAGAGAAGTCAGGAATGAATGCGCCAATTAGGAAAGCCTAGGATCAAGACAAGCCCATTCACAATAAGAGGAGGCAACTTATACAGTTCAAGATTCCAAAGGGCCAAGTGTTTAAGCAGCTAAGAAAGGTAGGATTACTGGCATGTGAAAACCCAACAAAGAAGTGCAGGTCAAAGGAGCATGACCCCAACAAATGGTGTGAATATCATATGACCCTAGTGGGACATTCCATAAAGAACTGTTGGAAATTAAAGCATAAAGGATAATATTTGATTGATGCCAAGATTATCCAACTAAAATTTCTAGAGACTGATGGGTCTATGGGTAGTAGTATCCCTAACCTAGGGGCATCAAACAAACAATCTCCATCATCAGGTATTGAGGGTTTACTATTACCATTTGATAAGGTGACTCACCATTTGAAACAATTGGGTATATCTCCAGGAGATTAATTCAATTGAATGGGCTAAGTTTGAAGGAGTGATAAAAATGGGGTAAGAAGTGAAAAAGAGTTTTAATTCTCGCATTTATTTCTTTAAAAAAAAAAGTCTTTCACTTTAAAGCTTGTATTGGACATAATCTATTTGAATAAAGCAATTTTCATGTGCATTTTTGTCTTTAAAGCTAGCTCAATTCAATAGGGGCATGTCTTTGGCCCTTCATTAATAAAACGCTTTATGCAGATTTAAGGAGAATGAAAATGATAAAGTAAATTTGAAATTGAAACTTAAAATTTTCTACTTAAGGGGATGTAACACGTTATTTGAAAAGTTTAGGATGAAAAGAGACAAACCATATCCCAAACACAAACCCTAAACACATGAAAGTTGAGCGATACGATATGAGTACTTAGGCTCATTCCTTAAATGAGATCCATCTTGAACTTAGTACACTTGTCAAAATGATGTTAGGCACTCATTTCATTATCCTAAACAAAATTATCCCTTCCAAACTCATTTGAACCTTTAGGAGATTTATGAACCCCTAAAATTGCATTTAGGACAACCAAATATAAATTTAGGGCCTCGGCAAAACTTATCTAATTAAGCCCAAACTTTATGACTAAGATACAAAAGTTAGTCAAAGTAACTCAGCGAAATTAGATTTCAAAAATAATGATCTAAAATCTCAATTTTGTCCTTAAAAGTATGATTACTCAATATAGTATAAAAATGATCAAAACCCTTAAAACCAAACTCGAAATACGACGGAGATTTAGAAATAAGTTAATTAAGCTATAGAATGAAATAATATAGTATAATATATTATGTAAGTATATATATATTTTTATGAGTATACCCAATATATATAATAATTATACCCGTAATTTAACCTGAAATTACATAATTATATATAATATGTAATGAATTTATAAAAATAAAAAAGAAATATATCTTAAAAATAAAAGATATGCTAAAAACATATTTATATGAGTACAAATATACATTATACATGATATATAGGTAGGATATATACCGGTATATTAATAAAACTCACTAAATATCATATAACCTACATAAAATAAACCTAATTACTCTAAAAATCCATCAAAGCTTATTCAATTTGCATGGAAAAATTTGAAACCAGGTGTGGCACATCCCAACAACAACTGCATGATGAATCAAGGCCTCATTTATTTCAAAGAGGACACGTCCACCTTAGAAATTAGGAAGAAAAAAAGATAAAAAAAAAAGAAAAAATTTACTTTAGCTGAACCAAGTGCTATAAAAATGAAATGACTCCAAACATGTTCCTTTTAGCAATCTAAAATCTAGGGGAGTGATAGAAAATTAGGAGAAAATTTAAAAAAAAAAAAAGAAAGTAAAAACAAGGGAACTACTAGGTTAAGTTGGAATCTGAATCAATTAAATTTCTACTATGGAACATGGCTAACCACCACTAATCCACCCTGCTCCTAAGCCGTCCGACACCATTCCCTCTACCGCCAGCCACCGGAGCCCCAAAGATCAGGTATGTCAAACTTTTACTTTGTTTTTCATCTAATTTTAAAAAATATTAAATCTACCCAGAATATTATGAAAAAATTTGTATTTATGTTATTTTAGATAGGCTATCTTATGATATTTTTATTTTTGTAAAATTTAGAATAATTTATACACTTGTTTAAGAAAGTCACTATTCATCCAAATTTTAATTTTCAAAATAAATATATCAAATAATGTTGTTTCTAGCCTGAAATTTTTGTGTAGAATATACATAATATATATTTGATTTCTTTGTAGCTAAATTTTTAATTTAAGTATTTTTAGTATTTAATATAATTTTTAGACTTAAAAATAGCTAGAATTAGGGTAAAAATGTGAAAAAATAGGTTTTTATGAAATTAATTTGAAAATGACACATACTGACTTCTTGTGAATTATAATGATATTAGGATATGTTGGAAATAATTTTGTGTAAAAAGGATAATATTTGGGTAATTGAAATGCAATTTAAGGGTAAAATGGTAATTTCGAGTATATAAGCAATAAATCGATAGCATAAAACCAAGTGATGAATAAATTTCCACACAATTTTAGGAGTCTATAGAAATTTTTGGGAAATTATTTGGTGACTCGAGCTATTTATTACGAATTTACATAGTAAAATAGCTTAATTTACGAATCGATGCTTATTTTTAGTAATAATAAGCTAAAATATGATAAATATTAAAATTAAAACTATAGAGATACATGCTGGTCAAATTTAGTAAAAATAAATTTTTAATATATTTAATGACTAAAATATATTATTTACATATTAGGATTAGATAATATCTATATTATTAAGTTATATTGATAAATTATGTAAAAATATAGTTTAATTACATAAAATATGTATAATATGATAAAATTCATTTAGATACGTATAGGTGTATTAGAAATTCGAACTATTTTTTAGAAGTCATATTCAGAATTAGAACCCGTAATACGTGTCATTAGGTATATACAAACTCAATGATATTGCTTTTACTAAAATCAGAAAATCCTAGGTAATATAACCTATATCTCTATAACATTACGAGAATTTACGTATTATGAAAACCTTATCATAATTGAAACGTAATTTAGTCGATTAAAAGTATGTTTTGATATGATCGAAACAATATATTATACGTAATAGTATAACTACGTATATTATTAAAATTAAATAACTTAACTTTACTTATATAATGAAACTATATTTTATTTTACAAGGAAAATAATAATATACTTTAGATATATATATTTATATAACCATTTAATGGAATACTTTTAGATAGAACCCTAATGTTTTCGTAACTATTACAAAAATTAAATTTGAGTTTTGTATATATAGGGTCTCTCAGTAATCAGACCGTTGAAAACAAGAGTCTTTCATAGTAAGCATCTAAACAGGTAAGTTCGGATCATGGCTTTACCACTTATTAAGATACTAGATTAAAGTATTTGAAAGCTTAAGAATACTTAGATTGTAGTTGTAAATTAGTTGTCTGTATACATACCATGTATGTGGTTGATATTCTAATTATGATAGGAGTTAAACTCCTTGGCGTGTTGTTTTGCATGATTACTTCATTTTGTATTGTTGCGAACTTATTTAGCTACCCTTACGTGGAAATAATAGTGATTTGATTATTAACAAAACTAGACATGCATAGCAATCGTTAGGGGAACAATTAGGAGTGTTAGGCCAAATACCAACTCCCTTCGATGAAAATAGCTGAAATAGTTCTTTTCCTATCCTTAAACGAACTAAGTAATAGGTGAGAAGGTTGCAAAAATGGTAAGGGCCATAATTCGAAGGTAGTCGCAGGAGGAGGGTGTTCTCCATTGTACAAGCCCAAGTTTGGTTTGATTTGAGTCGTGATAAAACTCCCCAATCCAGTAGAGCAAATGTAATTTCTCCAACCTCACAATGGTCCAGATAATATTGTGCGATGTTTTAAGTGATTAATTACATCGCATTTTATAATAATTAATAACCCTGCTTATGATTATTTGGTACTCTTTTGACTCCATCTCACTTGTTGAGCTAATTGTGCTCACGTCCCCATAAACTCTTTTGTAGGTGATGAGTAAAGATCCGGATGGTCAAATACCATCACCCCCAAGTTAGTATGCTATTGGCTAGGAAAGTGAGGGAAGGAATAATCCACCAAATTTAAGCTTTTGACTTTCTTTTGAGTTTAAAGGAAACTAATTAGGAATTCCCTAGGATGCTTACTAATTTCCTATTTTATTGTAAATAGACTTTAAGACCTGCAGCTTTTAGTAAACTCTGATTTTAAATTTTAACTCTAGATGTGAAGTGTTTATGTTAATACCATCGTACAGCAGATTATATAGAACAAGTATTTTGTAAAGCTATACTACGAATTTAATCATTCACAGGAATCAAAATGGATGCTTCAAGCTGGTTTAATTGTGTACATATCGTGTGGACTATATCTACAATAGCAATTATGAGGTTAACTTTTACTTAAGTTAGTTTACACGATGGGACTATTACAGCTTCTCCCGTTCGAGGTGTAATAGGATTTTTCTTAAAATTAACCCTGTTAAGAACCACCCTAAACGGGGGCAATTATGTGGTTAAGGTAATTAATTTGGAGATTAGGGGTAGACTAACTTATGCTTACCTTATTTTTGTCAATTCATGAGCAAATATTATTATAGATAATTTAATTTCTTTAGGATGAAAAAGAGTTTCAAACCATATATACCTTACTCAAGCCTATATACTCATTTAAATATCTCAAGCCCATGGATTTTTCCTAAACACTCTAAGCCATATACACTTCTCCCAAACTTAGACTCCTTAAACCTATGATTTTAAGGCTTTGAATCCCATCAAGTGAAAACTCAACAATAGAAGGTGACTGCCTTAACAAAAAAAAAAAAAAAAAGAATAAGAAGAAGAAGAAGAGAAAAAAAAATGAAAAATGAAAAAAATAAAAAACAATTAGTAAGCTGATCACCTTCAAGCATGAGCTAAATTGCCAACAAGCTTACAGTCAGAACTTATGAAGGATATACAAAAGCTAAACATTTTAAATTCTTAAGCTCAAAAGCAAAGCCCTCATTTTATGATCCTACCCACTATACCACTCTTGATGAAACTCTTTTGACTAAAGAAATCAACTTATCTTAAGCAAAATTTATTTATGAAACTGAGGCAAGCCCATGTTTAGTTTATCCTAAATTCTTAGCATGTAAACTCGGGATGAATTGTATATGCTTTCTTCAAAATTAGCTAAAGCACATTAATATCCATTTGCTCAAACCATTAACCAAAAGTCTTACATTGCAAACCTAGAAAAGACTTAATTGATTGACTAGAGTGTACCACTTACAAGATAGACAACAATTTTCGGAATTGATGTCGAAAGTGAAAACAGACTTGTGAGAGTGCAAGGAAATGTTATTTGACTAAATATTTCAAGTAATGATATCTATCCTCTTAATAGAAAATTAAAGAAAAGTTGAGTGCTTTCTCGAGAATATGAATAGTCTTAACCTTAAGTTTGAAATTGGTGTTTCTAAAAAGTTTAGGAATCATGAATTATGTTCCAAGAAACAAGAATTAAAATATTGGGTGATCACTGGGCAAGGGGCAAGTTAACTCCTTATTTGTAATCTTTAAAGTTTTCAGACTTTCTTAATTTTTAGCAACACAATTTTCCATCAAAGGGTGCTTTTTTTTTTTTTTTGAATTTTTCGCAAAAAAAAGAGAAAAAAAAAACCCTTTTCAAAAGAGAAATAAAACCTTTTTCAAAGATTTTCGAAAGATATTTCTTAAAAAATTATTAAAATTTTCAAAGAGTCATCAAAATCCTTCAAGCACAAGTTTAGATCAATTTGTCAAAGCTCATTCAAGTCCTTGAAAATTCCTAGATGGCTTGCCCTTTAGTGTGCTGTCCAATTTGTAAAGTAATTTTGGATTACCTGCTCATTAAAGCACCATCTAGTTATTTTTAGGATCGCTTACTCAAATGAGTGCTATCCTATCCTTAGTTAGGTCGCTTGTTTATTGAAGCACCATCCTATCTTTTGTCAGATCGTCTGCTCATTTGTCATACTATTTTCCTGGATATTTTGAGCTATTTTAATATAATATAATTGGATTTGCTATTAATTTGAGTTATTTTCTATTTCAAGATTCAAGTGAAGTGAAATGACAAAAAGGATCAGAATTCAAGATATTTTTTAGAAGAATTCATTTGTTTTGAAGGATAATATAAAAATAGTAAGGATTGAAGAGAATTTATTCAAGAAATGAGCAAGGAAGACGACCACAGTTGTACTTCATGATTGTGTTCCTTGGTTGTGAATGTAAGATTCATAATCTCACATATTTGATTTCAATAGTCTCACAAACTTATGTGTTGGATTCTAAGCAAGTAGTTAGGGCATGTAATATTCTATGTGTGCGTCCTAAGGGTTAGATGATGATACGTTGTAAGTTCAGAATATAGAAATATAATCAAAAGGATATTATTATAGCGAAAAATAGCTCATTTCACTAAATTATACTATAAGGTAATTTACCCACTGTAAATTCATAAATGAAGTAGGGAAAAATAACCAACCTTTAGAAATAAATTATTTGGACACTAAAATCATAAAATGACATAAATTAATATATAAAATAGTATGTGTACTTCGAGTATAATTGTTATATATAATTATACACTCGAAAATGTTTAAAAAACCTGAAAATATGTATAATTAACTAAAAATTAATCAGAAAAATCATAAAATTTATTAAACAATCATATCTATAGTGGATTGAGGTGTGGCAAACATCCTAGATAGTTGATGGCAAGCTCATTTACCTAAATGACACATAAAATGTTGGATAAGGAGAATATATAAGCTTAATCGAGAGAGAAAAACCCCATTTTCCATTAAGAAACCTTAGATTCATCACCATATCCTCTTCAAAACCTTAATTGAACTTAGAGAAACTTGGCAAAAATTCAAAAAGGGGAAGAACACATAAAGGAAAAATATAAAAAAAAATAGGCAAAACTAAGCTTTATTCGTGAACATAAGTTCGAAGTGTACTTGCGAGTGAACCACTACCACTACTCAACAGTGGCGGCAACACTTAGAAGGGCCGACATTAGTAGTTAGAGGTCCAAGTTTTTCAATGGGTCAAAATTTCACCCAATTTTCAATAAGTTTTTAAAAAATTAATTTAACTCTGAAAATTATGGAAATTTTTATTTTACCATATTTTTATATATGCTTTTATAGAAAAATACCAGATTATAAAATTTTTAAATGAATATAAGACTTCCTTAAGAAATTGCATGAAATCGGTCAATTTTCAAAATTGTTTTAAACGACCCTATCGATGTACTTTCAAAACCGAACTTTTTTTGGAAAGTCATTATATTGCATGTAAGAGTTGTGAGAAGAATTTTCAAACAAAAATATTTTCTATTTTTTTTTTTTGGATTTTTGTGCCTTTAAATTTGGTGAAAAATACTATTTCTTAAAGATATTATATATTTGGCCTTAAGGAGAACCCTTTTATATCAATTTTGGAAGTTCAATTATGTTGTATAATATTATGGGATATGATCTGGAGTTGTGTGGTTTGAGTTGGAGTTGAAACATGTGCAAGTTGTTAGGTTTTAGGCTTAATGGATTATTATGTAAATATGATAAATTGGGGAATTTAGTAATATGTGTTCCTTAGTATGATAAACCCAATATATGAACCTAATTTAGCATGTCTATCATTTGGAATGTGATATTGGAATAAGTCATTCATTGTATACTTGCAAAATGACTCTGTTTAGAGAGTTCTTTAGAGTGTTGGTTTGATAAAAGGATGATTTAATTTTAAGCTCAAAAACTTGATTAGAAGGTTAGCTAATGTGAGTAACTTAACTAAAATGACATTAGAAGGCTAATAAGAGACTTCCTATTTACTAAAATGGTTTTCAAATACTTCTCTAAAGAGTTCTAAGGTAAAAACTATATTAAGCCTAATGTTTAGAGCCTTACTAAAGAGACTTCGGTAATAAGCTAAAATTTAACCAAAGACTTAATAAACCTATCTAAACTAAATCAAAACTAAATATGAAGCATTAAAAACAATTCATATACTTTTTACTTAACAAAAACTAAAATATTTATGTCGATTGTTTAGGTTCTTGTGAAGGGATTGAGTACGAGAAGTAAGATTAACTCGAGTCAACATCAAGTAAGTTAGGCTCAATGCTTAATGGTATGTTGAAGTATCATATCAGGATACTTGGAGAATTAAGAGTGCTTATTTATAGTTGTAACTAGATTGCTTGTGCTTGTGCTTGTACTTGTACGTGTGTTATGCGTATGCTTGTGATACTGATTAATGATTGGAAGTTGAACTCTAAGTGCTATTTTCTGCTTAAATATTTTGTGTCTAGTGTATTTGAACTTGATTGCTCACCTTAAAAATTGGACTAATCTTGATTTAACTAAGGTCTAACATGACATTCATAACAACCCAATAGGGGTAACGATTAGGTTGTCAAACCAAATATCAATATTTTGATGAAGATAGCGAAAATGGTAGTTTTTGCTACCTTTAATCGAATTAAGTGATAGGAGATGGGGTCTCGGTAAGGTTGGGAACTATAGTTCGAATGTTGTCTAAGAAGAAAGGTGTTCTCCATTGCACAAGTTCAGATTTAGTTTGATAGTGTTATGTTGAGACTTCCTAATCCGAGTTAGAGTAGACATAATTTCT
Source organism: Lumnitzera littorea (assembly GCA_024138015.1). NCBI lineage: Eukaryota > Viridiplantae > Streptophyta > Magnoliopsida > Myrtales > Combretaceae > Lumnitzera > Lumnitzera littorea. The sequence continues at coordinate 47,214,945 of JAMXBB010000006.1, read as the reverse complement.
CTAACTGCGCAATGGATTGATTAAACATTGTGTGATGACTTATCATTTGCTTGTTACATTGGATCTAATTAATGATTTGATAACTATGATTGTTTGTGTACTCTTATGACTCCATTTTATCTTATCGAGTTAGTTGTGCTCACATCTCAATAAACTATTTTACCGATTTGGATTAGTACCTGAAGATACTATGTTACAATTATCCACAACTTAGTTCTAACAAGTCGAGGAGTGAAGATGAGAAGTGTCTTCTCATTTTGTTTTTCTTTTGTAGGAAAACTCTAAGGTCCTCTTGGGAGACCATATAGTTTTCATTGACTCTCTAATATATCTGCTATATGTAATAAAATCCTTTTGTAGAGTTATACAATACTTTTGGAAACTTACTTACCTCCTATGTATATATAATTATGCAAAAGATCTAAACTATCTATAATATGAGAAAACATATCTTGTAAAGAGTTACTCTACAAGTAAAATATATTATAGGTGTCCATTTGACTACTTCAAAGCTAGTTGAGTCGTTGATCACCTTATGTCAACTATACCTACGTTAGTAACTAAAGTAGATAGTTTCTAACTTAATTGGTTTATACGACGGTACTGTTATGACTCATCGAGTTTAAGGCATGATAGTGAAGCCTATGTCTTTAATTTCAAAATTAAAGTTCGAAGAATTTCTAACAATAACATGACCATAGTCACCAACCACAGTTGTATTCCCTAGCTATGATCTTTTTGTAATTAATTTCAAAACAATTCTTGGTAGAATTACTGCAAGGTATTGTTCACGCCTATCTACAACATCCATGTACCTTCAATTTTCTATGATTCACTTACTATTTGAAGATTATTCTATATATATATTATATATAGAAGATAGATGTTTGTACGATATAGAGAATAAAGCGAAGAGAGAAAAGGAGAGATGGTAGAATAGAATACTTTTTAGGTTTTGTTTTATTTTTCACTATGAAAGTTGTTTATCTTCACCATGATTATAGCTTAGAGCTTTGATAACTAGACTTGAGATCCATTGAGGTAACAACGTAGTATACTTTAATTGTCTTCTTTTTAACATAATTCTGTTATTTTTATTAATTCAATTGCATGTTTTTCCTTGAATTAAGTTGTTATTTTTAGAGTTTCAACTTAATTGTTTGATTTTATGTATTAAAGTCATGAGGTTAATACATAAATAGATCTACTATAATTGAAGGGATTTGCTATAAGGTTAGAGATAAGTTTTAAATTTCTTCCAGAATTAATTATTTTATGCTCGTATGTGGAATTGGTGATCTTAATGTTGTTCTAGGGAGTCCCATCTCAAAAGCGATTTAAGTAAGATGTAATTAATATTAAAATTTAATAGAGAAGCGATTCTTATTAGATTAACATTTGAATTCCTCCGGTTAATAAAAATATGAAATTCATTAAAAATCATATGATCCTACGTGTTACACTTATAGCGATCAAGGTCTAAATATCCTAATTTATGTTTATTTAATTTTGTTTTATGATTGCATTATTAGTTAATTTTTTAATTTGTTTATGTGTCTTTATTTTTCAATTAATTCATCATCAATATTGCAATTTAATATAAGATAGAGTAATTAGAATGGGTGAGTAAGTGTTCAGTCCTCATGAGATTGGCAACGCAAGACCCTTGTAAGTTTCTATACTATTACTCAACAGATGCACTTACCTACTAGTGGTAGTATACGCTCTACCAACCCCCTTCCTCTATAAATAGCCCAAGTACTCCAATGATAGGACACCTTGACTCTTTGTGCACTAAACTCTTTTTGTGAACCTTGAGCATTCTTACTCAATTTTTTCTCACATAAAGTACTGATTTAAGTATTTGAGTAATCACACCTGACAACATCTCGGCACTTCTCATTGTGTTCTATTTTGTAGGATCCATTACACCTTTACACAAAGCCTAACCAACTTACTCTACCAAATCCTACTGACAAAAACTAGTATTCACCTTCAACTATTTGTACGATAATAGCCATTTTAAGTTAAAGGACAGTCAAAGGAATTTATTATAGAATTTAATTTTTAACAAGTGTAACACAAAAACTAATTTATTGCATTCATAGTTGCTATATATTCATCAAACAATTCCTAAAACTATGGTAAAATAGAATTCATATTTTAAAAAAAGTAAACTAATAAGTATCCAAAGTATTATTCCTTAAGCTATAAACATTTTGATTTTGTTCATCAAATATTATAATTTTAGAAAAGGAAACAAGTTATAGTGTGTTTCTTTTTTCCTTGTTAGTAAGGAAAATAGAAAAACCTTAAAACTATCGAGTTGGTGATTCACACTTAACAAATATGCAAAATAGATTATAAATGCAATTTAAGTTTGGAACTCCTAACCTCTATCATGGAATTCAAAGCCTAATGTTTTGGACCATAAACCAATTTCATTTATTAATGTAGCTGAATTATAGTTAAGTTAAATAGACCTAATAGCCCAAAATGGATTTTGGGTCAATGATTGGCTAAGCCCATTGATTTACAAAACTTGAGCCTAATATGTACCATCAGTTGATGCATCTATGATGCATATGCAAAAAGAAATATTGTTAAGTTTATATTTAAATAAGAAAATCTTAAGAATATAGTTTATAAATCAAATTTGAAAAATATGTCAAATAGTTTTAATTGTCTCCATAAAATGTAACATCATGTGATTTATATTGGTGGACATGGGGTGGCTAAAACTGTAACATTAATGAAATGGAAAGAATTTAGTCATAATTAAATTATCTTAATAATTTGCAAGGAGGTCTAGGATCCAATATAGCATGTATTTGTTTAATAATATTGATAGATTAGACATAGATAATAATATATACAAATACAATTGTTGAATCAAACTATATACACATGATGCTTACATAGAAAACAACAAATGTAAATTTTACAAGATTCAAATTCTATATTCTTGAAATTCATTAATTCTATTTTAATGAAGTAACTTGCAACTTTTCATACTTTGAAAAAATTGTGGAAGGCACATTATAAGGATGTAGCTCAAATATATTGATAGTGAACATAAAGATATTAAAATAAATGACATGAAATGTGAAAGTATAAAAAAAATTGCAATATTTGGATATATATTTTCAACATGTCAAAATATGATGAAGATAAAATAAATTATAAAAAATTAAATCAAAATATATAATTAACTTTCCTTTTATATTTTAAATATACAAAACTTCATAACAATTTAATGATTTTGATTAGCTAAAGCATATAAGAAGGTGGAATTATAATGTTTCCTTAAAAATGAAAGGATGTATTTAAAATGAGAAGGAAGACTTCCTAATTATATTTAATTTGTTTCTTCGATGATTAGGGAAATTAAGTTCTCTAAATGCAATATATAATTAAAATTATATGAATAAAACAATCATAATGCAAAATTAAAACAAAGAAGTTGCCATGTCATCTTTTTGAGTCCAAATAATTAAGAAAAAAGAGAGGATTTGGATCCTGTAAAATTATTTTTTTTCTAACGTTCCAAAAATTACAAATCAATTATTATTATTATTTAGATTTCTTCAAAAGGATGACATTGCAATAAGGTTACAGAATATTTCAAAAATCTAAACAATAACAACCATTGATTTAAAATTTTAGGAAACTTTAAAAAAAAATAATTTCAAAGGATCTATTTCCAAAAATAACTTCAAAAAGAAATAAATGTTTGGCATTATTGACTACTTTTTGAAGAACACAAAGGAGATTTACTTAAGATGCTACTGTGGCGCTTGAGAACCTCCCCTATAAGATGAAACCATGACAAAGTAACATAATTATTTTTCGTAAAAATAAAATAACCATTTCTAAGTATAAGAAGAATCGAAACTTTTAACAATTAAGAAAAACAAATTATATAGAAGATTTGAATGATGAATTCACCAATAATCATTTTGGATTATCCCTTTGCAATAACAACATAGACATAACAATGGAATTCATTCATGTACCCTATTAAAAATATAAACAATTTTTATAGTCAAACACCTTATTTGCAACTTTCAAGTTATAGAATAATCAACTTAAAATCCTCAGGACATCAATGTGAATTGATTGGAAAACACTAAGTTATTATTTTATTTCTTACATGGAAATTATATAATACCAAACTCTAATCTAAATGTGTAGCCGGACCACTATGTAGGCATGGTTATTGCAACATCGCTCGAGATGCGATTGATCGTTCAAATTCTTGTTAAAGCCTTGCCAACAACCGTTGAGGTGTCCATCGCAATTATACTTATTCCTTACATTCATTTAGAAGTTAAAAGATGGCTTCGTCACTAATTTATGTTTAAAATTTCAAACTTTCTTTGAAGAGTGGCCTTTGCACTAAACCTGTAAATGCATGTAATGCTTACCATTGTGTAGAGAAATTACCGTAGAAATGATGTTCAGATAGAGTTCAAAAGGATACTAAGAACTAAAAAGAATATAAAGCCAAAAAAGACAAGGGACAAAAATTATAAACAATTTTGTAAAGACAAAGTGCTTATCAAATACTTTATTTTACATACAATTTCAAGTAATCTTCTATGATTGGCTTCTGCAAACTGAAATATATATATATATATATATATATATATATATATATATATATATGAATAGAGAAACACAAACCACCGATCCATTTGGCTAACTTATACAATGACAAGAAAATATTCAATAGCTGAAAGAAAAATTACACCAGTCAATTCGACCATACACGATGCAAGACTTGAGCATATATTTATTTGCTTGATAAATTGTACAGTTTAAATGTGTTTCTTCAGAAGGAATTTGCTCTTCGGAATGAAATGATTATAGGGAAAATCAGTTGTGAGACCGAAAAGGATAGTTAACTTGGACATGTAAGGAAGTCAAAAATTAAAGGAAAAACCAGGTTCAATCAAAAGTTGAACTGAAATTGAGTCCCAATCAAACTAAGTTAAACCTTAGGGGTCAAACCAACACCGGAAAAAATAAGGATTTTAACCTTTCTGTTTGATAGCCTTATCTGCGCATGTAAATGGAAGATCAGTGGATGAAATATGTATTGATCTTGGCACTTCTTCCTCCTTATGATGACTATTGACCTTAGCACTTCTTCCTCCCCATGATTTTGAGCACTAAATAAATAATTGTAAATTGGACTCATTTGAAGGGCTGACTTATTTTGGCAATAAGAATATTTCTAAATAACAAATTATAGTCTCTCAAATCATGATCAACATTCATAATAATGCTCTATGCATCACAATTACTAAATCCTAATCTTTTAACTAAATATTTTCAAACCTAGTACAAACCCTAATCTTAAACATAGGAAAAAGGTATAAATATTAATTTTGAATAAATCTTGACTTGAACAATATTATATAAATTTATTATGAGATATTACGCTCCGAAGTCATAGAATCGTAACAGTCCTATCGTATAAACCAACCTATAATAATAACTGACCTCATAGTGCCTATCATAGATATGATCTACTCAAGGCATTGACGACTCCTCGCTTTAAAATAAACAATTCAATTAAGAATTTAGTTAAAATTTATAGTAATGATTAAAACATTAAGTCATTATATATAATTACCTGTATATTACCGTAGAATTCATAAGAGATTCTACATCATAACATAACAACTAGCTACTTTACATATCATATATCAATTCTTCATCCAAAAGATACTAGTAAGACCTTAAATAAAACTTGATCATTGACCGGTTGATTCTTACTCCCCAAAGTTTCAAAAGAGAACTAACTTCTAGATAATTGTAACATGGCATAATAATCAAAATAATCAAAAATCAAGACCTGCAAAAGAATCTATGTAGGTATGAGCGACTACAGCTCAGTAAATTGAATTGGAGACTCATGAATATATACAAGTACAATCAAGATTATTAAGCAATTATTTTCATGAAATGCAACAAACAAGTGCTATTATATAACATAGTCCAGTCCGTTACGAAATTAGAGTAATTTCACTCGCTCTAATTCGGGTTAAGGAGTTTCCGTTAATGCAACAGCTCATAACCAAACCTAGGTTTGTGTAATGGAGACACCACTCCCCCTAAAACTATCCTTCGAACCAATGCTTTCATCCTCACTGCGACCTCCTCTCCTGTCACTTAGTTCAGCTAAGGTGAGGAAAAGATCATTTTGCTATCCAGCGCTATCCTTTTCAAAGGTACCAATGTTTAGTTGGATAATCCTAATAATTCCCTAATAAGTTGTTGTAAATACGCAATTTTTCCCCCCCTTTATTTTTACTTTTATTTTTATTATTTTCTTTTTTCAATAGGCCATAAATTAGGAAAAACACAAAAAAAAAAGAAATTAAATAAAACCTAAAAAAATTAAGAAATTTAAGAAAAATAATAATTTTAGGAAAATACAAAAAATAAGAAAAAGTATTAAAAAAAAAGAAATTTTGATAAGATGCACAAAAAATTGAGAAATTTAGAAAACAAGAAAATTGAAAAATTACAAAAAAATTGAAAAAATAAAAGATTTTAGAAAATAACATTTTATTAAAGTAGATTTTTTAATTTTGAAATAAGTTTAGAAGTTAGGAAGTTGGGCTGTTGAGCCGTTAGGCCTAGGGCTTAAATTTGAATCTAACTCAAGCCAACCTAATTTATATGTGTAATTTAATTACACATATGGATAAGGTATAGACTAACGGTCTAACGGATAAACATTGGACATTGGCATTGGGTATTGAGTGAGAGGTCTTAGGTACGAATCATGGAGGGAGTATACAAAGTTTTTTCTTTTTCATCACATTAAAGAATGCTACGTATCAGGATCTCATTGTGTCACATATCCTGACATGTGGCAACGTCGGGTTGGACGACTCATGCTGACGTGGCACTACGTAGTATCCATGTGGCATGTTATGATCAATTAGCGCAACTGACATGGCATCATATCAATCGATTTTCTCTCTCTTTCCTTCTCTTTCTTTCCCTTTCCCTGATTTTCCTCCACTTTCCTCAGTCAAGAACACCCGACCCCTTCACTTCAGCTCCAATTTTCGCACGGATTTCACACATACACATATATACATGCAATTTCTCACTTTGATCTCATTGAGCACCTAGCCTACTGTGAATCAAACCCATTAACACATCCAAATACAGTCAAAGGAGCATTCAAATCGAGCTCCAAAATTCGGAAAAAATATAATTTTCCGACATTGTCATTTAATCCAATTCGAGCTTTCCTTGTTTTCTAGGTTCAAATTAGTGTATAAATAAGAGTTCTAGGCTTATTTCAGATCACAGACAACCACCTACAACCTCACAAGAACACTCCCAAGCCCTTTCTCTCTCTCTCTCTCTCTAGCGATCTCTTTCTCTCTCTAACCCATAGCCATGCTCAAAGGAATTCGAGCAATTTCAATCATCGCCGCGACTTCCCTACGATGAGAGCTCCTCAACCTAGCTCCCCTCATCCACCGCCATTACCTGAAGCTCCTCCACCACCTAAACCCTAACCACTGCACCTCAATCACGGTCGTAAGTAGTTGAAGACAACGACCATCCACCCTCATATCACACCCGTAACCAGCTAAAGACAACGGCTATCTACCCCTACGTCACGTCCGTAATCAGCTAAAGCCCTTCGATCATGCCCGTAACCCCTTCCAAGCGACTGCCTCAGCTGACCTGATTTAATCCACGACTGACTCACTCTAAGTCCAACCTGCGCGTCTAGCTGTATCCGAACCCTTTTTTATTTATTTATTTGTTTTATTTATTTATCCATGTAAATGTAATCAAATAAAAAAGAAGAAGAAAAGAAAAAGGAAAAAAGAAAGAAAGAAAAAAGAAAGAAAGGAAAAGTAAAGGATAGGTAGTTTAATTAGTTGTTTATTTTTAGTTTAATAAAAATAAATAAATAGATAGAAATGAAAAAAATATAAAAATAAAAGTAAGTAAATAAGGAGATAAATAATTTTTTTTCCTTTCCTTTTAACATTTAGAAAAATCAAAGTTCTTTAAAAATAATAAAAATAAACGAACCATTTGCAATTGAAGGCATTGTAGAAGTTTTCAAAAATAAAGAAAAAATCCAATTTAGGATATTCTTAGAAATTTTCTTAAATAAACCTAATTGAACTAAAAGCATAAACCAGATTGTTTTCAAAAATTAAAATCGACACAACCTACTAAAGTTTTCATTAAAAGAACTACGTACATATAATCTCGAATAGTGAGTATATAGGCACCTACAAGACAACAATAAAAATGAAAAAACCTAATTTCCCTTTTGCTTTAATTTAGATTATTTTGTTTATCCAATTAGAGTAATTAAATTGAGTCTTGTCTTTCAAAATTAAAAGATGATTTTTAAGTTTAATTCTAATTTTAGAAAGTCAATGATACCTGTAAAGGTTTAAAATTCCTAACCTCCAAACCTAAATCTCTGGTTTTCAAAAACCGTTTTACAAAATTGGTTTTTCTCGTTAGACTAGTGACTAAGTTATAACCAATCTACCCAATTGGTTATAACTTTACTATTTTTCTCGACTTTGATTAGGTGGTGACTCCAAAGTTGTTTTCAAAACAAAAAGAAACGGTTTTCTTTAAACCCTAGTTGAGAATCAGTATTAAATGGGTAGGGTTCAGTACTGATCAGCTTAAAGAAGACGTAATTTTATAAAAGAACCAGGAGGGTGAAAAACCAATCTCGATAGTTGCAATGTTTGACAAAATTAGGGTATTTAAATCGATTAAGATTAGGTTCGATTTAGGGTATTTAACTAATTCCACACCAATCCAATCATAACAATCATTTACCATAACATAGATTTCAACACAAAATTAGATGCGTAAGCAAATACATAAAATTACTTACAGTCATAATCATACACAATCCTAAGTCTCCGAGTACTCTAAAATAGTACTCTAAATACAGTACAGTATTAAACCCAAGTTACCTGAAATCCTTAATCGCTCAATCAATCAGTTACAAGTTGGATCGTCTCCATGTATCCTACAATATAAATACACTTTTTAGTATTTATACTTTAATGATACGTATTTTAGATTATGATTTAACTCAATTCTCCTGATATACCTATTATTTATTAACGATGCATTTTACGTTAGTTCGGGGTTCAGTTTTCGAATCTGATTCCAACTACGAGTAAATCTTAAAATACGTTTTAAACCTTAATGTGAAATTAATCACATTAAGCTCGAGTATTTTAATATCATGCTAGGTTTTAATTCAATAATCTAACTCACTCGGTATACTCTAATCCTGATTAGTGTATTGGGTTTATTCTCGAAGCAATAAAATTTTATATTTTTCGTATAATTATCTAAAATTAAGTTTTATACCAGATTTAATACATATTAATATTATCATTATATTTTCCAATTTAACCCAATATTTTATAATTATCATAATTATAATTATACATATTATCAATTAATCTATATATATTACATAATTCCCATGTTAATTGCATTTAACACTCCCAAGTACTATGATTATGTTACCACATCAAAGATTAACATCCCTAAATATCTAATTACCTTCTAAATCAGTAATTAGTCATTTAATCACTTAATTAATCCAAAATTATTCATTTTTCACTTCATTTTTGGGCTAAAAAATTACTTAAAAATTTTGAAAATTAATTTTTAAAAAATGGCTTCATAATACTGTTCTATATTACTTAAGTAGTCTATCAAAAAAGATTGAGCTCAAAACTACACTCCTAAGCCTATTTATTTATGATTCTAAACATATTTGATTTCTTAAGCATCCTATATTTACAGATGTAATTAAGATTAATCAATATTTATCAATATTTTTACCTAAATCTAAATATAATAAAACATCATAATAACAAAATTCATACTTTTCTGGAATGAATTAATAATTTTAATAAATTTTGTAAAATCGGATGAAATTTGGGACTCACCTGATTCTTGAACTTTTGGCCACTAGAATCGGTCTAAGGATTGTCGATTGACCCAAGTGTTGGTTTTGGAGTAGGGTGGTGGTGGTGGTTTGGTTCCAGGTGGTAGTGGTTTAGTTCCAAGTGGTGGTGGTATGTGGGTTTGGCCTACTGGCTCCTATAACATAGATTTATGAAATTTTTTTGAAACCCTAATTTTTCTCTCAATTTTCGATGCTCTCCAATTTTTTTCCACTTCAAACCAACCAAATGAGCTTTTATAATTTTCTTGCTATTTATAGAGGTGTAAAGCAAATCTTATGTATTAATTAGATAAGACTAAGCATATATCCTCTTCCATTTTGCCTTTTAAGTGTTTGATTTTAATTGGCCAAAATTTGTTTCTTCATTCCTAACCTACCAAGCAAAGATTGACCTCTATGGAAAGGATGATTCATTGATTTTTCTTTAATTTTTTTTTTATAACTTTCTTCAATTATTTAGCAATTTTCTAGTAATTTTTTAGACATTTTAGGTAATTTTACGTATTTTTACATACACATAAAGATATATGGAGTATAAGTAAATACTCCTAAATATTATTTAGGTTATTCTATAATTTTTAGTATGCATATAATTTATCTTTAATGATTTGTTAATTATTGAATTGCATTTCACACATTTCCAATAATTAAAGAGTAATTTATTTAAATTTTGAAAATTTTATATTCTCTTATTTTTATTTTCTTAAATTCTAACTTACGGATTTTATAATTTAGGCTTAATTGGATCCTTTAACTGATCGCCCTAAACTTTGTGTATTAAATTTGATCCTATAGTTACATAGCTTATTTTTAGGACTTATAGGAAATATCTTTCAAACCTAATATAAAAAAACTATTGCATCAAAAGAAAATAAATTAATAACATACCTTACTTAAATGACTTTATGCAAATTGTTTCTTTTTTAACTTTAGCAGAGTTGGATACAGGAAACTAAGAATGTAGATGGAAAGAAAATGTAATAAAGAAAAGACTAAGGAGAAAGAGACTAATATGGGGACATCAAATTTAGTCTAAGTTTTCTCATGGTTTTTTTTTTTTCTTTTAAGTCCATGCAAATGAAATGGTATTCTTTTTTATTTATTAATTTTACTTAATTATTATTATAAGGTAGGTACGAGGTACCCTAAAATTTGGAGCCTATATACTTTACAATACATGTTCCAAAGTGAGTATAGGATATCTTGATCTTTTATCTATACCATATCTTATAAGTATAAATTTTAAAAAATTATTACTTGAAACCTATCATGTAACCTTAAATACTTATCTGCAACCTAAACGATCGAGCAGGGTTCAGGTGGTTATCCTGTAAGATAGGGTTACTTGCTTACCCCTACTTTTAGATATTTTCCATCAATGTTTTAACTTATAATATCTTAAGGCTTGCACATGAAATGATAAGACTATGCACAGATCCGATTTTTTCTATATATTAAAATATCAATTTTGAAACTATACCTAGTTTTACTTTTATATACAATTCACCTTTATGTATGTGTATATGTATATATAGGCAAAAATGGGAAAATTACACCGGAGGTCATTAATGTTTAAGGATAAATTTAAATAAAGATTGTTGCTTTGAAATATTTAAATAAGGGATCAACGTTTTAGTCTATAGTCAAAATAAAAGATGCCAATATAACATCATTAACTTCATGCTAACATGTATGATTAAATAAAATAAATAGAAAAAAAACTCTAAATAATTAAATAAAATAAATAGTAAAATTAAATATAATATGCATGTAATATATAATATAGTATGTGCAAAATATAACATTTATGTAATATAATATGTNCCTAGTTTTACTTTTATATACAATTCACCTTTATGTATGTGTATATGTATATATAGGCAAAAATGGGAAAATTACACCGGAGGTCATTAATGTTTAAGGATAAATTTAAATAAAGATTGTTGCTTTGAAATATTTAAATAAGGGATCAACGTTTTAGTCTATAGTCAAAATAAAAGATGCCAATATAACATCATTAACTTCATGCTAACATGTATGATTAAATAAAATAAATAGAAAAAAAACTCTAAATAATTAAATAAAATAAATAGTAAAATTAAATATAATATGCATGTAATATAATTGTATATTATGTACAAAATATATTATATATATGTACGTAATATTATATAATATAATATACATGTAATATAATATATATTTAAATAGAAAATAAAAAATTCAAAAAAAAAAAAAAGAAAACCAAAGAAAAAGAAAAAAATCTCTAAAAAAAAAATTAAAATGGTGGCTCCAACTACCTTAGGTAGACACCTCATTTTTTGCCATTTTATTTTAGTATTTTTATTAAGCCAGGTTAAAGAAAAAGAAAAATAAAAAATAAAAAAACGAAAATTAAATAAAAAAAGAAGAAAAAAAATAATAATAAAATAAATAAAAATAAAATGTAAAGTCATCTTAAGTCAAATCGAGTCTAGTCGTTTAGGGTTAAGTCGGATAATAGTGTGTATTTAATTTAATAAATTTTAAGTTGTTAAAAAGATCAGGCTTCATTAAAATATTTTAGTCCAATCCAATATAAAGTGAATTTTTATCTAATTTATATTGAATTAGAATCGATTTAGGATTTGTTAAGTGGGTTTTTTGGCTAAATCAAGTTAGACTGAATCGGGCTCGGAAAATAGAAAGCCTAGATCAATATAAGATTTCTAGAATCTTTGATGAATTTTCAATAAATCTAAATCGATTATTACCATATCTTTCGTATCTAAGATTTGTTAAAATTAAATCTTCCTCCAAAAGATTCAATTTAGAAGCTTATAAATAGAAAGTCAACGGTAAAGTTTAGATACATTTTTAAAATCCCCAGTACACTCTCCATCCCGCACACTTCCTGATCACAACACCATCACACAAAATCACTCATAATCCGCACACCACACAGTTGCGAAAGCATACATACAACATAAACATACACCCACTACACTAGCTCATGCCTACACACAATCGTACACACTCTACAACACATTCACTACATACCGACACCCATGCCACACACCCACACACGTTGCCACTTAATCACTGTTAACTTGTGCACAACAACACACGCACTGCAACATACACCTACATACGTGATCACGCTCTTCTGTAACATACATCTACACACATAAACACAAGAACTAATCACTCTTCGTCGCATGATCTCACACTCTCCATCCCCATATTCCCTGACAATCGAACACATACTAACACCTGACCACACATTGATTACACATAGATAACACATACTAACACTTACTCCCTCGTATGGGACAACAGATACACAGACTCTTATACTAATACATGCACGAAGTTTACATGATACACACTCATAAGATCACACATTAAACACGTCGCATCTGACTTCACTTAGTCACTACTTGAAATGCCTAAGCACACATACACGTACGTACTGACGCTTCATGATCAGCACGATGCCGCACACATGTACGATCAAATTTGATACTGAGCACGCGAATGTAGTCCAGACAATTACGACATGGTTAATACGAATAAGTTGATAAAGCACAATTCGACCTATTTAGGTAATAAAAAATTACTTTCTTTAATTATTTATTTTGTTTTTTAGTTAATTAATTATTTTACTAATTTGTTTCCTTTAGCATAGGTTTTTTTTTTTAATGATCATATCGTTCACTATATTTTTTAGATAATTTTCAAATTTTTTGATAAATTTAGTTAAATTGTATTTTTTAACTAAAATTGCATTTTTTTTAAAACATGTTTCTTTTATCCAAGATTCGTATTTTCGGGAAAAAATACGTATCTTAATATATCTTGCATGTAGGATTTAGAAAAGATCAATTTTGAAACCTAATGATCTTTTAAAAAAATATATATAAAATCTTAATTAGAGTTTTTTTTTTTCAAAAAAATTTAGTTAGTTAAGGTTTTTTAAAATAGATTCATCAAATTAGATTTTTTTTAAGACCTTTTTTTAACATAATAAATTGTTAAATAAACGTAAATCTAACTTGATTTTCAAATTTAAAAAGACTCACCCATTAAATCTTTTCAAAAAAGAATAATGTTGGTTTGATCCAACTAATAGGTACATAGACACTTTTGGGATAACCGTATAAAAAATATATATTTTTTCTTTTTCCTAAAAATTAGTAATAAAAAATAATAAAAAGTTCATTTTAATTATGTTTTGCATATTTATATATATCTTAGTATTAAAAAAAAATAAAAATAAAGCCCATTAATTTTTTTTTTATTTTTTACATGATAACTTAGTCTTAATAGGTTAGTCTTTTAACTTAGTTTTTCTAGTTAATTTTCTAAAATTATTTTTTAACAAAATCCGTAGATCGATAGCCAAATTAGAGTTTTTTCACTCGAAAACTCTAATGACCATGATTTCATTTTTTACCAATGTAACTGGTTAGTAACTACAATTTTTTAAAAGAAAAATATTTCCTTGATTTAATATCAAATAATTTATGTTGAATGAGCTAAACTTAATATAAGTTGAATTAAAGAAAGTGAAATAGGGCTTGACACCTTAAGGTTGGGGTATGCCAAATTAGCCATTAAGTACATATGTAGGTTGCGACTCACTTGTTACGCCTTGAAACGGTAAGGTTGCAATAGTCCTACTATACAAACTATTTTAGGATAGAAGTTGATCTTACAACTACTATTTTAAGTCTGATTTACAAAAGACATCATGACTAACTTGCTTTGAAGTAAACAATTCACAAATTAAACATGTTATTTACTTAAGAAAATATGAAAAATATATACTACCTAAATTCTAAGTAATGTTACATGATTTAATAACCTAACCTTACTTAAATAATACATACATTAATAATAGAAGGTTAAAAAATAAGAATTAAAATCTTAAAAATGTAATTGATCATCAGTTTTATTTTCTCACTCCTTATGATCCAATAGTAGCTAGCCTTAGGGTAGTTATGATACTGCTTCCATACTAACACTTGCAATAATATCTATAAAGATATAATCAATTAACCACTCAATAAATTGAAACAGAGACATAAGACTATACATCACGTACAAGCAGGGTTATCGATCGATTATTTAATTACAATGCAACGAACAAATACCATCATACGACATTAATTGATTCATTATGAGATTAGAGAAATTACACCAGTTTTAATTTAGGTTAAGGAGTTTAATGCATATTTCAACAGCTCATGACCAAATTTAGGCTTGTGCTATGAAGACATCGCACCTCCCGCGACTACTTTCAAACCATTATCCTTATCATTGTTGCGACCTCTTCTCTTATCACTTAGCTCAATTAAGGACGGAGATGAGACTATTATGATATATTTATACCTTTTGTAGGGGTAGGTATTTAGTCGGATAACCCTAAACGTTTTCCTTAGTAGATTGTGATGCATGTTCGATTTATATTTACAAGTTATATATTTGATTAAATCTAATTAAAGGTGTTCAATTATTTCACATAAAACAAGCAATTATAGTCTAAAGCATTAAACTAAAATTATCTAATCAAACCTAGAAACATAAACATACAAACATGCACATAATCAAGCTATTTAATAGACACAACCAAGTATAATGTTAAGTGTTTGAGTACTATAAAACAATACTCTAAAATATAATGATGTATTGATCCTAAACTTACCTGAAGTCCCCCATGTGCTCACTTAAGTTTAATGCAGGGTTGGATCGTTATCGCTTACTCTTATATTATAAATATCATTTTAGTATTTATATTCTTACTTATATAAGCTTTAAATCATTAGTTTTAGTTTAAAATTATAATCTTACTTATTTGTTCGAGTTTTATATTATCTATAATTAAACTAATTTTTGATTCAATTTCTAAATCAGTAACTAAATTAGGTTATAATTCAATTTTGGTTATAGTTTTTTATTCTAAACTCTAGGAATTCCTTTGGAACCAATTTGTAAAATTCATCTAATTTTTTTTTTTTTGGGTATTCTAAGTCTCCTATTTAGCTCATAGTCAGTATTCTGATTTGTATTGTATACTCTGTTCTTAAAATAACTTCTAAATTTAGTTCCAATGTGAAAGTAATCGATATTTTCCACATAATTTCCGAAATTTATATTCTAAACTAGATTTATATCCTATTATTAATATCATAATATTGTTAATTTATTTTAATAATTTTTTTATCCACTTAACTTCTCATTTCCATGTGTTATTCATTTACACCTAACCATCACATAATACACATGTTTATATTCCAAACACTACAAATATTATTTCTCATTACCAACTAATATTTCAAGATGTTTAATTACACAATAAATCAGAATTTATAAGATAACTATAAAACAACACTTATAACTATGGAAACGAGATTACTTAGAAATATAGAACACCGGAAAAAATTAAATCTTCTAATTTCTTTTTCTTCTTCTTCTTTCTTTTCTTTTTTTTTTTTCTCTTCCTTGTTTTTCTTCTCTTTGTCTATTTCTCTCTCTCTCTTTTTTCCTCTCTTTCTCTCTAAGGATGCCACTAGGCGAGTTATTATAGGGTTTCAAACCTACTAAAAACTCTATAGAGTTTTTGGTTGGGTTCTAGAAATGGTTCTCAAACCTTATAGAATTCTAGGTTGGGTTTTAGGATTTAGAAAAAACTCGACAAAAAACCCGAACCCAGTTAAAAGTAATAATATGATATAGCAATTTAGTATTAGTTATAAATGATAAAACATAATAATTAATAAAAAAATATCTTATCTTTTTCATACTTTGTCTTTCAAGAAAACTTTAGCTTTATCTCTTTCTCTTTTTTACATTTTTTGTGACTCTCTTCTCTCGCCTTTACTCTCTCTCTCACAGCTAGTTGACTACATTCCTTAGTTTCTATCTATCTCCTTTTCATCAATCGTGTATTAATTTAAAATAAACAGAAGTTGGTTTAGTTTGAAATAATCATACGCCATTTGTTTTATTATTTAAAACAATCCATATGCATTGCTTTAATTTTTTGTATACACCCATAAATCAATTTTTTATTAGTATTATTAGGTCGGCTCAGGTTTTTAATGCATTTCACAAAACCTTATAAGGGTAGGTTCTAAAAACAGGGTAAAAACCCTGTAGGATACTAATACGGAACAACAGCAGCAAATCTTGAAAACTTAGAATGGGTTGAATGGGTATAATAGATAAGAAGTGAAATGGTTGGTTTCAAAGGTGAATGTGAATGGATATCACACATCAAGACACAAATACTATTAAGGGATTGAGCTTGAAATGGGGTTTGATACAACTCACAAATGTTAAATGTCGTTCGGGATTCAAATGGAGATTAGATGTAATTCACTAACTAGTTCAAATAAAAGGGTTTACCACAATCTTTGGGTCAAGATCGATAAAAACGCAGGAAAGATTAAAGATTTTGATCTATACTCGATAATTCGGCAATGCTAACTCAAGAGTAACCTTGCTCATAAAGGAAAAAATTCTAAAAAGAAAGAATATACTTTTCTATCTATCAATGTATCTCTCTGATGTTTATAGATGTTACTATTTATAGCAAGTCCTAAACCCTAGTGGCAAAACTATAAATACAGTACAAAGCCTTAAACTCTAAAGAATTGGGCCCATAAATAAAATAAAGGAAAACATGTATAAGGATGCAAAACTGTATGTTTATAAGGGAAGTCGGCATGCAATCACTCGACATGTCTTGGAAAGAGTAGTATTTGAACCGGACGGAGTCGGTAGTTAGATGTACGGGTTCAGGAAAGAGTCCAAAAAGTCTCGCTTGACTTAGACAAGACACTAAAGAGGTCGGCTCACAATTGTTGAGTTCTAAAGTTAGTCGACACTAGTCTCTCTATGTCATACCGAGTGAATCCTACTCTCGGCAATGTGGTCTCTCAACTACTTGGTCAACAATAGACTTGTTGCCAAGTGGTTATTTTTCTTCCTCTCGTCATTCTGGCTTCAACTCGGCCTCAGCAAGCATTGATTGACCCTGGCATCGAACGAGTAAGCTTCGGCTTGAATGTAGTCCGATGCTGATTCCCATCATTACCGTGGGTCTGAAAGGAAGTCGTCCTCGATGTTAAGCGTTGAGCATAGGTTGGGATGTCGAATAAACTCCTCTTCCCTTTTCGCCTCACTATGGGTGTCAAGTGTCTCTAGATTTCCTTAACGCTCATAGCGGTTAAGCAATAGTTCTTCTAATCTTTCCAAACAGTGTAAGTGTTGAGGAAGTCGGCATGGATTGCTTTCCAATCATACTCCCATGGTTGGCTAAGAAGTAATTTTGTGGCACTCATTGGGACCACATCAAAGTCAATCTCATCCTCATATTGTCCTGCCTTTAATGCAATTCGAGCTCACTTATGCACATGGACCATAACCTTGTCATTAAACTGCTTCAATCCATAAGGTCGGGGGTGCAAGTAGGTCGGCAATTTCATCTCTTCTACTAACTCGGCGAAGATAATATTGGTGCAACTACCTCCATCAATAACCAAGGAACAGGTCTTCCCATTTACTAGGCACTACATATGAAATAAATTTTCCCTTTGTCCGGGATTTGCTTTCAGGTCAGCTCGTGTTGCCATAGCTAAGAGCTTATCTAGGTCCTCAGCATAGACATCCTCTTCTATCAACTGGTCTTCCAAACTTTTGTCACTTTGACTCTCGATTTGAGCTTCGAGCCCTTTGCCCTTCAAGACCATTACCCTCTTATTCGGGCATTAGGACACAATGTGTTCATAACCTAAGCATTTGAAGCATTTGACATCTCGGGCCTTGTTATCGGGTGTCTTTTCTTTCTTGGCAATCTTCTTTTCGGCATGGATAGGTCGGCTAGGCTCTCCTATCTCCATTGTCCTCTTTAGCCCTTTTCTCTTGGCATACCTCTCAAGTTCGAGGCTACCTTGTTAAGGTCAATTACTTAGCCTCTGATGCCTTCTCCTCCTCTATCTCTTTACTCATAAGGCCAAATTGATTAGCTTGTCTAGAGAGTTGAACGACTGCAATTCAACTATGTCGACAATATCATCTCGGAGTTTACTCAGGAACCTAGCAATGGTATAATCTTGTGGCTTAGTAATCTCACATCTCATCATCAAGGTCTCAAACTCTTACAAATACTCTTCAACAGTATTTTGACCTTATCTTAGGTGTTATAATGCATGGAGCATATCTTGCTTGAAGTAGGTTAGCACAAAGCGTTGATTCATCAATTGCTTCATAAGCCTCTAAGTTTTGATCAGCTCTTCTCCTTCAGCATCTCGCTTGGCAACCAACTTATCCCACCAAAGGCTTGCATATTCAACAAGGGATAATGAAGCTAACTTAACCTTTGTTCGATCATCATACTCGTAGTACTTGAATGACTTCTTGATCGGGAACCTAGTTAAGGAACTCTTCAAGTCGGCTACTTCCACTGAAGGTTGGCAACTTAAGCTTTATATTATCAAGTCTTTGGCCACGTGCTTAAGGTTCATCCCTTGCATTCCGAGTAGGTGAGTTCACCTGGGATCGACCACTTTCATTCGAGCTCTGCTCGACCACATCTCTTCTCAGCCTTAGTTCTCTTCTTCGGACTCCTTGATTTGCTTCGGAGTTAATACTCCTTTCATTTCTTCTTCTTGGCTCAGCAGCTCTTCACAGCTGTTGCTCATTGTCATCAAGCTCATTAGAACCACTTCTATTGGCAAGTGTTTGTTTCCTTCTTTCTTTTCAGCCATTACGTCTGCGACCTCTGACTAATCCAGTGAGTTCTTGGATAGAGTTGATGAGATTCTAAATTTGATATTCCAAGTTATCAACACGTCGTCTCAAACTTCTACGAGGACTATTACCAGTGTTGTTGACATTCTTGTCTGTATAGTAATTTTCCAAAAAATTGAATAAACAACAAACACAATTTCAGTAACCTGGAAACAACCACTACTCGACTTCTGCAACCACCACTACTGACAAACACTTCCACAACAACTAGATTCAACTATTGAAATTAATGTTACTAGACTCAAGTGCAGCACAATACTACGACTACAAACAACACATTACATTATAAAATGACGAAGAATAGATGTTCAAATAGCTAAACAAACTTTGAAGAACACTAACACGTGTGTCTTCCCAAAGCTCCGATACCAATATGATATGTAACAATGGTAACGGATCTTGAAAACCTATAATGGGTTGAATAAATATGATGGACAGGAAGTGAAATGGTTGGTTTCAACAGTAAATGTGAATAGATATTACGCACCAAGATGCAAACACTATTAGGGGGTTGAGCTTGAAATGGGGTTCGATACAACTCAGAACACTAAATGTCGCTTGAGATTCAAATGAGGGTTAAATGCAGCTCAATAACCGGTTCAAATAAAGAGGTTTACCACAATCTTAGGGTTAAGATCAATAAGAATGCAAAAGAGATTAAAGATTTTGATCTACACTCGATAATCCGATAATGTTAGCTCAAGAATAGCTTTGCTCATAAAGGAAAAATTTCCAAAACGCAGGAATATACTTTTCTATCTATTAACGTATCTCTCTGATGTTTACAAATATTACTATTTATAACAAGTCCTAAACTTTAGTGGCAAAACTATAAATATTGTATAAAGCCTTAAACTCTAAAGAATTGAGCACATAAATAAAATAAAGGAAAACATATACAAGAATACAAAACTGTATGTTTTATAAGAAAAGTCAGCATGTAGTCACTTAACATTTCTTGGAAGGACTAGTATCCGAACTAGATGGGATCGGCAATTGGATGTATGGGTTTAGGAATGAGTCCTTGAAGTCTTACATGGCTTAGTCGAGACACTAAAGAGGTCGGCTCATAATTGTTGAGTTCTAAAGATAGTCGACACTAGTCTCTCTATGCCGTAATGAGTTAATCCTATTCTCGGCAATGAGTCTCTCAGTTACTTGGTCAACGACATACTTGTTGTCGAATGGTTATTTTTCTTCCTCTTGTCATTCTAGCTTCAACTTAGCCTCGACAAGCATTGATCGGCCCTGGCATTTAATAGGTCAACCTCAGCTTGGATGTAGTTAGAAGCTGATTCCCATCAAGTACTTTATAGGGTTTTAAAAAGCCTTATAAGATAGTAGGTTGGGTTTGGGTTTGGGTTTGGGTTTAGGTTCAGCCTTTATAAAACCCATTTCGAACTCACCTTAGTAACATCTCTATTTTTCTCTCTCCTTTTGTCCTCTCTTTTTTCTCTCTCCTTTCTTTCTCTCGTCCTTTCCTTGTCTGATTCTTACCATAGCTTA
The DNA here is from genome assembly GCA_024138015.1 of Lumnitzera littorea. Classification (NCBI taxonomy): domain Eukaryota; kingdom Viridiplantae; phylum Streptophyta; class Magnoliopsida; order Myrtales; family Combretaceae; genus Lumnitzera; species Lumnitzera littorea. The sequence continues at coordinate 47,193,632 of JAMXBB010000006.1, read as the reverse complement.
ATAGCCAATATATATATATATATTTATATATATAAGACTTCATCACCTTATTAAGGCGGTTATGTAAACACCTAATTTTTGCCTTCTATAGTTCTAGTTTTTGTTTTAGGGTCCTAATTTTGAAATTAAAAAAGAAAAAATATATACAAATAAAAAAACAATAAAATAAAATAAAATAATTCAAAAAATCATGAAAATACAAAAAAAAAAGTGAAAAAAGAAAAAGGATTTTTAGATTTTTAGATTTTTAGAAAGTAATTATTTTAAGGTTAATTAGATTAGTTTTGGTCCGGTTCAAATAGTTTTAAAAAGTTATGTGGTTTAACTACAATTTAATTGTATTAAAAATTAAAGTACAGGCTAATGGCCTAACGGATAAGTATTAGAGTATTTGATATAGAGTTAGTTTGAGGTCATAGGTTTAAGTTTCGCTATGTACCTATGTGCTTTTATTTTTCTATCCTTTTTATATTTACAAAAATCGAGTTAAGCGTACATGATCACATCTAATCAAATCTTTTTTTATTTTTATTAAATTAGATTTGAATTAATATAAATTATTTGGATCTAATTTAATTTTTATCAAATCAGATTAAAATCAATATAATGGATTCGATTCGATTCGATACAATTCGTTTTAGACTTTATAAATATAAAGTGCGTGGCATAAAAGAAAAAAAAAATTCACAATTATACACACATACCAAAATGAAAAAATAAATTTCAGTCAATTCGATTCTACTCCAATTCCCCACTGCTGTTCACACAGTAACAAACACCTCTTTCGCACTCCAGGCTCCAATCGTACGCCGACCTTTGCAGGCGGCTACCCGTCCTCCATCCACACTTACAGCCAACATGCAAAGAACATAGTATGCCAATTCCAACATGCCCTAATGAGAACTCTAATATGACGTTATTGCAGCAAGTCCACGCCAAACTCAAGTCCACGCCGCTACACTTGCTGACCAAAAACCTACGACAACTCTGGCACGTACACAACAGAGCAACATAGAAACAATTCTCACGCACTGCACTGTCAATTACTCATACACTGCTGCACTTCATTGAATGAACAACGAACGCATCCATCTACATACAGTTGTAGTACATGCTATCACATTCCTCTGTTGACCGACACTTCACTAACCAGCATTAAGTACAACACAATCCAGTCGTTCACATACAAATTTCGAGCATGTCGTTGTCCACTTTACTAAACACGCTAATTAGCATGCCAACCAACGTCTGTACGATTACTACTACAGTACATCTACACCGACGTCTAATAGCATACGGACGCCCCTATCACGACTGCTTTGCACTGTCCATTGACTACATCACTATCCGTAACTCACTCTCTGAAGAAGCTACACATATGGACCATAGCACCTGCCACTCGAACGATCACGCCGCTAAACGCCAACTTGCTTGAGCAACACGCCATCTCCAATGCCTATTAGTCCACAAGCTCGTAATGCATTGATATGCAATTTCCACGCTGCAGTCATACACAACAGGAACAGCAATTAGGTTCGGCCTTTGTATTTTTCAAATTTTTTATATTATATCATATTGTTATCTTAAGTAATTTAGTATAGTTTATATATAATATTTTAGAATACTTCTTTAGATTTAGTTTTAATATGGATTATTATATTATATTGATTTAAGTGAATGGTTATTTAATAGTAGTTATATAAGTATAAATGTATATAAATATTAGTATAAGGGGCGTTAAGATTAGTTTTTTATTATATATATACATTATTACATTTTATTAGTTAACATAATATATAATATTTATATATATTAGTTTAGGAGTTTTAGTATTATTTCTTATACAAGTGTATTATATGGAATTATTTTATTTCGATAAATAGTTGTATATATTAGTTTAGTGATTTTTTAAGATTAGGTTTTTTAGGGTTTCCTCATATAGAAAACTATTTTATTTTTTTAGCTTAGGTTTTTCTTTTGGCATTATGATTTTAAGATTTTCTCACTTATAAAAATTCATTCTTTTGGAAATAAAAATAATGAAAAAAACTGTTTTAAAAAAAAGGACTTTTAGAGAGTTTTTTTTTTAAAACCATTCACGAGTTAGGACCCCCTTATGTTTTGTTTAAATGAACAAAATAAATTAAAATGTAAACTCGATTGGTTTTTAAAAATCAAAATCAATCAACACATTAAAATTTTTTTAGAAAGAACTACGATCATCTGATCCCAACTAGTAGGTACGTAAGTACTTTTGAAACGACAATAAAATTTGTAGAAACTTAGGTTCTTTCTTTTCTTTTGGTTATTTTTATTTTTTATTTAAAAATATTATAATTAGAAAAATAATCTTAATTTTAAAAAATAGATAGTGGTACTCGTTATGGTTTAATAGGTTAGCCCCCGAATTCGAAACCTTTTAGTTTTTCGTTCAAAATTGAAATCAAAGACCAATAGCAAAATTGTAATTAATCTACCCAATTGATTACAATTTCTTTTTTTCCTAACGTCGGTTGGGTAGTAACTCCAAAATTCTTTTTAAATAAAAAATTGGAATTTCTCAATTTTTTTAGTCGAGAATTAATACTAAATGAGTTTGGGTTTAGTATTAATCGAAAATTCAAAAATTAAATTAAAATAAAGAAAATTGAGAATTTAGGCTCAACAATTTGGCGACTCCATTAAGGACCACCATCAAGAGGGCTAGCCACTAGAGTTTATCAAAATTAGGGTTATTTTTCAAAAAATAAGGGTAATAAAAAACTTGTGTTGATTATTTGTCTATTTTTTTATTTGCTTTATTTTGATACTAAAATCTTTCATTACAAGTTTATTTAAGGGGGTCATTTTAAGGGTTATTTTATTTTATTTTTTGTATCATAAATGCATGGTAGATATGGTTAGAACTAGGCCGTCTCAAGACATTAGGAGATGGGCCATTGTATAAGCTTCGGATGTTGTAAGGCAACTAACTTCAAGGACCGATTAGGCTACTCCACTCAAGTTTAGATATGACCACAGAACTATTGCCTTAAAAAACGCAATAGTCGTAGAATTTGAGGACATTTATAACTCACCCTTTGCATACATGAGGCCCTTTTCCAAAAAAATTATAGGAACCTATAACGCGGTAGACCTAAACAGATAAGGGCAATTGTCCATTGTAATATTTTCCTATAAATATCTTATAATAATTTCGTATAAAGTTTAGGATAGGCTTTGGTTATCATTTTATTTCTTTAGATAGGAGTGGATAAATTGGGTTAAGGGACTTTTGAAGAGATCCACGTCTATCTACCTCATCAGCCTAAAAAATTACTTCAGATGTGATTCTAACTTTTTAGCCTCGATAGGCAAGAGTTTATTGAGAACAAAATTGGGCTCATCCTCTCCTTGTAAAAGATCCCTATGACCATTACTTTAGTGTAGGCCTTAGTACAGCTATAGAAGCTCGAATCTATCACTTTTTGTTTGGGCCCACTTCAGTTGAGCCTAACCCTCTTAAAGTAAATAAAAAAAAAAAAGGAAGAAGAAAACAAAATAACAAAACAAAAAGAATCAAATCCGTAAAATAATTTTAGGTAGTTACCGTTTTGCCTAGTATTGAGCCGGCTAGAAATATTCATTCTTTTGGATAGATTAGCACTTTGTAAATATCCTTTCTCATTTGAAATAAATGGGATCTAGATATTTTCTTTGTTCAATCTTTTATTCTTCATCCTTTAGAATTCCTTATTTGTAAATAGACCCTTAATTATGTTATTCTATATAAATTCCATAGACTTGTATATGAAATTCAAGGAAACCAATCCTTCATTTATAATTCCATCACTTGGTCTCAAAACATAAAAGTCCTAACTTTTCCTCTTTTTCTTTAAAAAAAATAGAAATTTACTAACGGTTACAAATCTTTATGGGGTTTGGGACAAACATAATTACTTAGCCCATTAAAGTAGTTAACCTAAACACATTCACTTGGCCCAAGAAAGCAACTAACCAACTAAACATGAACTCCTAGCCCCTCAAGATAGTTGAACCAACTCAAAAACCTTAATCCATCTAGTCCAAACATGAACTAAGTCAAAACAGGAGACCATGGAATACTATCCTAAGCTTGATCCTTAGTATAGACAAAAAGGGCAATTCATTAGTCCCTTCCACTTCAAAAGTTGTCAATGCTGGCCCATTTGAATTCTAAAGAACCAGACCTGAAACTACACATGAAAGCCTAAGAGCTTTAAGTCCTATGAATCTAAGGCAATTTAAGTGAGAGCATGAAAGGTATAGGGCATTTGTTCTTTGAAATTTCACAACTGGGGAATAATAGCAAAGTCAATAATTACCCTAAGGTCAATCGATCCCTACGTAAGGAATTGTTAACTCACTTTTAAAAAGTTTAGAGTGATAAAAGGCGAGCTATATCCTATACACTAACCCTTAAACACTTTGAGAGATGAGAGATATTATGGTGAGGATGTTTTAGACTCATTCTTTAAATGAGGTCCATTTTGAACTTGATACATAGACCGAAATGAAGTTAGGCATTCATTTTTAAATCCCAAACACAATTATTCTTTGTTAACCTCATTGAACCGATTTGGAGTCCTTTCAAAGGTAAGCCCTATCAAGAACCACGCTATAATGAGGCAATTCGAAAGTTAGGGTCATTGATTCGGAGAGAAGGATAAAACTGATTTGTGCTTACCTTAGTAACAATAATTTAAAGATAACTTTTGTTTTCGATAAATTGTTCCCTTTTAAGAAGAGCCAGTGCTTTTCTAAATACCTCAAAGACTACACATCCCTTACCCAAGCCCATATACTTGGAACCCATAGATTTAAGGTCTTGATTCATTTGGAGACAAAAACTTGACAAAAGAGATAGTTATTTTTGGGGAGAGAAAAGAAAGAAATGAAATGAAAACAAGAAGAAAAAAAAAAGAAAAAATAGAAGAAAGAAAGAGGAAGAAAGACCCAAACATCGAGCTTGAGAAAAGCCCTAGCTAAAGAAAGCCCTAACTAAAGAAGGCCCAGAGGCCTAAGTTGCTCTAAAAACACAAAGTCCTAAATCATATTCCCAACCACTAACACAAAACCCCATATCCATTTTAGAATAACACTCCAAATCACAAATGCAAAACCTTTCTATCTACCCGAATCTCAAACACAAGACTTCCCCATCTACAATACCTTCCTATTCAAAGCTCTTATGATCTTAAAGAATAATTTATCTAAAATAAAAATTATTTTTGAAACTGGGGTAAGCACACATCTAGTTTTTGTAAGGGTTTTTGACTTGTACACCTGGGTTGGATGAAAGTACTTCTTTCAAAATAGACCCTCTTATTAATCGCTTTTGAAACCATTCAACCAAAAGCCCGATTCATAATACTAAACCCAAAAAGACCTAACAGATTGATCAAGGCGTATCACTGTATCACTTACAAGTATCACTTGCAAATTAGATTGTAATTTTTGGAATAGTAGTCAATAGTGAAATCTAGATTGAGAGTGCATAAGGAAGTCCTCTTTAATTAGACCAACTGTGAGTTACCTTTTCCTTAGGAAATGAATGTTCAAAATCTTAAGGCTTATCCAAGAAGCTTAGTGTCAGGGATATAAACTAGGGTGGATATGAGATACCCTACATGGTTATAACATTTGTTTCACAAATAAGAATTTGTATCCGTTAGCAAACTTTTAAGAAAAGAGAAAAAGAAAAAAAAGAAGAAGAGAGATAAAAGAAAGGAAAAGAGGGAGAGAAAGTAAAGGCTTATTACAAGTTTTTCCATTTATGTCGACCCTAATAGCCAAATCTTCAGTTCATAAACAATTTTCACCAATGACCTCCTTTGTAAATTTTTCAAATCAAGAGTTTTTCAATTTGGTCATGTCTCTCGATTTTACTTTCAACTGTCACATAGAGTTTTAGCGAGTCCATAGGGTGTTTGCCCTTTATTCATTTTTTTTAGGGATTTAGCTAGCTCATGAATCGCTATCCTGATTCATATTTTCATTAGCACTTTAACCAACTCATGGATCGCTGTCCCCATCCATATCTCGAAGGTTCTAGCTGTCACGCCCCGAAGCGGCAAAGTCGTAACAGCCCCACCGTGTAAACCATCCTAAGATAGAAGTTGGCCTTATAACCGTTATCTTAAACCTGATCTACACAAGGCGTCCACGACTAACCAGCTTTGAAGTAAACAATTTGTAATTTAAATAAAGCATTTACCTAAGAAAGTGAGGAAATATATATATATATATATATATATATACACTATAGTTCAATTATTACAATTAAAGTTTACAATATTTCTCTGTAATATATTTCCTAGTTATTACATTATTCAGAAATGGAAAATAATTCTAAAATAAAAACTTAGACCTTAAAAATATGTGTTTATTCTTCAATGTTTTTCCTCACTCCCTAGGATCCAGTAGTTGCTAGTTTCAGAGTAGTTATTTGCCGCTTCTTAGCCAGCACCTGCACGACATCTATAGGGATATGAGCAACCACAGCTCAGTAAGTTAGTATGGAGGACTTAAAACTACACCATAAACACAATAAGGTTTTCAATCAACTTATTAGGTGCAATGCATGTGCAAGCAAATGCCATTGCACGACGTTATTCAGCCCGTCGTGACATTAAAGAAATTATGCCCGCTTTAATCGGGGTTGAAGAGTTGCCATTAATGCAACAGCTCACGACCGAACCCAGGCTTGTGCAATGGAGACCTCGCTCCTCCTGTAACTACCTTTGAATCACTGACTTAACTCTCGCCGCGACCTCTTCTCTTGTTACTTAGTTCGACTGAGGATGAAGAAGGGACCATTATGCAATCCTACGCTATCCCTTTCGAAGGGGACGGTATTTGGCTGGAGATCTAAGTTCCCCTAATAGGTTGCCATGCATGTCCAATTATGATTACTGGTCGTATATTTGATTAAATCCAGTTTAGGGTGATCAATCATTTCATACAAATCATACAATATATGCCAAAACAACAAACAGAATCATAGCATCACCCATAATCAAGCATATGCACACATCCAACTATTTAACAAGCACAACCAAGCATAATCTTAAGCCTCCAAAATACAGCATCGTATTAATCTCAACTTACCTCGACTCCTCGCTTACTCACTCGAGGTCCGACTTGCTCAGGCCATCGCCGATCATCCCTATAACATAAAAGTGGTTTCAGTTTTTCATATAACTATTATAGATTCGGTTCATCCTATAACGCTTATTGTTATATTTTGTTTTGTTTTGTTTAGGGTTTAATATGCCTAATTATCTAGGTCTTAAAGCTTTTACAATTATTCTAGGTTTGGGGTTAGGTTCGGGTTCAGTTTCCGCATCGATTTCTAAATTAAGTTCTAGTTCGATTTCTAAGTAGTGTTTTATACTCTAACCCTAGAAATTCGTTTCAACCCATAATGTGAAATTAATCACATTACTTCTTGATCTCCTAAATATCATCATTACCCTTAGTCGGTATTTTATTTCACCTGGTACACTTAAATCCGTAGTAGTGTACCGAATTCACTTTTGATGTAAGAATTTTTTTACATTTTTCATATGATTACATAAATTCAAGTCTTCTATCGGTTTTATTATATATCCCTATTATTTTCATAACATCAATTTTTATCCTAATATTTCTATTTATTATATTTCCAATAATTATGTATTATGTATATAATACACTTCGACTATTTCTATCACTTTAATTACCATCCCTAAACATCAATTATCATTTCAAAATGTCTAAATTCATCCTAAATCAGATTTTACTCCTAATTTCCTTAATTTACAAAATTAACTTAAAATTAACTATTTTTCCTTATTACTCATTTACTACATAATTAACCTAATAATTACATCTAACACCCTAAATGCTACAAATATCATCCTCTATCAGATTTCAACATCCTAAAACATCTAATGATTCACTAAATCAGTAATTAATCATTTAATTCCTTAATTAATCCTAAATTACTCATTTTTTCCCATCATTTTAGGGCTAAAAATTAACTTAAAAATTTCAAAAATTAATTTTAAAAAAATGGCTTCATAGCACTGTCCTATATCACATAAGAATTCTACAAAAAAAAAAAATTGAGCTCCAAACTACACTCCTAAGCCTATTTATTTCTAAATCGAAATATGCTTGGTTTTGCATGATTTCTTAAGGACCCTATATCACGAGATATATTTTCATCAAAATAATATTTTTCCTACAAACAACATACAAAATTATTCTAGAATAACAAAATTCATAATTTTCTAATAATATTTGCTATTTTTACAAAATTACATAAGAATCGGGCTAGAAATCGGACTCATCAATCTGGGTGGCTTCGACCACCGCCGGCCGCCATAACCTTGTCGGTCGGCTTGGGCGCTGCCACCACTGTGTGGTGGTGGTGGCCGTCCACTTCCAGCTACTCGTCTGGTGGGGGTTCCCTTTAAAGGCCTTAATTGCACGGTTTTTCCTATTTTTTTTTTTTTACCCGAATTTTTCTCTCAATTTTCACCTCTCCCTAATTTTCTCTAATTTCTAACTATCCAAATGAGCTTCTGAATTTTTCTTCTATTTATAGAGCTTTAGTGTAATTATTGTGCATTAAATTGGACAAGAAAATTGCCTTATCCCTTTATTTTTGGCTTTTGTGTTGTCTTAATTTAATTGGCCAAATTTTTTCTTATTTTTCCCAGCTGCCACGACCCAATTATGCATCATTCTTGATTTTTCTTGATTTTTTCTTAATTAATTATGAATTTTCTTTAAATATTTAGTATTATTTTAGCACATTTCGCGTATTTTAAGTAATTACGCGTATTTATACATACATGTAAATTCATATATAGTATAAATAAATATTCCTAAATATTATTTAGGTCATTCTATTATTTTTAGTATACATATAATTTATCTCTAGCGATTCGTTAATTATCGGAATGCATTTTACATATTTTCGATAAATAACGAGTTATATATTAAAAATTTGAAATTTTTATAGTCTTTTATTTTATTGCTTATTTTCTTAAATTCAAACTTATGGGATTATTTTTACTAATATTTCTAACTTTACTTTATAATTTAGGTTCGATCGAGTCTTTCAACCAATCGAAACCTCGAATGGCTAGTTGTGGGGCTTACACTAGCTAGCTCATAGAGCATTGTCTCGATTTGTGTTCTCTTGTAGGGACTAAGCTAGCTCATGAAGCACTATCCTGAACCAAGCTTTCTCAAATTTTTAGGGCTTTGTCAACTTTAGGAGCGCTTTGCTCGCTTTGGTTAGTCAATTTATTAGGGCATGGCCAAGTTTTCTCAATCCATTTTAGGGCCTTAGCTAGCTTAAGGAGCGCTTTGCCCGTCTTAGTTAGTTAATTCATTGGAGCACGACCAAATTTTCTTATCTTTAGATCTTAGTCAATTCAAGGAGTGTTTTGATTGCCTTAATTAATCAACTCATTAGGGTATGGCCAAGATTTCTCAATTCATTTTAGGGCTTTAGCCAGCTTAAGGAGTGCTTCGCTCATCTTGGTTAGTCAGCTCGTTAGAGCATGACCAAGTTTTCTTATCTTTAGGTTTTAGCTAGCTCAAGGAGCGCTTTGACTATTTTGGTTAGTCAGCTTATTAGGATATAACCAAGCTTTTTCAATTCATTTTAAGGCTTTAGCTAGCTCAGGAAGTGCTTCGCCCGCCTTAGTTAGTCAACTCATTGGAGCACGACCATGTTTTCTTATCTTTAAGTTTTAGCAAGCTTAAGGAGCACTTTGACCGCCTTGGTTAGTTAACTCATTAGAGTACGACCAAGTTTTCTTATCTTTAAGTCTTAGCCAACTTAAGGAACGCTTTGACTGCTTTAGTTAGTCAGCTCATTAGGCATGACCAAGTTTTCTCAATTTATTTTAAGTCTTAGCCAGCTCAAGGAGCGCTTTGACTGCCTTGGTTAATCAACTTATTAGGACATGACCAGGTTTTTTCAATTTATTTTAGGTTTTAGCTAGCTCAAGGAGTATTTTGACCACCTTGGTTAATCAGCTTATTAGGGCACGACTAAGTTTTTTCAATTTATCTTTTAGGGCCTTAGTTAGTTTAAGGAGCGTTTCGCCTGCCTTGATTAGTCAGCTCATTAGAGTATGACCAAATTTCCTCATATTATCCAGTTTAAGGCCTTAGTTAACTCGAGGAGTATTTCGCTCGCCTTGGTTAGTCAGCCCATATGGGGCACGACCAAGTTTTAATTATTCTCTTTAGGGTTCTCGCCAACCCACAAGGGCGCTACCCTCACCATTCTTTGTTTTAAGCTATCACCATCAAATCTTTAACTAGCTAGTTATAATGTTCTTCAAGATAAAGTCAGTCCCAAGGCAAAAATGGTGTCTATTTTGTTTTTGTGGAAAAATTTTACTCAAATGTCACTACAAAGAGGTTATATGTATTTTTTTTATTGATCTAATTTTACGTGATCTTTTGATTGTAATTTATCTTGATTTATTATTTATAAAGTTTCATAATATATTTCAAAAATAGTAGAATATTATATACCTAATATAAAATTTCTATTTTTAGACTAATTAAAATTTAACCCGATAAACTTTTTGTTCTAATTTATATTGGTTTGACTTTATAAGGCTATTCCTTATAACTTTTGGGAAAACTTATCTTACTATTTAATCTTATTCAAAACTAATTTTTCATTAGTCTTATGTTCTAAAATAGAGCCTTAAATACACTTTTATTTAATATATGATATACATGGATATATTCCATTAATTATTTGGGGATTATTCATATACATCTTATATATAATTTTACTCATTAATATTAATTATTAAGATCACATAATTGATTTCAAAAGTTATATCATAAGTTGTATCTAAAATTACGAAACTCTATGTTATAACGATTAGACTTGATAAACATAATAATTTTAACAAAGTCGTACGTAAATGAGCTTAATTTATGACATTAAAATTATATAGTTATCTCTTTTAATTTTTATTACCTTTGTCATGTGAGTTCAAATTAATTCTAAGCATGTTAATATTATTCATAATTTCTAAAGTATATCTTAAGTACTAAACTTTTCATTTTATTTCTTATTTCATATCCAAGTTTACATGTAATTATAATTTCGACATTCCAACACCTATGAGTACTTCCAATCGATTCAATGAAGAAGAGATATTTGGTTAACTAGGTGTTATTTCTACTAATATTTTTAACTTCATCGTAAAATTTAAGTTTAATCGGATAATTTGCATATTATTACTTTAAATTTTACGAATCGTCTCTGAATATTCATTTATGAGTTAATTACCTTTTTTTTTTTTTTTGTGTGTAGGGTCTCACACCACTCTACTAAGTGGCCATAGGTGGTTGACTATGATTAGTGGGTGGTCGCGTGTCCCCCCTACCCCCCACCCACCCTCCAAAGCCATGGATGCCTATTGACAGTCGTTAAATAAAACCAAAAAAGAAAACAACAATATAAATTCCATTGGGTTTACTATTCATTTTCTTTTTCTTTTTCTTTTTTTTAATGTTGATTGTGAGTGGTCGCCTATGGCCATGGCCACTTGGTAGGTTTAATGACTCACTTTTCTAAGTAGGTTGCGACTCACTTATGTATTTAGTGATCGATCTAGCTACCATCCTTAGCTTTAAGGTGGAAAGAGCGATCCTTTTTATTTTTTTAGTGATTTTTCTTTTTGTTTTGTTTTATGGTTTTCTTTTTAATTTTCTAACTTTTTGTATTTCATATTTAAATATACATATTATATTACATGTATATTATATTATATTATGTACATATATATATAATATGCATATTAAATTACATACATATGATATTTTACACATAATATATATTGTATATATTACATACATATTATACATAATTTTACTATTCATTTTATTTAATTATTTTGATTTTTTGTGCAATTTTTCTATATTTTTCAATAATTTTTTATATTTTTTCCATTTTATTTATTTATTTGTTATTTAATCATACACGTCAACATTACATGTTTGTTAAGTCAATGCTACATTAGCGCCATGTAATAGATAATAGCCAAGTTAACATAGTTTTCAAAATTAGGATTTTGCATAGAATTATATCATAAAATCGTAGAATTTTACAACTCGTATAAATTTGCTTTTTACAGATAGTAAATATACATGTAATAGTCAATATCAAAACTTAAAAAACTTAAAATGCATGGCAGAAATAAAGTAGTTTGTCATAAATTCTAGTCACAATATTAATTTAATACAAATAACTAAGTGTAAAGATAAATCATTATGAAAATCCCTAAAACATTGATAAAAGTAAAGAACTAATATAAATTATTATTAAAACTAACATCACCACCATTATCATTATCATCGTGGTTGCGGCATTGAAATGAAATAAAGAAAAGCTAAAAGCGTGATTTACTAAGTTGAAATATAAACAAGGTGCTAAAAATAATGGGCTTGTGAAGTCGCAAAAATAATAGGTTAGTGTAAAAGTCTATTAAGTCAAAGTATCATATATTTTTATCCAATCATGTAGAATCGATAAAATCAGGATTCTGCTAATTTTAAAGATTTTAAATGGGATTCTACCAAATTTTGCTAAAAAATTTTGATTAGTAAACGGCTCATAAAATCGTAGAATTGTACAATCGTGGCATCGTAAGAGTTGGATTAGGATTTTGACGATCATGTAGGTCAGTATGAAGTTAATGGTATTATAATAACATCTTATATTTTAATCATAAATTGAAACGTTGGTTCCTTATTTGAATTTTTTGAAATGTTGATCTTATATTTGAATTTAATTTCAAACGTTGATGAGATCTTATATAATTTTCTTAAGAAAAAATATGAATTTAATTCTTAATATTTAATTACTTTTCTATGTTTTCTAATTCTTTTTCCATAAATAAGTCCTCCATCAATTTTGTTAAAGTTTACCTCTATCCTTAATAGGTGTTAATTTTTAATTGATCTATTGTAATTATTTTAATAAATTAATATATATTTTATCACATAATATAATAATAGATAAAATTGTATATATTCAATTACGTAGTATAATAAAAATAAAACGGATAAACAATATTGTAAAAAATTTACGTAAATTCTAATTATCTTGGTTAACCACCTTAAACCCATTTAGAAGACCGTACAAATCAAGTATGGAAAAAGAATAGAGTAAATAGAAATCCTATTTTTATAAAAGTTAGAAAATAGCAAGGAATGATATTAAAGAGGTAAAAGGTTAAAAAATCAAATGATATAGCGGATAAATATAAATATCTACGTACATATATTTGTTTAATTATTTTAATTCAATAGATAAAATCGTCCACCAAATACCATGAAAGGAAAAAGAAAAAAAAAAAGAAAAAGGAAAATGCCCAAAATAAAGTGTGAGCTGTCAGCTGTCAAATAAAGCTTACCTCCACCTGTTTCACATCATGTGGTGGGAAAGATTACAATTGCCATTTCCTTGTTGGCCTGAAAAGACAACCTACATTAATAGTATTAGGTTCCTATGCAGGTCTAATCACAAAACACTATCAACACTATAGTTTAAATTTTAGGTAGTTTTGTGATCATTTTTCTTTTTCTTTTTTTGGGAAATATTTGAGATTATATACCTTAAAAAACCTTTTGATTGAATTTTGGAGATATATGTGTATATTAATAAAATTCATACAAGGCTATTGATCCGAAAAATGAATGGAAGGACTGTACTCATCCTACTTTCACACTGTGGGAAATTACTGTGGAAATTTACAGAGAAATAGATGGAAAGGAGTGAAAGGGAGAAAAAAAAACTTAAGGAGAAATAGTATGAAATGTGATTTTAGTTTCACATTGAGAAATATATAAAGGAAATAGAATAAAACGAAAAGAAATGTTTTCATTTTTTTTTAGTTTGTCTTAAAAGATAAAATGAATAGAAATTAAGTTAGTATATTTTAGTTTTATTTTGATAAAATTTATTAGAAGGGATAGTACTTCCATTTTTCTTCCAAATTAGTTAAAAGAAAAAAAAGAAACAGGCTTGAAAGTAAAAATATCTCGACTTATTTCTTATTTCTTTTTTCCTCTCTCCATTCCACCTCTCACTTGAGATGCCACAAACGCAATATTTCCGTCCAATTCTTTTGATTTAGCTCCGATTCCGCCCATTTACTTCTAACTGAAATTTCACGGACATGGTTAGGAAAGTATTTTTCACGTTTTCCTAGCAGCAAGTAGCACGCGCATCGTGTATTTGAATATGAATTATGAATGTGGACCTGATAATCCAAAACCCATGTGAAGCTCTGCACAACAAAAAAAGACCGACTTTCCCAAAAATCAAGGTCACTGGTGACATTAGCAACATGATTGTCTTTTGAAATACACTAGAACATAAACAAACCCTTCACCTCTCTATGCTTAATTCTCCTGTTTTCCATGGCTACACACTTGATACCTTTCTGGGTCATGCTTTGTTTTACATTTCCTGTCTTCTCTCAATCTCAAAATCTTCTCTTTAGTAGCTTTAAGAGCGATGCTAATGGTAATATGAGCTTAAGTGGTGGTGCTGAAATCCACCACAATGGCATACTCCAATTAACAAATGACTCGCTTCGTGTACTTGGGCATGCTTTCTATGCATACCCAGTTCGTTTCAAAGACACTAGTGATGGAAAAATGATGTCTTTCTCAACATCTTTTGTTTTTGCAATTCAGCCCAAGTATCGGACACTGGGTGGTCATGGCTTGGCTTTCACAATTTGTCCTAACAAGGACCTTTTTGGTGCTCTTCCAAGTCAGTACCTTGGGCTTATGAATGCAAGTGATGTTGGTAATCTCTCAAATCATGTTTTTGCTGTTGAATTTGATACTGTTCAGGACTTTGAGTTTGGTGATATCGACGATAACCATGTTGGGATAGATTTAAATAGTTTAGTTTCTAATAAATCTGTGTCTGCTGGGTATTATGGTGAAGATTCTGTAAAGAGACATCTTGATTTGAAAAGCGGGCGGAAGATTCAAGCTTGGATTGATTATGATTCTGGAAATAAGCTATTGAGTGTAAGGCTTTCACCTTCTTCGAACAAACCAACTACTCCAATCTTGTCGTTTGATGTGGATCTTAGTTTAATATTTGAAGATCTTATGTATATTGGTTTCTCCGCTTCCACTGGTCTATTGTCTAGTTCACACTATATAATGGGTTGGAGTTTTCAGATGAATGGAGAAGCTAAATCTTTCTCTCTGTCTTCTCTTCCATCGTTACCTGGGCCTGCAGAAAGTAACAAAGCTCTAGTTATTGGTGTTTCTGTTTCCGTGGTGGTTGTGATTATTTTAGGGATTGTGGTAGCATTTTATATTATTAGGAAAATCCGGAACGCTGATGTAATTGAGGCTTGGGAGCTTGATGTTGGACCACATAGGTTCCCCTACAAAGATCTTAAGAAAGCCACAAGAGGTTTTCGGGACAAAGAGCTACTTGGATTTGGTGGATTTGGTCGAGTTTACAAAGGTACCTTACCACATACAAATACCCAAGTTGCCGTTAAGCGGATCTCCCATGAATCAAAACAGGGCTTGCAAGAATTTGTTTCTGAGATTTCTACCATTGGACGGCTGCGCCACAGAAATTTGGTTCAATTACTAGGATGGTGTCGCAGGAAGGGTGATCTTATGCTTGTTTATGATTATATGCCTAACGGTAGTTTGGACAAGTATATATTTGATAAACCAGAAGCCACTCTTACTTGGGAACAAAGGTTCAAGATCATCAAAGACGTTGCTTCTGGGCTCTTGTATCTGCATGAAGAGTGGGAGCAAACTGTAATACATAGGGATATAAAAGCAGGCAATGTGCTTTTAGATGCTGAGCTCAATGGACGGTTAGGAGATTTTGGTCTTGCGAAACTATATGAGCATGGGTCTAACCCGAGCACCACCAGAGTGGTGGGAACATTGGGTTATCTTGCACCTGAGCTCACACGAACTGGAAAGCCAACAACGAGCTCAGATGTGTTTGCGTTTGGTGCGCTTATGCTTGAAGTTGTTTGCGGTAGGAGACCCATTGAGCCTAAAGCATTGCCGGAGGAGCTCGTCTTGGTGGATTGGGTTTGGGAGAGGTGGAGGATGGGAGCTATTCTTGATGTCGTCGATAAGAGATTGGGAGGTGAATTTGATGAGGTTGAGGTCATTGTGGTGTTGAAATTAGCACTGATATGTTCCAACGATGCCCCTGATATGCGGCCTACAATCAGGCAGGTCGTGAGGTACTTGGAGGGGGAAGTGCCATTACCGGAGGAGGTGGCGGCACCGGGAATAAACGATGAGAAAAAAGTAAGTAATGGGAGTGGTAGTAAAATAGAACTTGAGGATTATGTTAATTCATATCCAACAGAATCTTATTTTGAGAAAGTAAGCACATGGTCAACCGCTGTTGATGATGCTGATAATGATCTTGAAGCTGGGTCATCCTCGCCGTATTCTCTGTCGGATAGAGGCGACGGTTCACAACGATAGTCGTTTGTTGTCATATTCTCGAGATCATCTAGTGTGGTGACTCAGTAGCTTGATGTTCAGATTAACTTACTGGACTTTGCAATGTAAATATATTTTGTATAATCCCATTTTTGGATCGTTAATTGACTGTCTTCTCGGTTAGTATTACTTCCCTCGTTGTACAGGTTCATGATGATTAGCATTTTAACTTTCGGGTGGATTATGTATTAAGTCCGTTCACTTGTAGGGAATTTGAATTCTGTTCTCTCTTTGTTTTTTATTACAAAGTTCATTTGATTTTTTTGTTATAAATTTACAATTTTATAAAAATCTCTATTATTAAAATCCCTTTACTTAAAATAAGTAATAGTGATTCCTTAATGCAATTAAGAAATCACGATTTTTTATAATTATTTGTGTCACTGCTGTTACCATTGCTGCTATTATTGCTCCTGCTATTGATCGCTACCATTATTACCGCTATCACAATTGAATACCATATTTATCGCCACCGCTACCGCCATTGTCATCGCTACCGCCATTACTGCTATCGCCATCGCCATTATTACTATTACTATTATCACTAACTGCTGTTGCTGTTGTCGTTGCTATCGCTACTACCAATTATTCTAACCATGTAGTCACTATTACCACCGCCACTATCATTGATTATTATTTTAAGATTAGTTAAAAAAAAAGAATCGAAAATAATTTAATTATTAAAATTATATTATATATTTATCTTTAAATTATTTTTAAATTTCATTTCATTTTTTTAGAAATGTCAATTTTATTTCTTCTTATTTTATTCCATAAACTAAACACATCATAAGTCACTCTTTTTCTCTTTAGGTACCTCTATACATTATGAAAGGTGATTAAAAGGATTTGTTTCATCTTCACGTTGACATGATTTTCATCCTTAAAAAGGTTAATGATTCTATTAATTTTTTTTTCCTTGTTTGACATTTTTTATCACAATGATTAGTAGATAGGTGGATTAGGTTTGAGATAAAGACAAATGAAAAATTTCGAGAAAGCAAAGTTGATGTGGTGGAAAAAAAAATTAAAAATCAAGTCAAGCGCGCTTTAAAGACAAATTTTGAAAGAGTATAGTTGAAAAATATATTAGAAATGGATGATCTAGATTTACTCTTATCTTAATTCCTCTAAATTTATGTTTTAAAGGTAAGTCTAATTAATGATTAAAATTATAAAAAACAATATAACGATAATATAAAAGTTTTTTTTTTTTTGATAAAATCTAGAAAATCCCAACTAGGGTTGCACACAATTTTGGAAGTTAACAACCTTTACACTTAGAAATTGCATAGTTTTTAAAATTATTTTTATAAAAAAAATTTGCATATTTCAATCTAGAGTTAGAGAGATGATCAAATCTAAATAGTAAATTGAGGAAAATTGAGAGAGAAAAAATTAAGAGAGAAAAAATTAAGATGATCTAAATCCAAATATATTAGTTTCGAACATATTGAATACATTACGGAAAGATGAGCGTGACACTTCATATAGAATTTTATAATAATTATGAATTTTTATCATGTAGTGATAAAGTTATATTATATTTTTTCTTTTGTCTTTCCCTTTTGTGACATCACAAGGAATCACCACTTTCTTATATAAGTTGTCCATAATGACATCCGTTTAATTCAGTTAACTTTGACATCTCACTCAAGATCTTACACATACAACATAATTTCCTTTTAGCGAGGGAAATAAGGGCGAGAGTGGATAACCTTATTGTGCTATATACTCTTTAATAAATGACTTGATCAAGTAGGTTGCAGAGCCTACTCACATAGAGTAGGATATGAGTATTAATGTCTTAATAATTTATATCCATCCCAAAACATGTATTACAAGATATATAAAGTATAGGTTACAATAAGAGTAAGCAAGTATAAAGTAGGTAAGGTATGGCACTATGGCACTTTATATATACCCTACACTATAGTTACATATTCTAGAATTTTTGTATTTGGAACTTTTCTTACGGTACCTTAGAATCATTATATATCTTGCAAATTCTACAGGGTATAGAGTATTTTATGGAACTTCTATTTTATTTTTTTTACTTTATCTTTTTTCAAAATATTGTACAAACATATAATTAATATCAATCCTGTAATTACATTAATAGACCAAATAGCAACAATTTGAAAAGTTCTTATATTTGTAATACATTTAATTGATACAATATGAAACTTTAGTGAGTATACTATAAAATATTTTTACAATTAAAAGCATGCAACCCTTAGTTAGGTTATGCTAATTTTTTTTTTATTTTTTCTTTTCAAATAATCAAAATAAAACTTTTATTAAATCACAAAATTATTATATACAATATAAAAACAATGTATTGAATAACTCTAATAAAATATATTGGATGATAAATTAGAAATTGTGATTTTTTTATACAATACTAGATTAAAGTCGGTAAAAGATGAAGAAAATAATGTAAAATTGAGATAGTAAAAAAAGTGAAAAGATTTTACCCAAAAACAAAAACAAGTGTAAGAGAGAGGGGTAAGACAATTGACATAAGAGCATGTAGTTTTAGGGTTTTATTATAAATTGAGTTTTTGTTATTATTTTTTTTTAAGGTTAAAAAATTAAAAATATTATTTTTTATTTATTAGTATTATTTAATTATTATCAAGGTGAGTTACCTTGAAATCTATACCTTGTATATTTTAGATTGTAGACTTTATGGTGGGTATAGGATATCCTGATGTTATATCCGTATCCTACCTTATAAGACTAAATTTTGGAAAATTGTTACTCAAAACTTACCATATGATCCTCTTTACTCACTTATAACCTATCCAGTAAAGTAAAATTTGGGTGGGTACTCTGTATAGTAAGTTTACTTGCTCACCTCTAGGTTCCAAGGCAATCTATGCCACCTTTTAAAAGTTATTAAATAATAATAACAAATGGAAAAAAAATTATATTTTTAGCTTCAATGCTTTAACAAAAATTAAAAAAAAAAAAGAATATATAAGTTATAATTCAAGCACTTCATTGTAAGAAAGTTTAGACAATGTTTTACTTTATTTCTTCCACCTCCCTCTTCTTTCATTTGTACATTTCTATTTTTCTTCTCTCCTATCTCATTTTTCCTTACCACTAAATTTACATTTAATTCTATATTTTCTATTAGATATATTTATAAACTTACTGCAATAGATTTGGTATTATATATTTTAGATAAGTGAACAAACTTTCTAATAAAGTTGTAAGGTTTGCATAGATAGAAAGTATGCTTTCTTCAAGAACATATTATTTTAGCATTTTTATTTTATAATGATATTCATTTCCAAGATATTATATGCAATAAATTTTGTAATATTACTTTTCTAAATTCATGGAGAGTATGCTTTCATGGGATTTAAATACATAGGAGGGTTTGAAATATTGACTTGTTTTGGATGGAAAAAATTTATCTTGAAATTTTTATATTACAAAAATGTAATAAAAAATCTATAGGTTCCATTAAGGAGGTTCTAGAAGGTGCACTCTTAAGTGGTTCCAAATGTTGTAAGATAAGTTTTCATTTCCAAAATTAAGAAACTTATACCTATAGAGTAAGGTATGAATAGAGTTTTGTACCTATCAATCGAATGCCTACTTACCCCTAGTGGGAAATATTCAATAATGACTCCACCTTTATAGATTAGGAGCATTCAAATTTAACTCTTACATAACAAGAATGAGGTGGGACTAACTTAAATAATACATCCAATATCATAGGTAATATATTATCAATATCAATCTTTTTTATTGAATAAATAAAAGTATTAATTATTCTTCTTACCTTATTTTAAAGGTTCTTTGTATATGCAAGTAAGTTAGAAGTAGCAACCAAAAAATGGAATGGTATCTTGAGGTTAAGTTTGCAAGCTAGATAACACTTGAAATTAGGATGAGCGGATACAAGGTGGGTGGGGTATGGGCCTTACCGTATCTTATTTTGTGGGTACCGATTTCAAAATTTTGCTATCTGTACCCTATCATGTAATACCATACAAAATACAGGATACCCTGTATAACAAGTGGATTTTTTTTTCTTATAAATTTTAATATGACTATTTTTTCAAAATAAAAAACAAACCTGATGCCTTTTTTTTTTTTAAGCAATTACTCAATTTAGCTAATTTTTCAAATGACACTAATGAATGAAGTTCATTGAGGTCTATTTCCAACCACTTTTTTTTTCCTTAAAGGATTCTTTAACTATTATTATTAATGAATTTTATGGAAATATTATGAAAAATATTCTTTATGGAAATAAAACATTCATTTTGTAAATATTACATAGAGATATTTAAGGAAATAAGTGCACCATTTTGAAAAATGAAAGCGGTAAACATCTTATAGAGCAAGATCTACAAAGTTTATTAAAATGTTAATGAAGGATTCACAAGATTATATAATTTAATAATTATGGATTTGACAATAATATAGGATCAAATAATTAACCATAGGAAAATGAAGACATGACATGGAAAGTAGAACAAAACTAAAATAGTCTTCTTCTGCGAGGTGTATGCATAATGAAAATAATCTCTCTATACTTTAAGAAAAAAATCAGATTTCACTCTAGTAATAATACCAAATGTTTTGTTAAATATAAAAAAAGAAACTATTTCACTATAAAAAACAAATAATGAATGATCCTTATGACTTTAGAAACTAAAAACTTAGATTCCTTTTTTTGAACTTTATTAGATAATAGATTTAGAAAAGGAGGGATGAATAGAAAGAAAACGACAATAAAGTAAAAACTAAAAATGAAAAATGGAAGGGAAGGAACTAATAAGCGTTTAGTTTAGAGTTTCTAATAGACTAAACTTTATTTTATTTTAATGAGATGACATCGTTTATTTATTAATTTTATTTAATTATTATTAGAGGGACTGGGCTTGAGATTTGTACCCTGTATACTTTAATGTACATGTTTCATGATGAGCACATAATACCTAGAATTCTTACCTGTACTTTACCTTGTGAGATTAGGTTTTAGATATTGTTATGAAATAAATAAAATGAGATTTAAACAACTTAAAACTTTAAAAATCTATGGCAAAGAGCCTATAGGATCATGTATAACTGTATAAGACTCTATAGCTTAATGAAGGTGAATTATACATAATAAATGGAAAGTAAGAGAAAGTGACATCTAAAGAGGCCTAGATAGCTAGCCACTTAACTCTTAGTTGATTATAACAGTCCCCTAGTCAATCGCTTAAACTCTCTTGTGATCAGTTACTTAAACCACCACCCTTCTCATGTGAGTAGATTATGTTTTATTCAATTTGCAAGCCTTATTCTTAACCCTAAACCATAGTTAATTACTTATCATAAATATTTGAGCTACCCTAAAACTATGTTAGAGAAATCTAATACATGCTTTCGAATTAATTGAATTTTATATAATTTATGAAATTGTAGGCATAATCGGAGAAAAGATTCGAGAGATTAACTATAATGCTGCAGAACCCAGTATGTCATAGCTTGTTACAAGTCTCGATAGTCTAATGATATGTTAGGCATCCTAAATTTGACTTACTTTATAATTCTCCTTCAATTTTCATTATAATTGCCAATAGTAAAATAAATATCCATATAATAATATGAAGAATATATATGAAATCCTTATCTACAATTAAATGTAAATATTCAATCCACTACTTGCTTTATTTCAAATATAAGAAACGTATATGGTCTTATTTAAAAACCAATTATCATGATTTGAGGGGGCTAATCGTGATAGGCGTTGTCTATTGTATAAAGAACTGTAGATTGATTTCCTTTTTCAATCAACAACTCTTTATACAATATATAAGGCTACTATTACAACTAATAACCTAGAGTTAGGCAAGCGCAAGTAATATCATTACATATTTATGATAACAAGACTATTGAATTATAAGTAACACATATATAGATATTTACAGATAATAAGTTTGTAATACACCAGATTGTAAACTATTAATATATTATGTTACATAATAAGTTTTAGAATCTAATCGCTCATAGCAAACCATTGATAGTTTACTAACCTTGGGCATCTTATGGCCCAGATCTACAGACAAGTCTCCCTATACAAGTAAATTACGAGGGTATAAGCTAATTAGCTTAGTGAGATACTTCCTTAATCATATAACAAATAAGTTATATAACAATTAATTTCAAGCAAATAAATACATGAACAATCAATATGTTATACAGATATATGCATGTGACTAGGTATTATATGCAACTCAGATTTAACGCCCTCCGAAGTCAGGGTTGGAGTATATACGACACTAATAAGATCTGAGTATCATACCAAAACTTATATAACAACGAAACTTCACGTTTCGTATTAAAAAACACAACAATATATCCATTTTCAATTTTAGTCAAAACTCATTTTTAAGTATGATTGTGAGTAGGTTCTCGTAACCTTAACTCACCCTAAAATGGAGGCCTTTAAATTCAATCCTTAGCTAGGTGATTAGCGTCTTTAACGCTTAGTGTTCCTATAGGCCAAGGCAAGGTCATATAATACGTGTGCACTGTACTAAACACTATAATCATAACTAAGCAGCCCTCGTATGGCTTCTTATTACCTCTGTGTGATGTGATCGCCGAAATCAGTTTGCAGTACATGAGTATGCATGTTTTGACTTAATTAATTCAAGTCTAATAATATTAAGTTCATTGTTAAGTGATCAAACAAATTCACAAACAGATTAATTCCTATTAAATTTACTATGTATCAAACAGTACATTATCGTACTTTAAAGTAAATTCACTATTAACAAGTAATATTATACATAAGCATAACCCAACCCCACACAGCATTTAGTTATTAATAACAATTAATATTCACTATCTACATACACAAGCATATACAGAATCATTATGAATACTCACCGGCCATCCTCTAAATCAAGGATTGTAGTAATCGGGTGGTAGGTCAGTATTAATCTCGTTATCACTTGACATTATGGAAATATGAAAAATAGTAAGTGTTGGAATTAAATAGTTAAACTATTATTATATTTAGTATTTTTTATCTAAATTAGCTATTTGTTTATATAGAATTATTGATTCGAGTTTTTTAGCTAATTGTGTATAACTTTTTCTATTTAGTTTGAATTTTTATGAACCTATACATCATTTTGATTGTTTTTGGATGTATTTTCTCATAGTGCGATTTGTTTTCGATGTTGTAACCCGCAGTTCCGACTATGATATAAAAATATTACGAAATTCATTATTTTGACTTAAATAATAATAAAATATTATTTTAAGTTTTTCTTGGTATAATTATGGTTTAATAAATATTTAAATCTTATATTTTATAACTTTCTTATTTTTAAGTCTATTTTACCATAATTACTTATTTTTGCTAATTTTGAGGTTTAAGACTAATTAATTCAATTTTTTCTCCTTGATTAATTTTCTAATTAATTAATTAATTTATTATTATTTTTAATTACGAATTTAATTAATTTAGTTAAGTGATGATGTGTTAACATAAGGGAATATCATGTGTTACTTTTGAATTTTTGTACTTTTTTCATATTTTCTTATTTTTTGTATTTTTACGTCATATATATATATATATATATATAATAAACATTATTTTGCTAAATTTTTTAAATTGGTTATTTCTTATAAATTTTTCCAAAGTTACGGTATATTTATATATACTCATATTTACTAATTTATGTTATTTATTAAATTGATATTATAGTGTATTATGTATGTACTATTTAAATATATCCATATTTCTACATATACCATACTATTCATATACATATTTTTATATGTATAATATACTTATGTACTAAAATATCATAACCTTAAAAATATTATATACTATACGTACTAGTATATATACATATATGGTTATATTACATATATATATACACTAAAATGCTTAATATAGATAATATTATACATAAATACATATACCTATACATCACATCCGGGGTATATATATACATAATTTATATGGTAAAAATACAACATAAATACACTACAGTATGCACTTATACTTATCGAATACATATACCTTTTATTATAGATATATTATATTATACTAGTATTTATATTTTGTAATTATGTATACATATTTCGGTTACATAGTATATTCATGTACATATAATAAAAATTATATAAATCTAAATATACGTATAGTATACTATATAATAAAAATACTAGGTATATATATGTACATATATATATATATAGTATATAATTAAGGGTAGCAAAAGGGTTATAAATTGGAAATCACATAATAAGATTTAAAATATTAAGTATATATATATATACATGCACACAAATATATATATGTACATAAGTAAAGAAAATACATAATGTATACACACACACACACACATATTATATACACATAAATACATGTAAATGTACATAACTTTCTTATACTAATGATTTTTAGAAATTACTATAACATATATATTATACATATAAATACACCTTAATATCTATATACATATATGAACATACATATATAAGGAAACAGTAGAACTATATATAAATTCTAAGATACATGTATATAAAAGAATATACAGAAATGATTATTATAAAATACATACAATAGACATAATAAATACCATACTTGTAGAATATTCTTGTATGAAAATCTCTAGGCTTCTTCTCCTTGGTTGTTGTTTTTAAAATTTCTAGAAAATTAAAAAAAAAAAGAGAGAGAGGAATGTTCTCTATCAAAAGAGGGTGAGGAAATATAGCTAAAAGTGTTTCTTGATTTGGTTTGTTTTCTTTTTCATTTGCTTTTGTTCCAAATGGTTTCCTTACGCATGGTAGCAGCTAAAAGTTATGATCATAAAACAAAAGAAAGAAGATCAAAGCAAGATATAAAATTAATTAGTTCTTTTGGGAAGTAGAAAAGAACACATGGGCAGCTGGAAATTTGGAATCCCAACGTGGCAATGCAAGGAAAAATAGGAAAAAGAAAAGGAAAAGGAAAAAGAGGGAAAAATAAAAATAAAAATAAAAATATTAGATTTTTCTAAATAAAAAAATTATAAATTTAGTATTTATAAAATAATATTGAAATTTTATAAAAATTTAATAATTTAATTGTTATCCATTATATTTATAATATTTATGAGTTATTTTAACATATTCATTAAAAGTTTTATGCGATTATACATATTAATTAATAATTGCAATTGACTAAAGTTTTATTACTAGTAGATTATATCTATTTATTTTATAAGATTAAAATTATAGTTTTAGGGTTTTTATCAACTTCGAGTTCAATTTTGGATATTTATGCGTATATAGAATTTAGTGTTTTTGTACACGATTTAAGTTTTAATCGAATTCTTACAGTTTTCATTATCGATACTATATTCTAGTTAATAAATTAATAGAATTTTTATTTTACTTTATCTTTATCGATTCATGATATTATCTAGAGTACTCGAATCAAATTTAGGACTTAAACTACTAAGTATAGGGTTTATAAGGGTCAAATAGTAAGTGCAGTGAGAAAGCTTGATTAGTCATGACTTACGAGTTTTACATTATCAAGGGATTGATAAACGGTAGGCTTTACGAAATTCTGGTATAATATAATTAGTAAATAAATATTCTAGCCATAAGGTTTATGTTCCACTTTTAACCAGATCTTTTACGGGTGAGTATGTATGCTTTCTATGTATTATCCCTCCATCCATAGGTTTTTATGCCTTTGATTAGGAAAGGATATGACTGGAGTGGGAAGCAGTTATATGGTGTTTTAGAAAGAATGGCAGAGCTATTAAAGTCACTTCAACCCGCATTCACACATCTCTCCTTGCCTATTCAGTTTTGAACTATATGTTTCTACTATGTCCATTTATGAGTTTGATATTTATATAAATATTCTTTCTACGTTTGTGCAAGAGGATTAAACTTGTGGGTTGTATTATTGGTATTGCTACTTGCTGTTGCCATGTCTCTATGGAAGAACGGGGATTTTATGCTTCTGAAGGTGGCAACCTTAAATGCCATATATGTAGATATATTGTCAATAGTGCTTTAGCTTAGAGTTTGTTATGTTTCCCTGCTGATTAGTTCTCGTCTGTAAGCACTTTTACTTGGATTTTCGCGATTACCTCATGTCAAGTCAATTCTAGCATCATCCGCACTACCTTAGAAGAGAGCTCACGGAGGGTTTTAGATGGTCGTCATTTGCAATTTCTGTTTTCTTACTCTTCTTTTTTTATTACTTATTTGTGTTAGAATATGCATATATGACTAGCTGAAGTATATTTTAGGTTACTTAGGAAGTGTTCGTGCATATATAAATGGAATATCCATATTTATGAGTATATATATATATATATTTTTAATTAAGCAATTAAATACTATATATAACGGCAATATAATTGTTTTATATATTATTAAACACTAGACATGAGTAGATATATGGTGAGTAAAATATAAGGTTCTAGACTTCATATATTGATTTGATCGAATATTATGTATAATTCATCCCAATTAGACAAATATGTGGCTTCATTTATTTGTCTATAGGTAGATGTGCATCTCTCAAGATATATATGAATACAATAATTATTCCAAATTAACTATAGTAAAACTATAAAAAAATCGTCTTCACTAGGTTTAATCATTAGCATAAATCTCATAGAAATGTCATACATGAATGAATCTCACATTATGAATAAGAAGATATGCAAGAATCTTGTTCAAGAATAAACAAAAACATATACAACGTTAGACAGGAAGAGAGACATCAACTATTGGGGTCTCAATTTCAATTTGGATTTTGATTTTGGTGCATGTTGTAGCCAACATATGTTCAACCTTTTTTTTGGGAAAAAAAAAAAAAGAAAGAAGATTACCGAAGGTTCTGCGATTCCTGTATTTATTTGATCAGACAGAGAGTATAGAAAAGGTTGGCACACATTCCTTTTTGCCTCGCTTTTTCTTTCCTTTGCCCCCCAAAATCCACACACAAAGGTAAAGTCGTATTTTTACTTGAATAAAATATTTATCTCGGTCCTTTTTTCTCTAGCAATAATTTATGAAAATCTTTCGTAGTTTGAGAATTTCTCGGCATGCTTCCTATATGTGAATCTTCTCTTCTTTCTTTTTTTACCCTTTATTTTTGGTAAGAGAATTGTCTCTTCTTAACACACATTCTATGTCTGAATATTCTATTCTTTTCCTTGCTTGGAAAAAAAAAAGAAAAAAGCATTTCTTATTGTGAGATCAAAATATTAGATGACAAATCATATCATTAAATGGGTAAAAAATTTAACATTCCAATCTCAGATCACATATCTCCCTTTATTTTAAAATTTTTACCATGACTCTCATAATAAGAGTGCAGTATTTATTTGCTACATTAAATCCATAGTTTGTGGAGACCATATATAGTTTGGTATTACGGATCCTAAGAAGTTTTTAATGTTTTAGCAACCACAACATTGATATAACATTTGAAAAGGTGATGATGATGACCAAGTAATACTAATTTTTTATTGTATCATGACATAATGTCAGCCTCAACAAGACGATAGAGGTATCAACTATCAAATAAGAGTAAAAGACCAAGGACTTTGGGGCACCGAATCTGGTGAAGCCAACATACAGGTATCTCTCTCGCTTTATGCAATTTTGACATGGCCATTTAATTCTAAAATTTAACGTTGCTCAAGTTTTTTTGGTTATTATTTCTTTTACGTGCTAATTCAACATGTTGCACAAATGAGGTTTTGAAATAAAATAAAATGAAATGGAAATCTTGTAGAGTCATCAACAAACTCCATTTTGTTTAAGGCATTTTGATTATCATTCTGTGGTGCAGCTTAAACTTGTAACACATTTATCCTTGTTGAAGGTTTTTTCTAGATGTATTAGGTGAATTTTCTAGATGTATGAGGTCAAATTCTTTCTAGATGCGTTAGTTAGTAAGTGTAGGGTAATTACTACAGTTGTTGGCAACTATCACTATCAACCATATTAGAGATGCCTATAAATAGATTATTGAGCACTCCTCCAAGACATCACAAACGCATTCAACAATACACACTTGAAGTACTTTGAGAGTGTCCTAGATTGTCAGTTTGGGTGTATTTGGAGGTTGAGTTTGAGTGACTTCTCTTCTTTGTGAATTATTATATATTTTTTTCTTTTTAGTAAAGTCTTGCTTCCTTTTGCCTTATTTGATCTTAATCTATATTTTGTTTGCCATCATTTGTTACAATCATTTCTAGTATTCTTGGGTTATAATAGACTGGTAATAGAGCGGGGATTTTGGTGGTTTGTAATGACAACATAATTTGAGATCGAGAAATATGATCGTAATTCTAGCTTTGCCTTATGGCAAGTCAAGATGTATGATATCCTAGTCCAACATGGATATTGTAAGGCTTTATCAAGAAAGGCAAAAAAATGCTAGTATCCCTAACAGAGAAACAAAAAAATGAAGTGGATGAGAAGGCTTTGTCAACCATTCAATTGTGTTTGTCTAATCAAGTTTTGAAGGAAGTCATTAAGGAGAAAATCACTATTGACTTATGGGCCAAACTAAAGTCACTTTACATAGAGAAATCTCTCACCAATAAGCTTCATAAGAAGTATTAGTTTCATAGCTTGCAAATGGAAGAGGGTACATCCATTAAGTCCTATATAGACACTTTTATGNCTCATGTATACCTACAACGTATTAGTAATTCGTTGTATTTTATTTCGGGGTTCGGTTCCTAAACTAGATTCTAGTTTTAATTCCTAGGTCGTAATTAGGCTCGAATCCCAATGTGACATTAATCACCTTATGCTCGGGTATTCAAATATCCTATTGGGTCGTAATTTTGGTATTCTAACTATTCGGTACACACTAACCCTAATTGGGATATCGGATTTATTCCCGAGGTGTAAAAATCTTACATTTTAAGATATTTACTTAAAATTAAATATTAATTCCGATTTATTATTTTTCTGATTTCAATTATAATATTATCTAAATAACTTTATTTTTTTAAATTTAGTAATTTATATTTTCACATATTCCTAATTTCTCATATTCTTTACCTAATTTCCCTAATTAACCATAATTAGTACCTAAAAGCT
Organism: Lumnitzera littorea; assembly: GCA_024138015.1. Taxonomy (NCBI): domain Eukaryota; kingdom Viridiplantae; phylum Streptophyta; class Magnoliopsida; order Myrtales; family Combretaceae; genus Lumnitzera; species Lumnitzera littorea. Next base: position 47,163,950 of record JAMXBB010000006.1, on the reverse strand, counting down.
AGGATTAGGGTTCCACTGCAGAAATTAACTTCCTTAATCATCTAATCAAGATCCAAATCAGTAATTAACATCCTAATTACCTAATTAATCCCAAATCACCCAATTTTACCATCATTTTAGGGCTAAAAATTAACTTAAAATTTTCGAAAATTAATTTAAAAAAAAGGGCTTCATAGCACTGTTCTAAATCATATGAGAATCCTACAGAAAAATTTTAAGCCCCAAACTACATCCCTAAGCCTATTTAATTTCCGGTTTAATCATGCTCGGTTTTGATCAATTTCTTAAGAACCCTATATTTCCAGACATAATTAAACTAAATCAATATTTTTCCATAAATCTACATACAATAAAACCTCATAATAACAAGTTTCATAATTTTCTGGGCAAAATAACTAATTTTACAAAATTATACAAAAATCGGGATGAGTAAATGACTAACCGGTTCAAGGATTTCTGGCCGTCCAAACCCGGTCCAAGGCTGTCGGCCGGTCCAGACGCTGGTCCTAGGGTAGGGTGGTGGTGGTGGTTCGGTCCCAAGTGGTGGTGGTGGTTCGGTCCCAAGTGGTGGTGGGTGGTGGGTGGTGGTTCCAGTTCACCTTGCTAATCTGCACAGTTTTCTTTTTTTTTTTTATTTTCTGGAATTTCTCTCGATTTTTCTTGTGTTTCGATTTTTCTCAGATTACAAACTGTCCAAATGTCTTCTGTGAATTTTTTCCTTATTTATAGACAAACATAGTAATTAATGTGCATTAATTTGATGTGATTTTGCCCATTTCCTTGATTTTAGGCTTTTAGTTTGGCACATTTTTATTGGCCAATTTTTTTTTCTTTTCAGTCACGACCTAATCCAGTTGCAGACCTCTCCTTCTAATTTTTTTTCTGATTTTTTTATAATTATTTTGTATTTTTCTTTAATTATTTACTTAATTTTCGGCCTATTTTAGCAATTACGCGTATTTTTATCTACACGTAAATACATGTAGGGTACACGTAAACATTCCTAAATATTATTTTGGTCATTCTAAAATTTTTAGTATACATATAATCTATCTCTACTAATTTATTAGTTATTATATTACACTTTTTGCCTTTTCAGTAATTAGTAGTTATTATGCTTAAAATTTGAAAATTTTATAGTCTCTTATTTTACTACTCACTTTCTTAAATTTAAGTTTACAGGATCATTTTTACTGGTATTTTGTTAAATAGTTTATAATTTGGGTTTGATCGGATCCTTTAGCCGATCGTCCTAAACCTTGGGTTTAAAGTTCAAACCTATGGTTACTTAGCTTGGCTTTAGGGTTTACAGCAGTAAGGATAAGCATAATGGTTTGAAGAATAGTCACGGGAGGGGAGATGGCTTTATCGCACAAACTTGGGTTTGGTCGTGAGTTGCTGCATATACATGAAAACTCCTCAAACTCGAATTTAAGGTAGGTGAAATTTCTTTAATTCATAATGGATTGGATAACGTTATGTGCACTTGTTTGCTGCATTACATTTAATTAATTGCTTGATAACGTTACTTGTGATTGTTGTATAATCTTATGTCTTCGTTCCTACTTATTGAGCTGTTGGTTGCTTAGATCCTTGTAAATCTTCTTGTCGATGCTGATTAAAATGCCGCGCTATAATTACCTAGAGTTTAGTTCCTTTAAAGGTTTTAAGGGAGTGGGGACTTAAACTAGAAGAACAATAGAACACTTGAGAGTTTTGCTAGTAACTTTTGGTTGTGTGAATTTAATTGTGTAAATTTTTCTTATCTTAAACTACTATGATATGTAAGTGTCTCTTGAGATATCTAAGTCAATATATATCTATATAAATATGTTTTTAAATCTCTGTTTATTTCAAATCAAGTAGTTGCGGATGTCATGTGTAAATCACATCTATGATAGCGATTAGCAAGTTAGCTATTATTTTAGATTAGTTTTCACGGTGGAATTGTTGTGACTCTATTGTTTTAAAGCATTACAAGCAAATCCCCTAGGGGGTGGGGGAGTGATGGTGGGTAGGTAGGGAGGGTTGGTGATGTCTAGACACCATGCTACAATTTGTAAATTTCTGTAGATTGCAGTACATGATCTATCCCTCTTTTGACCCCCACTTCAAACTTGATCGAAAACTAGCACTTTTGAAGGTCTTCCTACACTTAAAAATTGCTCTATACCTCTCTAAAACACCCTTCAAGATTCTAAATGAATTTCTTCACATCATCCACTCAATTAACTCACAACATCTCCAATCAATTATGGTTGAAAATTTGAATAAATAAGGATTTAGGATTAAAACTTATTGTAAGAGATTGATAGTTGACATTGCCTTCAAATTCCCTACGTTTTGGACGATGAAAACCGAACCTTGATTTGTTTTCCACAAAGCTGGAGATGAAAAACAAATTTCTTGTATTGAAACCAGAGAAGCTTACCAAGAACTATTAAATCCTTGATTTGCTTTGATCCTTCTCTTCAATATTGTGAACTTGTTCTCATTTTTAATCAAATTTGTGGAGGAAAACTATTCAAGAGAGGTCATGCACATGAGAGAAGGGGAAAAGAGTAAGAACTAACCTTATATTTTGTTTTATAAAAGAGTTGGGTTTTTAAGACTTTAAAAATGCTGAAAAACCCTTGGTTTTTATTTCTTATTTTTATAACCCTCTTTCTTATTTTAATATCCGGATTTTACATTAACCGTGGATAACAATTGTAATTAAATGAAGATTCTAACATGAATGATCTATTTATCTACATAGGATTAGATAAGTGTATTAATTATTACTTGGCCTTCAATTGATTGCATTGTTGTTTGTGCCTAATGTCGAGGCTGATAATAACTTTGGATGGACGTATTGTGAACTAGGTGTTGACCGCCTATTATGGTATAAATATTTCGAATGATATGCCTAGCACCTAGGCAATGGGATCGGTAATCACTTTGCACAGGGGGGTCGTCCATATGGCGGAATTGTGATTGCTATGGGTCCAGAACATGGAGCCGTCAACGAGTTGCAGTTGCCGTACGGGACATAAGTGCTGACACAGTCGTTGAATTGGAGTACCGATGGGCAATGTGGTGAGTGCAGATCCAATATAAGACGATTTTGTCGTTCTTTTGGATTCAAGCATATGAAAATGGATGTCATTATGGATTTTCAACGGCCCGAATGCTGGGATTGTTTTTCTATACTTCCCCTCTACGCTAAATATCTAATAATCAGGAATATGTCTTATCATGTGTGTTTATAATGTTGCATTTAGTCAATAAATTTTAAGTTGCATGAATTGTTGCATTGAGTGTGTGTAGGTAAGAATTTTTACCTAGTTTACACAATTGTAGAATTAGTTTTAAAATATTTTACGTGATAAAAGCTGAATAAAGAAAACTGGGAGAGTAAAGGGTTTTTGAAACTTACAAGTGTCTGCCTTCTAAATAATAGGATTGGGCAAAATAATCGATTGAATTGTGAATTGGATAGGATCAAATTAAATCGGTATCGATACTGTAAATTAGGTTGAAATCATTATTTAGGTTAAAAAAAATTCTAAATTGAATTGAGCCATTTTTTTAAGGTTCAAAAAGTTATAAAATGAATCGAATCTTGAAAGGTAAAAGATGAAAAAAATTATATTTTTCTATAAGATATAAAACTTATATTTTCAACGACTTAATAATATCGAAATCGCTTTTAGTTTAGTCATTTTATACACATTTGCTTTATTTAAAATGCTAATATTAAATGTAGTCACCTCAATTGTTTACTTTTGGCACACCCAATTGCATACTTGTGTTTATATTTGCGTTCCAAAATACAAACACTAAGCTGAAAATTTTCATTTTTCATTTCTTCCCTTTTATTATATTTTATCGATTTGACTCATGAAATGAATTGTTTTTCTTTTTTATGTCCAAAAAAGTTACGAATCAAACCACAAAGTTAGTTTCAAAGTAAAAAAAGAATTGTATCATAATATCAGATTTGATTTGACTTGAAAAGACTGTATTGAATTAAATTGTGTCCACTCCTACTAGATAATAAATGGCGTGCTAGGAAATCCATATTTGAAGTGTGATAATATCTATCCGTAGTGTTAGGAGTATATATCCTTTGATATCTTTATTATCTAAATTTCACCAACAAATAACACAATGAGACCAAAAGGTGCTTAGTTTGATGGTCATTCTTCTGATTTCGAGCACTGCATGGAGAGAAAAGGGGGTCAAACTACACGGATCGACTGGTTAAGTTTTTCAATTCTTTTTGGGCATGTTTTTTTTGTCTTTCCTACAGCGTCCCTCCAATTAAAAAAAAAAAAAGAGAAAAGGAAAATGAGGAAAAGGTGTTTGTTGCTTAGGTTACGGGTCTCTTTCGAGTTTCAAGTCTTTTGTGAACCTGCCAACTACCGAAGCAAGTGTTTTACTCATGAGAAAGACTTCATCCTAAGGTTTCTTTATTTCTTGACTAGGACTGTTGGAAATTAAAGCACAACGAGATGATTATTAACTCGACCACTCCCAACTTCGCTGCAAAAACTTGAGGCCACAGGTTCTTCTTGCTTCGATAATGGTCCTGTCCTCAATCAACATTCACCCATCGTTATCCTGGAAGCTTGAATTGCAAATACACACTTTTTTCTTTTAAAGAATTATATGCATTTGAGTTTTTAACTTTTAAACTTATCATTTAGATACTAAAATTTTAAAGAATATGATATCGACCCTATTTTACTATTTCTATATTGGGTAAAATAACAAGAATGAAAGAAAACAAAGAAACTAAAGATTTAAAAGTTGAAAAAAAAAAAGAAAAAAAATTCCATTAATCTATTCTATAGTTTTTGAGCTTTTTTTTTTTTTTTTTTAATATTATACATAATGTTACTTTTAACTCATTTTTTGTTATTTTTATAAATGAAGGATCATATAGGAATTTAAAAGCATATATTTTGAATACTTAAGATCTTGAGTTAAAAAAAAAAAAAGAATACTTAAATGAAAAATAAAGAATAAAGTGCTCATAAAATAAACTTAAGACTGAAGGATGCAATTACGATTTATCCAAATATAAAAATCATAGTGTCAAGATGAATTTCACCATAAGTCAATACGAAGCAAGATTGGACACGAGACAAAATTACAAAGTTTTAGGTATTAAATAAGTCTGGGTAGACACCTAAGTCTAACTATTCAATTTAAAATTAAGGCTACAATTAAAAAATCGAGTCTTTGCTGAATAATGAAAGTTTGAAGAAGATGTAATGTAAAAATAAAGCATCTGATCCAATCGGTGAACGATGGAAAAATGGCGGAAAAAAGAAAAATGAATTTAAATATAGTTTCTTCAAGATAATGATTGCTGAAACGAAGCTCCACAAATTTGACTTTACTTTCTTTTGCAGGATAGCGACCGACCATTACTGGGCCGCCTTACCAGAATGTTAACAATACTTCTAGTACGCCTGATTAAATAAAAATACCCTCATACTTCTTCGTGATTATTTTTCTTTCGATATAAATCATCTAATCAATTTTAAATATCATGATGAGTTCATCTATCAAATTATTAACAGTATTAGAATATGCAGTAACAGGACTATATTATTGAATTTTAAGCTCTTTGATTAAAGTCCCCACAAGCCGATTCTACAAGGAATATAATTGGCGGTTCAAAGAAATTGCCCACTAGCTTGATTCTGTTTGATTTTATACATTAGAAAAAACGTAACACAAAGAAAATGCTACTATAAAATTTATTATAAGATCCATATGTAATATATAATAATATATATATAAATAAATAAATAAAAAATTATTTTTTTTCCTATTAAGAAGTACCATCTCTTTTTAGAGAAAGAGTTCAATTACGATATGTATCAAATTTATTGTTTTCAAAATATATTCACTACAAGAATATTTAGACATTAACTTATTTGAAATCATAAGTTTAGGCACTTTCATATGCTTTCTTTCTTAAGTTTGTGATTTGAGGAAATATTCAAAGTAGTTAAAGCAATTTGATAACGAAGGTAATCAAACAACATACAAGAATATTTACAACTTTTGAAAAAGTTTTATTATTTACAACAAGATAAAGATATTACAAATGGCTATTTCCTTTCAGATGATAATTCAAATGTTGGAGTAAAGTATATAAAGGGGAACATTTGAAATAGAGATAGAAAAAGAAGAGAAAATGAGATGAAGAGAAGAAAAACAGTGAACTTGTCATAAAGCATTTTATTAGCGCGATAAGAGATGTGTGAAAACTAGAGGGAACTCTTTCTAAATTACTTACTTTTTCTTAAATGAATTGTGAGACTATTTAAGAAAGGTTGCTAGAATAGAATCTGTACACTCGTGTTCTCCGAGGTCGAGAGTGTGAGATTGCATTGTAATTTGTAGATCTACGTGTTTCTGGGAAGATTTTGAGGTACAGAGAATTGTTAGCTGTATCCTTGATTGATTTTCTCAAAAATTAGAACACGTTGGTGTAGATGACCGGTTTCCTAACCATGGGTTGGAAGAAAAGACTAACTCACAAAAGAGAAACCTCTATGGACTATTTGTTTGATATTCTCTAGTCTCTACCTCCATAATCTTTCATGTTGTTGCATGGTTTTATGCTTAATCATATCAAGTCTCTGATCGTTTTTTTTTTACTTGATGATAAGTACTATTAGAATCGAATCTAAATGAAAATCATGGAATGATTTTATTGGGACTAAAACTAACCCAGACAGCTCTTTGGGGTTCTCATGTTGACATGTTTTCCTGTGGATGTCGGTGTATACAAACAGTTGGAGTTACTGAGAATTTAATCTATGAGATAGATGTCGATAAAGATTCGGCAATATGTTACTCTCCTTCGGGAGGGGTTTGGGATGTTGACAGTGCTTATTGACACCCTTTTTTTGTGGATGTGTAGAAAATCACACGCTTCTGAGGACTACTCCGTAATTGTGCTTTAAACGCCGACATCTATACATGTATATAAAAGAAATCTCTGTAAAGTACATATGTTGACAAGTGATTTTCTCATTGTCAACATGTATACGATAGGAAGTTATTAATATTCCTACGGTTTTATGAATGTTGTTAGGCTTAGGGTAGTCGTCGACATGTAGTATCTAGAAAGATCTATTATGATCAAATGTTGACATCAAACAATGCGTATGTTGACATTTGCGATGAAAATAAGTAAGTAAATTTTACTTGACTCAACTTTCTTTAACTGACGTTTACAAATGCATAATGTTCATGAATAATTGATGAGTTGGTGCACAATCGTTTAAGTGGGCTAAATGACAAGTGCTTTATTTATATGCTATAAAGCCCGTATAAAAAAGTAGTACTCCCTTTGCAAGAATATTATGCGGATTAGAAATAGGCTAAGATAGTCCTTATTTAAACATAATGTTGATTTTAGTACTAGCATTAGCTTGTAACCATAACTTTAAAGGTACATGCGAAGTGTTGACAAATAAAATATATTCCAATTAGTTTTACCATCTCACATCGTCTCGTAACTAGGTGTCTTATTGAGTTAACAGTGGTTGTCGCCTCCTTTGGTCATGAATCATCTCATCCTTAAACTGCTCCGCTTCAACCACTTTCTCAAATTTCAGTATCAGTTAACTTTTTGTCGTGCGATACAAATGTTTACGAAGGTTGAAGCGGAGGAAATTATTGTTGGAAGACGAAAATGGCTACCACCACCATTGTATTGACACGAGTTGCAAGACAATATGAGATGGTCAAATTGATTAGAATATATACTTCTCTCTTAATACTTTACATCCATATTAAATTTCATATATACGAGCCAACTTTAGTATCGAAATCAACATTAAATTTAAGTAATTATTATGTTCACCTATTTTTGATCCTGGTCTTAGGGTTCTTACTCGCTTCGTTTAGTTGCTTTTATTCAATAGCATTCAATAAATGCTTCAGCAGTCAACGTCTTCGCTGCATGCATTTATATTGGAATGAAAATGGACCAATGACGACTTAACGAAAGCCAGTAAGAGCAGCATAACATAAAAAAAAGATGTTAAAGGTTTGCTAACAATAATGATGCAATGGAGAAGATGGCAAATTAAAGAAGTTGTGAAAGACATTAACACTCCACTCCTTTTTGGTGGACACGACAGAAAAGCAACTATGGACAATATTCTTCTACAAATAATTGTATGAATGATGAGCTGGAAAATTTTGAATGATATTTATAGATATTTATGTCCTTTGGATGAGCACAATTTTTAGCTCCGATATTATCTTCTTCTCTTTTTTTCTTCATTTTTGTTTTTTCATTATTGTGAACTCACATGTTAAAGCTTCGTTCTTAACCATGGGAAATGAACACCAGTAAAGCCTACAATTTCCAGTTTTAGCGAGATAAAGTAGGCAGGGTACCACTTGTCATTTCACTTTCTCCCAATTGAAGTGTCAGCATAATGGCTTTCTGATAAGTTCATCCTGACAAAATTAAATTTATTGTCAGACATGTATTTTCCAATACCCCTAAGGCTTACCTTATTTTAGACAGGCAATGAGTGGTTACAAATATGCATTGCTATGTGAAGTTAAGTACTAGATTTGGATCCCTTTTGTCGATAAGTGCAAGGTTAGTTGTTGATATTTATTATAGCGATGGCTTGTCAACGACTTCCTACTAGATGCCGGCATGCATTTGATAGTTGATTCATGTCGACATTCATCATTTAGTTGTTAACATATTTATGCTCTGGTTCCCTGGAGCTCCTTTTGGGCCTCTGCCATCACGCTCTTGGCCTGGACTACTTCCTCTTCTACCTCCTTGGACCTCTACAACACGTAAGATATGGAGTCAGAAGTATAATTAAGATCACCTGACAAACTTTGAAGATTGGCTGCAAATTTGACTACCCTCTCCCTTTGTGACGGCTACCGGTTAAAAGTCCTCAACACGCGGACACTAGCTTGTAGAAAAGACAAATTGTTAGTCGCCAAACTAAAAGAAGTCAGAGATAACTCTGTCTAAGCTTTAGGCTTACTTCATGCGTCTTTGTGAAAATCATGACCTTAACCTGCTCGTTCGACATCTTGTTGTACAACTCATCTAGCATGGCATCGGAGGTAGGATGGTACCATACGTCAGCTCCTTACTACTGTCGTCGTTGTTATGGCTTACGTCACCGATGAATACCGACCAATTAGGTAAGTAGATGTGGCCAGAGGGCACCTTGCTGTGCACTGACATGGCCAGAACAGTCGACGCCTTTTGAGGCTCGAGTACATGTTACATCGACACTTCTACCCCCAGGACGTATGTCTCCACGTCTAAGATATCATCACTTGGGGTGGACCGAGGGGATGGTGGGGGTGTTGTTGTTGGGGGGTGTAGGAGTGGTCACGCTAGCTTCTTGCTTGATGGACCTAAACACCTAACCCATCATCTCCAACCCCACCTAGGGCAAGCTTTAGAGGCGTCGTGATATGGCTACTGCTGTACACCAGCACATCCTGGTCGGTCCTTTAGGAACTGCTCTTCATGAATCTTCCCTAAGCATCATGCTTTTACGGAGATCTCTCATGGGATCTCTTTCTCTTCCCTTTGGCCGCCTCAGCCTCATCTCCTTTTGTAGCGGCCCTTTTGTAGCAAACTTGGCTGCTTTCTTCTCAGCCTTTAGGTACTCCCCCTTGGCCACGAAGTCCGAAGCATCACATTTGGAGATTTGTGCTTGAAAAGTAAAAATATCGTTAGAAAATAAGTGAAACAAGTTCGAAAAGTAACTTACCATAAAACCATGGCAAGCACGGGTATTGGCTTGGAGTAACTCCTCTCGACAATGTTGGGCGAAAACTATCGCTCCATGCCCTCTTTGGCATGGCTCCAAGGGGGGAAACACCTTTAGCTCCCTTATTACTCCGAAGACTTCGTCATCCGAGAGGATCGATTAATCTTGATGAAGCCGATTTACCAAAATCTTCACATTTTAGGCAACCCCACCTAAGTAGTAGAAATAATCGAGAATTATGTTGGCTGTCCGGTTGTCCTAAGGTCCTGAAATATTTGATGTCACCGGTTGACAAGGACGATCTACTTCATCCAGAAAGTTCGGCTTCTCGGTCACCAGTATCAACACGAACTTCTTCTTCCAATCATGTATCAAGGACTCCAACCATTCTAAGATTTTCCAACGCACAAGTCGTTAGGTTTTCTCCTCAAAACGAGGAACTACCGTATAGCATTAGTATTACTTGCATATCACGTCCTGAAGAGAGGAAGTCAAAATAATCCTGTAATGTAGACCATTTTATGATAAAAATTAGCTTTACAACTGCTATTGTAGACCGAGTTCACACAAGACGAACTCAACTTAACCACTTTGAAGCGTTCAATCATATATTTGTCTATCGTAAACCTATGTTGTAATATTGAAAAATGATTATAAAACTTGATTTTTTTTTAACACAGTTCTTCAAAAGATTTGAGTTTGAAAAATGGTACTTAGCAAAACATTTAAAAACTATTAGTATTTACAAATGACATTTGTAGGGAAATAGTAACAAGTTTAAGAAAAAGGGTTATGTAAGTTCACAAGTTTACCAAACTTATTAATATGTTAGTAGTGGAAAACTAGAGGCTACTTGAGGAGATCCTAGTAGTTTCCCTAAATGTTAGTAAGACTGAAGCTTGAGGACTCAGTTTATAAATTACTTCATAATCTTAACTACCTGATCCCTCGTTCAATCTTTTGGATTTACATTGTATGCTTGAAGTCTATTTTGAACCTATAAAGCCATTACGGGGAAAATGAGTGACAATTCGCTTAGTAAGTGAGATAGAGATAGAAGTATGTATTTAGCATGAGCATTATCAAGGTTTTCAACTAAGTTAGTTAGATGCCATGCATGCATAAGCAACTACTATTGCATGATATTGTTCAGTCTGTCGTGAGATTGGAAAAATTACGCTTATTTTAATTTGAGTTGAGGAGTTTGATGCTACGCACTCGCAAATTGAAACTACAAAGGGGCTTGTGAAATAGAGAACACTCTTCGCTTGAGACTCCCTTTGAACCACAACTCCTAACCTTGTTGTTACTTCCTCTCCTATTACTTAGTTTGATTAAAGGTGGAGAAATGATTATTCTAGCTATTCTTATTAAAGGGGTTCGTTTTTAGCTTGAGAATCTTAGTCGTACCCCTAATGGGTTGCCATGATGTTAAGTTAGAAGTTAGGCTGAGTTTGAGTTAATTTACTTTCTAGGGTGATCAACTAATTCAAACCATAAAAAATACACAGAGAACATAGAATAAGCAAAGCATGGAGCTTAGCTCCCATAGCAGCAACAAAGTAATATTTAGGCACACGTGTAGCATACGAAGAAACAACTACGTTGCAATCACATACCAAAAACAAACCACAGCCTCTAAGTACTTTAAAGTACTTCGAAATGCTATAAAGCATTAATCTCACTTACCTAGATAGTAATGCTCATTCTCTTTGTGTGTTACTATCATCTTCCTTTATTATCCTTAAAATTTAATGTAGCCTCTTTAGTTTCCATTCAATATGTAACATATAAGTTTATTTTGACATTTAAATATGTTCCTCAATTGTGTTAGGTGAGTTTCCAAGGTGCTTATTAGGTAATAGTTAAGTAAGGTACATTTTGACTAAAGTTTAGACCTGTTATAGGTTACTGCCTAGTAATTTCAGACCCAAGTTCTAACTTTAGTGGATTCTTAGAAGTTATAAGCATGACTTTCTCTTCTACTCTTCAGCTCCCATATGATTTAATATTCAGTATCAATCATCTTCAAACTTTCAATTGCTCCTACCTTTAATGTCTTCCATTGAGCTACTTTTTGATTGAGTTTCTAACTTAAGTTTTGATCCAACATTGTGGTATAGGTTATTGGGTGAGAGGCTTTTGACTCATGTTTTGACTCTAATAAAGATGTAGAATTCGTATACAAATCACTGGTTGACTAGTTGTCAAACTTCTAGTGTAATCGAGGATATTTAATACTAGACTACATTCTAACCTAGTTTTTGACAAAATTTTGACCTACCTTCTTAAATTAAATTGTTATTTAGGAAGTTTTTGACTTACAGTTTATTCTCTAGAAATAGTGTAGAGTATAAGGATGAGTCTCTTTCTGATCTAGATCCAATTTCTAGTCTATTCTACATATTCACACTAGGTTACATTCTGACTTACTTTATAACGTAGTTTTTTACCTTACTGTTACTAATATGTCTAACTGCTTCATATATAATCCACTTACCTAGCATTTCTAGAAGTCTAAATCTTACATATATAGTAAGTATCAACTAATACTTCAATCATCTATTTCCTTTCTCCATCATATTATCAAGTAGTTTACAAGTGTACTAAATACTTGAAAAATTTAACCTTAAATCACTAAATACCCACTTTTACTTAATAATCGTCCTTCCCAAACTCATATTAAGCCACTTTCAACTATTGCATATAGGTGAATATAGATTATACCATGATTTTATAAAGACTTGATTAAGCCCCTTTGTAAAATAACCCTTCTTACGCATCATTTTCACGAAATTAAAAATTTCCCTAAAAACCAACGACTCGATTTTTACCATCCAACCATATAACATCAAAATTTAACATCTTAGGAGTATAATCACAAAATTTCAAACTGAAATTACACTAATTGGTTTTTCAAAAACTTGATAAAAAATTAGTGTAAGGGACATTTTTCTTAAGGATCTCATATCTACACTCAAAATTTTGAAAATTTAATTCAATATTTGAATTCCTCATGCAAAAATACGTAGGAAAACCAAATTTCAAATTTTTTTGTAAACGTTTACTATTTTTCCTTAATTTTTGATCAAATTAGAGAAAATTAGCAACTTATAGGAACTTGATGCTCTGGCCACCATGGGGAGGGGATGGTGTGTTGGTAGCCCTCATTGTTGACCACTCCTTTAGGCCACCACTTGGTCTCACTTCTAGTTATTTGTTTTCCTTGGATATCCAAAAAACTCCTAATTTACTCATTAAATTCCTTAATTTTTGTTTTTCACTCTCTCTCCATATTTTGCACTTCTTAATTTTTTTCCTAGTCTTATTAATGCCCAAACTTTGTTCCAGATAGCAGATAGAATTTTTATAATTCAGTTTGGAGTTGCTTTTATCTTTTTTAATCCTAATTAACAAGTGCATAGGTATAGTTAGGTGTCAAGAAAGTTAATTTCCTATCTCCATGCATTTCCCATTTCATTGCCACAAAAACAATAAGATTTCACATGTCTTGGTACTTTTTAAATAATTTTATTATATTTTTTTTATTTATTTGGTGATATTTATGTATTTTTAAGTATTTACGATAATTACGAGTATATATATTTATATAATAATTACACTCGATACATATACATATTTTTATATATTATTTTATGTCTAATGTTAATTATATTATTCCTATAATTTATTTTTAAATGTTTGTTAATTTTCGAAACCTACTTTGTGCGTTAACGATAATGTAGTAATAATATAATAAATTCTTCCTAATTTAGCTATATTTTTTATATTTTGTGATATTTTTAAAATTTGAACTTATGGGAACTTTTCGACTAATATTTTCAAGCCTCTCATAAGTTGCTAGCCTAATTAAGTTACCTTTTTAAACCCCTTAAATTAATTATTGAACCTAATAGTATGAGTATTGATCTCACATTACACCTTAAGCTTAGTAACATGGCCTCAAAAGCCATTAGAAGGTGGATGCTATTGCGGATTGGTTGGGCTAAGCAAATATGGTGGTAGGTGAAGAATCTCCTCTAGAACTTGGTAAATGGATATTGGAGTCCCTTGAGTCGAAACTGATCTTGGTAGAGGTAAAATTTGCTTGTGTGAATAAGGGCTACCCTTGCATCTTTGTTGGGTGCAAAGGCAAAAAAAGCCTAGTAGTAAATGTCAAAAGTACATTGTTTAATAGTGACTAACCTCTACCGCGGAGATTTAACTGGAATGACCATTTGGAGTAAGCTCCATGTCAAAGATCTTATTCAAGATGGGCACTATTGACTTGTTGTCGTCATCACTATCTAAGTATTCATTTTGAGGGAGTGCATTAACCTTCATTTGTTTGGGCTCCTTGAGCTGTAGCTAAATTCTACTTCATGGGTAGTTGTCACTACCGTCGTTGAAGGAGGATTCATCCTTTCCACCACCTCATCATTGACATCACTTTGTGTCGATGTGGTGGTGAATGATCCATATGATTTTGAGCACTCACTTGAGTTAGTCCTTTTGTGAATTTGAGGAAGAGGCTTTAGATTCCTTGAAGGGAGGTTGAAGGCTAGTAATTTTAGTAGTGAGTTTACAAGCACTAGAGACCACAATTTGAGCAAAGGTGTGAGATTGATGATTGAAATCCCCTTTTAAAATTGTAGCCTCAAAATGAAGGTTTTGATTGTTAAGGGAAGTATAAGGGATACGATGTATCTAGCCCTTAGATCACACTACGTGGCCTATGTTTAGCATGAACAGTCGAGACATATCAATCGTGATAAGACAAGAGCAAAGCCTGACCAATCATAACTAGCCACCTATTTCATGCATTTAATGGGTGAAACATAATTGCACCTGAAATCTAAAATTCAAACAAATTATCCATGGGAAGTTAAGACACCTTGGATTGAGTGTAGTACGGGATCCTAAGGCCTTTGCCACGTGTAAGGTTAGTAAAGCTTGTAAATTAACCCTTGGCTCGACTATAATAGAAATTTGCAACATGAAGTGAATGTCATAAATCCAACCTTAAGGTGCTTAGGTTGGCTCACTAGCATTTGGGAAAGTACCACGGTAACATTACAAAAGCTACTCTATGGCGGACATCGAGAGTCTATCTTATATCTTAGCACCATGATGACTAGCTTGGAAAGTGCCTTGTTAGCCTATCCCTATGGTGAATCTCTTTGTCAATATCTTGTCAATGAAACTGCAAGGGGCAAATGTTAGTGGCAATTTGGGACTATGGGCTTTCAAGACCCATTCTAACCTATATGGGTGCTGGTTTAGCCTAATCTAAACTATGCTTGACCTATGAAATCCAACTCTTTAGCCTTAGAGGACTTTCCTCGTGTGATTGAGTTTTTCCATACATTTGACCCATTGTAATTCAAGACCTTAACCTCTCACTATGGACATAATCCAGGGAGTCCATGCCATAAAGAACTTAGGTTGTGAAGGTCACTCTAGGAAGCTCGAACGTTGGACATCAAGAGAACATCATAGAAATATTACTTGTTGGGAGTTACTAAGGTATCACATCACTTCCAGTATTCTCAGACTGTATCTAATTGGAAAGACACACCTTCTTAATTGAGTAAGATGCAGATTTATTTAGATTTCCTCCTTGAAATCTATAAATAGGGATCGAAATCTATAAATAGGGATCGAACTCTATAGGTAAAATGCTTTACACACGTGCACATTAAGCCTCTTGTACTTTCTTACATACTTAATCTCACATTGCTGATTTAAGCATTGAAATTATCACGTTAAAGTAATTCTTGGTGCCTACTAATTGTCTTCTTTCTTATCGACACCAGCTTGCGGTCTAAGTTCATATTCAAGAAACTTTATTGGTAAAATTTGTTTGCCAACAGAAGTAATCTGCAACAATTTTATAGAAACATATATCTATTCTTTGTAGATAAATAATAACTCCACACAAGGCAAAACTATAACTTATTTATATAATCTCCTATATTATTTATATATATTTTATCCTGCCAGCGTGTCAATTCTAGTAAAGCAAGGGAATCCACCCTCCCGCGGACTGGCTCTCCCTCAATTCCTTAAACCGAGTAAGGAAAGGAAAAAAAAAAAAAAGAAAAAAAGAAAGAATGGAAAGATAAAACAGAATTTGAATTCTTCGTACTCAACCGGTGACAGGTGAGCGGCAAGTTCCACGGCGCTCAGTTGGTGAGCATGACCTGCAATTTGAGAAAATAGTCGGTGAAATCTAATTTGAGAATTTGCTGGCGCTTGAAAGAAGAAAAGGAAAAGGAAAAAAATATAAAAAATAAAAAAGGTAGCCTATATAGAAAGCGACAACCATTATCAATTAAATAATTTTGCAAGAGTTGAGTTGGCATGTGCTAGCAAGCACCAAAGCCAAACAACGAGGCAAAGACAACGATGGATCAGTTACAAGGCATTCCTTTGATTAACGTGATATTGATTGTTCTCTTCCCTTTTTTCGGTTAATAAAACGTGAGAAATGCAGAATATCATGTTGTCTGGTTCGATCTCCCGAACTTCTACTTTCAAAATGCGGAGGATTTGCAATTCCAACGGGTAAACCTACTGTAACTAAAGGAAGGCCTTGGGCTGGCTAAAGAAATGGGCTGGGCTAGAATAATTGTTGAATTAGATTCTTATAACGTGATTGAGACAACTGTAGGCTGTGCTGAAATTTGGTCTTGTCTCTTTTTGTTTCCCAAGTGTTCACTTTATTCATGTTTCTAGAAAAGCTAATCTTGTTGCTGATTGGGTAGCCAAACACAAGGGGAAACAAATGTGTCGTACCCCCATTTGCTCTCCTTAGGCTAGTTGAACCTGATATTTCTCTATCTTGTTCCGAGACTTCATGTACTTCTTTTGAGAATGATTAATCAATGAGGTGAGTTTTGCTTATTGAAAAAAAAAAAAAAACCCTACTATAACTAGTCGTGGGGAAAAAAAAAAAAACACTATAACCAACCATTATGGCTATTGTTATAAATATTAATTTCTTAGTAGGAATGTATGATAGTCATTATTCACCTTCTTTTTCTAAAATTATAATATAATTTAATCGGAAAAAAAAATAATAAGAACAATAACTAGTAGACAATAGCACTTGTTCCGTGAGTGTACAAATAATTATATATAAAACTATTATTACAAAAATGATGGAAACATAATATTTCCATAATATGACTGCCTTCAAAATATAAAAGGATTATATAAAGGTTAAATATTTATATTCTTTTTTTGAAAGATTTTAAGTTAAGAAATTAGTAAAAATCATAAATTTTCATTATTTCAAAATTCAAATTAGGAACATAATTACTCAATCCAAGAACTTATTTCTCTTGGGAAGAGGCTAATTTTTAAGTAAAAGTGCTTCACTATAATCACCGCTTCTCCCTTTTTTGTATTTTTAAATGTTCGATAATCACCCCTTCTCCTTAAATAGCATATAAGATACGGTAGAGAGGGAAAAAAATGTGATATTTATGACGTTTACATGGTTACACCATATAAAGTAGGTATTTAATACCTATACTTGATATAATCATATCAAGTAAGTTAATTTAAGAAAATGTTCAATGTTGCCAAACCGTATTCTGAGTAAATTGTTGTGACGTGTATCTATTGTCTGTCAGTAACTTTATTATTGGAATTTGCGTCTTGACTTACTTCCATTGGTGCCCACATTTCCAACTCAGTCGATAGGCTGATTTCGTTAGTTTGTTTTCACAGTGCATATCACCATTCATTAATTGAAGGCATATTTCCTTCATTAAATTTCGCATGCATTAGGAACCTAAAACCGGACTTTGTTAATAAAATAGTGATATATGAAAATGGATCTGCTAAATTACCTTGATTAAAATTACATAATTGATGATAAACCCACAAGGGTCCAAAAAAAAAAAAAAAAAAGAAAAAAAGAACACAAACGCACAATCAACAACTATTTTTTCCTGTTATCTCTGGACATAGAGATCGCATGTACTTCGTATATCCGTCAATTGAAGGTTCTTTAATTGTTTTATGGTTCTCTTAAATTTCAAGAAAAACTAATGCATCTGAATTTTGCATGGTAAATAATTGGTTCTTGATAAGGGTTAGCAAGTAAATCCTATTATACAGGATACTAATCTATATTCTGCTTATAAGTTTTAAGTAGATATTGAGAATAATATAGTAGGTTTTAGATAAAAAATTTTTAAAATTTACTTCTATATAGTAGGATACGGGAATGGTATCATTTAGGGGTAAGTAGGTACAGAATGGGTAAGGTATGAGGTTTTAACTTGTACCTTATCTTATAAGTATATATTCATAAGTTTTTGTATCTGAAACCTATTTTGTAATATTTTGAAACCATATAAAGTTTACAAGTTACTTGGTATAACTATACATGGTTATGGAATTTGTATTTTTTTTTTCCTTATTTTCCTTCAAAACTTTATGTTAGACGTATAACCAAATCAAAATTATAATTAAATTATTGTTAGAACTATCGGTTGTGTAATACCTTGGAAAAAAAAGGATGTAAAATAATAAAAGTCATAAAAATAGAATAATGGATGATTGAGTTTTGAGAAAAAGGGTATTAAGATCTTAAGTCGTGGTTTAATGAAAGATATTAAAAGAATTGTAAGAAGATCTTAATTTAGTCTTAACCTAACTAATGCCCAAATTGACTTATTGTGTACTATAGGATTAGATTCTTTTCTTATAAACTCTAAAAACCCTCAAGATAAAGATAAAGGAGAATTCCATTGTTTTTCCTTTTATTAAAAAGGAGAAATTTTGGATTAACGTGAGATTTTTTTTTTTAATAGTAGAGCAAGAGTAGCTGTGTGAAGAAGGGAAACATAAAGTTTATACAACCCTAAAAGGGCCATGGTAAGTGAACATCTGACTTGTGAAATTTGAGATTTTTTTTTTTTTTGGCTAAGAAATTTTTATGTTGATCTTTTAGGATTGTGTGTAGTCTGTTAAGGAAAAACAAAAAACCCTAAAGAATCATCGAAATTAAGGTATGTATCTTGTGTTTCGTAGAAGCTCTATTATCCTTATTTTTTTAATAAGTTTAGGAGATGTTTGTTAGTTAAATAAGGCAGTGATAGAATTTATATGGTAGTATTGATTTGAAACAAAAGTTAGAGATGTGAAAGTTAAGTGGTGTTGTTGATAGGATTATGTTGTGGAGTTGAGTTTTTTATACATTAAGGGGTATTTTTGATTCTTGTGTTGAGGTGTTGGAGAATAAAATAGGTTTAGAAAGGTTGCAGGTGAAAGAGGAAAAAAAAAAATTAAATAGTGGGTTACGCGACCAAGAGACACAATTTTGTCCCTAGTTATGTCCATTGCAGTAGGTAGTGTAGGCTAGTAGATCAGAAGGTTACATGATCGTATCCTTGGTCATGTCCCTTATAGTTGTGAAGTGTAAGTTAGTGAGTTATACGGCCAAAAAGATACGACCTGTCTTTAACCATGTTGTAGGCTTTGTTCTAACAAGTTAAGTTTTTTTTTTTTTTTTCTTTTTGTTTCATTCCTTTGTTACATCTAAAGTAAATATCTTTAGTGTTTCATTAGGTGAATTTAAGGAGATTTAAATGACCTCAAAGTGAGTATTAGTTAGGAGAAATCGTTTATCCAATATTTAATAAAATTGAATAAATATCTATTGTTTTTAGGATCTAGAGCTAGGCATGGCTCGTTCGTAATGGATTTCAAATATCAAGGTACGTAACACTAACTTGTTATATGTGAGTGTTAAGATAACAAAAATTAAAATGAACTAATGTATATTTGATTTATCTATTTTTTTTGTTACTTGTGTTTAGCTTATCCTAGAGGCTTGCAGTGGCAAATCCTTATGGGGTAACCCCGATGATTTTTGCGACACGTTATCCTTAATGGAGTCTAACTTAGAAATGATTTATGATAGATCTAGGTAGTTGTAGAGGGGCCTGAAGAGGTATGCCCAAATGTTAGGTTGCAATACGAATTGTGATATGATTGGGTAATAAGGGTTATATGACTATCTTAAAAATGAAGATAATTAAACAAATTATGTGAATTACTTGTTTTGCATTTAAATACATATGATTATGTGTTGTTTGATCGCGTGCATGAGGTTGTGTCTCGTGTACTGGATTTTGGCTCACTGTATTATATTTTTAGATGTAAGACCTATAATTATACTACTTGACTTCAATAACTTATAGAGCTAATTGTTACTACCTTGGGAATGGGAAGAGTGAGGACGGTGTATGGTATTAAAGAACATCCTAAGAGATTAAATGATAAGATTATTTAGTCATATGTGATAATGATAATTGATTGGGCATTAATATTTCTTAATTAGATATTATTCTAGTATTATTTGGAGATTTATTTGTATAAGATTGTTTAGAGACTTTTATAGTATTAATTGGAGATGTTAGTTGAATGTTATGCCTGACGTATCATTAAAGATTAGAGATATGTGGCAGTTTGTAATATCGTAGGTTTTGGAGTGTCACAAATTGTATAGATTACTATGCATTTTAAATTAAGATAATATAAAACTTTGGTAGGACAAATAGAGAATATTTTTGTAGTTGGAAATGTTTAAGCCTTTGGTTGCATCATGTTTAAATTTTTTTTTTGTCTTTTCTTTTCAAATAATTAAAATAAAACTTTTATCAAACCATAATATTGTTATTTGAAGAATATAAAAACCATGTGCAATTAATTCTAATATAATATAGTGGATGACAAGTTAAAAATTGAGATACTTTTAAGAACTTACTAGACTAGAGTTAGTAAAAGAATAATGAGAAGACAAAAAAAAAAAAAAAGATAGAAAAAGAAGATGGAAGTTTTTACTTAAAAAAAGAAAAAGATAGACTGTAAATATGAGTAGAGTCTACTTTTAGGGTTTTATTTTTATTTGGGTTTTTATTGTTATTTTCTTTAATATTAAAAAAGAAAACAATAGTATTAATTTTTTGTCCAATAATATTATTTAATTATTTATTATAATATGAGTATAAAGTAACATAGAACTCGTACCTTATATATTTTAGAATGCAAGTTTTGGGATAGGACATAATACTCTGACTTCATGCTTGTACCTTACGTTATGAAAGCAGGTTTCCGAAAATTACTACCTAGAACTTATCTTGTGACCCTTGTTAATTACCTGAAACCTACTTGATAAAGTAGGGTCTAAGTAGATACCATGTACGATAAGGTTACTTGCTTCTAATATCTTCATAACTTGTACTTTTCTCTTGAAACTAATAGTTTAAGGTATACGAGATACAAATTTTAGGGCATCTGTATCTACCATTTGAAATTTAATAAATATTATAATAAATATTAATGAATAAAAGATAATCTTATATTTTCTTCCATTAAGAAAATTGAAAGAATAAAAAACGATACTATATTGAAGTTAAAAAGAAATGATCTAAACCTAGTTTAAAACTTAACTCCTAAAGCTAAAGAAACGTTCTAAACCTAATTTAAAACCTAACTCCTAAAGCTAATAATAAAAAACTAAAACCAATAACTTTAAACTTGAAGTGGTAATAAAGAGTTTATATCTTTTTTTTCCCCTTGTACAAGTACCTTCATGCAATTGTCATTTAATTGTTTTATTAATGAGGAATGTCATTTAACATTCAAGTTCAATACTAAGGCCGTTGTAGTCTAGTGACATAAACATTAGTTTTTTAATTAGGACAAATCGGGTTTGAATCCCTCATCCCCTAGTTGTAATATATAATTGGAAAAAAAAAATAAAGTTCAATGTAATATTGAAAAAGCAATCTCTTAGCATGGAAAAGAAGAATACAGCCAAAACTTGTTATAAAAGGATGTATAAATTTGAAATTTATAAAAAAATAGAAAAAATTTACAAGTTTCATAAGATAAAGATACACTAGGCCTTTCAATTTCGAGGTGGTTCTATGGTGCTACAGGATTGATTTTGATTCCACAAATGTGGAAACTTGTATATATAAGATTGGATATGAATATGACCTCATATTTTACTTACCCTATACCTACTTACCTCTATTTTTTTTTATTTATTTATTATGAAAGTGTATATATTGCTAAAGTAAGAATTGTTAGAGGCTAAAAAAAGAAAATTGCAGTTAACTTACAAAGTTAAAATTAAAAAGAGAAGGAGACAATATATCTCTTGTGTTCCATCTATGGAATCTCATGAACTCCATTCCTTCAATGAAAATAGGACTTTAGACTATGTTTGGATTAAGGGAAAAAAAGGTAAGGGGTGGGAGGGGAAGAATTTGAAGAAAATGATTCCTTTTCTCTTACTTGGAAAATGAAGGAAAGGGAAAAGTAAGGGGAGAGGGGGATTTAGGAAGGAAAACTTCCCTTGGATTCATCGAAATCATTCCCCTCCAATTTGAAGAGAATTAGAAGGGAATTCTTTTATAATGATAAATTTACCCTTAAAATGAAAGTAAATATTTAAGATAAAGGATTTTCATGGTATTTTAACAATATAAAAAATTATATTACAAAATTTTCTCCTACTTTCTTTCTTTCCTTCTTTAGCCAAATGAGAGAATTCATAATTTTTCTTTTCATTTTTTTTCACTCTAATTCTTTCCTTCTATTTTCCTCCCTTCCTAATCCCTTCCCTCTTTCCAGTGCTAATGATTACCAACCAAAGATAACATGCGAATCAAATGTCTATCAAGTTTCCGTTAAGTGTAGGCAACAAAAGTGTTTTTAAATTATTCATCATTTAGGGAGATGGGGAGAATGTAAACTATTTGAAAGTAGCACTATCTTTGATTTAAATTAGTCTTAGAAAGTGGATAGATGGAGTAGAAACTTAGGGGGTCATAGATAAATGCTTTCTTAGTCTACTTTTTATCATAAAACTAAGGTTTCTATTATCAATTTAAAAGTACAAAACCTAAAACACAAAACATGTGTAGGTCCCAATTTGAACAATCCAGAAAGGAGAATTGAATTGATTATCACAAAAATTTACAAAATTGAGTATTTTTTATAAAGAATAAAGTTACTATTCAGATATTAGGGTATGTCTGCATGGTCTTATGAAGATATTTGTTGGCTAGTTCTCTCCATTGTTGTTCATAAACAACCTACTAAGGAAGACATTAAACATAAGAAACAAAAGCTTAGATGATCCCACCCATATACTTAGTTGAAAATCAAGGAAAGTAAATAAAAAACCAAAAGTTAGGTTTCAATGTCTCAGATTACCTTGAGTGATAACCAACATAGTCCCAATCTTAAAGAATAATAGAAATGTTTGAGTGTGCATTGATCTTCGAGACGTAAACCTAACAACAACAAAGGACAATTATCCCTTACCCCATATTGATATCTTGGTAGATAATATAGTTGGGAATAATCTTTTCCATTCATGGATGATTTCTTCAATTATAATCACATCAAAATGGTAGAAGAATATAAGACGAAGACAACTTTCATTGCCATATGAGACTTTTTCAATTTCTTATTTTAATTTCATTTCTCTTAACTTGATTTAATTTAAACCCTATGCCTATTTAGTTAAAGCCTTCGACTAAAGTTAAAGAAAATTTGATTTCTTTATTTTGAAAAATTTTGGAGTTGCCACTTGGTAAAACTGGAAAAGCTGATTAAATTAAAAGTGATTAGGCAGACTGATTCTAATTTAGCTACTAGTCAATGTTTTGAAAACTTTTTTGAAAAAAATTTAAGAAACTGGATTTTTTGAGTTTGGGAGCTACCCTATTAAATCATTATGGATACCACTATTAATTTTCCAAAATTAGATTTAATTTTCAAAATCACCATTTTTAAAGCAAAATTTAATTGCTAGTAGATAAATTAAATTAGATTTATTTAACAAAAATAGATAATTCAAGTTATAATTTACAAAAAATAGAAAACTAAAGTTTTTGTAAATTTTATATTATCCCGGAGGTGCCTATGTACTTGTTAATCAGGATTAGATGTTTGTAGTTCATTCTTTGAAAATATTAACATGATGATGCTTTTTAATCTGAAAATTGGCTGAGTTTTTGTTTTAATTTTTTTATTTTGACTGAAAAACATTCTAGGAAAATGGTCCTAGTTGAAGTTTTATTTTATTGAAAATTCTTTAAAGGAAATCCTTAGTTTGGAAAAATAAGTTTATTAAATTTTTTTATTATTTTTTTAAATACAATTTTTCCAAGTGAGAAATTCTAAATACCCAATGATTAAAAAAATAAAGTTCGAAAAAGGCATAGTATGCTAAGCTAAAATATATATATATATATATATATTTACATATTTTAGAGATAGTTATTAAACAAATTATTAAATAAACCTATGATAAATAAATAAACCGAAAAGAAAGAAAATATAAATAGAACAAATAAATAAATAACTTAACTTACTTGGTCGCGCATGAGATTAAATGTGGTTGGGTTTTTCTGTTGTTGTTCGTTGTTGAGAGACGACACTGTGTGGACATTAGGGTGGTCATTTGTGTGTTGCCGTGTTACGTAAGGATGGAATGGTTGGAGCTGTTGCCCACATTGGGATGGTCGTGTGTTGTGCATGTAGATAGAGCGACTACTGTGTGAGTTGAAAGTGGATGGAGTAGCTGTTACGAACGTAGGCTTGAAAGAGGATGTAGATGATTGGTGGCCTTAGTCAGAGTTTAGGGTAAGGACAGTGTATTACAGTATAACCTGATTGTGTTGGTGCAAGGATGGGGATTGATTATGGCTCTAAGATAGTGTTGGGTAAGGATTGCATATTGTAGTATCACTAATGTCAAATGCAGCTATTGTGGGGAAACAGTGAAGGGTGGATCGAAAGAAGGACGGTGTTGGTGTTTAGATGCTGGGTAGGTGTTTGTCGAAGGAGGGCTGTGTTGTGTATGTGTGTAAGGCTTTAGGTCGATGTTTGGTTAGCGGAATGCTACCATAGTGTATTGCAGTAGAGCATGTGGTTTGCTGAAGAGATAGGAGTGGGTTTGGTTACTGTTAGGTGTTGTTTGGTCATCGATTTGGTGTCGTGTTTGAGTGGCGAGAGAGATAGTGGATTGGGATTAGTGTGTTGTGTTGTAGTGAAGTGTGGGTAATTGATTTGAGTTGTAATGGTTGTGCTTCAGCGTGCGGGTATTGGATGGTGAGTGATTCTTGTTGTTATGGTGTGAAGGATGTTGAGTAATTAGTCGCTGCACGTGGTTGGATTGGGAACTTAGCGTGTAGGTGTTTGCGATAACGAGAGAGAGGATGATCGATGGACGATTGCGAAGAGGATGGTGGTAATAGCTTGTTTCTTTTTGGTGAAAGAAAAACATCCCTTCTCTTGCTACTTTGATCCATATATATACAAATTGAAAATGAATCTCCAAGATCAATTCAAATCTAAATTGATAGAAACCAATCTAGATTCAAGTCTTTACAGATCTTTATATTCTCTGAGTTAACATTATCGTATTAGATTTGTTATCTCCAATAATCATTTGGATATGATTCTATTAGATCTAAACAATAACTCCTCCAACAACTCAATCCAATTTGTTTTGGATTAGGGTTCTTGAATATTGGATTTTCTTTTGTTGATCTTTTTGAATTTTTTTAATAAAGGACCCTTTCTCTAAAATACAGGAAGACAAAAATGGGATGTCTACAATTGCCCATATTTGTGGTAAAGTTTAAGAAAATTTTTTCCATAAAAACAAAAGAGACACCATTTTTGTCTTAGGGATGACTCTATCCTAAGAAGTGTTACAACTAGCTAATTATCTTAGGCGTAGTTCGTTGCGATTTGGTGACCAAAAGCTTGAAAGGAACAGTGGTGAAGGTAGTGCCCCTATGGGCTAACAGGAACTCCAAAAGTGTTGAAAGGAGGGTAGCACCTTATGAGTTGACTATCTTAAGTGAATGGGCAAACTGCTCCTTGAATTAGCTCAAACCCTAAAAGATACTAAAAGGAGGGTAATACCCTGTGAGCTAGCTAATTTAAGTGAATGGGCAAAGTGCTTCTTAAGCTTGTTAAGACCCTAAATTATACTAAAAGGAAGGTAGTGCCCTATGAGCTTGCTAACCTAAGTGAATGGGTAAAGCGCTCATTAAGCTATCTAAGACCCTAAATTATACTAAAAGGAGGGTAGCATCCGGCTAACCTAAGTAAATGGGAAAAGTGCTTTTTGAGTTAGCTAAAACCCTAAATAATAACTTGGTTGTGGTCCTCTGAGCTGACTAACCTAAGTGAATGGGTAAAGCACTCCTTGATCTGGCTAAAACCCTAAATAATAACTTAGTCATACTCCTCTAAGTTGATTAACCTAAGTAAATGGGTAAAGTGCTCCTTGTGTTGGTTAAAACCTTAAATAACAACCTAGTTGTGCTCCTTTGAGTCCACTAACTTAGGTAAATAGGCGAAGTGCTCCTTGAGCTGGCTAAAACCCTAAATGAGAACTTGGTTGTGCCATTTTAAGCTAACTAACCTAAGCGAATAAGTAAAGCATTCCTTGAGCAAGCTAAGACCCTAAATGAGAAACTAGTCATGCTCTTTTGAGTTGACTAACCTAAATGAATAAGTAAAGTGCTCCTTGAGCTAGCTAATACCCTAAATGAGAACTTAATTATGCCCTTGTGAGTTGACTATCTTAAGCGAAAGGGTGAAGTGCTCCTTGAGTTGGATAAGACCTTAAATGAGAATCTAGTCATGCTCTTCTGAGCTAACTAACCTAAGCGATCGATGAAGCGCTCCTTAAGCTGGCTAAATCTCTAAATGAGAACCTGGTTATGCTCTTTTGAGCTGACTAACCTAAGCAAATGGACGAAGTGCTTCTTAAGCTGGCTAAGACCTTAAATGAGAACTTAGTCGTACCCTTCTGAGTTGACTAACTTAGGCGAATTGGTGAAGTGCTCCTTGAGATGGCTAAGACCTTAAATAAGAACTCGATCGTGCCCTTCTAAGCTAATTAACTTAGGCGAATGGGCCAAGCGCTCTTTGAGCTAGCTAAGACTCTAAATGAGAACTTGGTCGTGTCTTTTTGAGTTAACTAACCTAGGTAAATGGATAAAGCACTTCTTAAGCTAGCTAAACCTTAAATGATAAGATGAGTTGGGACAACACTTTGTGAATTGGTTGAAACCCTAAAGAAAATGAGAATTGGGATAGCGCTTTATAAGTTGGCTGGGGCCTTAAGAAAATGTGGTTGGGACAACACTCTATGAGCTGGTTGAAACCCTAGAGAAAATTTTGATTGGGACAACATTCTATTAGCAAGCTAGGGCCCCCAAGAAAATGTGGATTACGATAGTGCTCTATGAGTTGGTTGGAACCCCAAAGAAAATGTAGATCGGGATGGTACTTTATGAGCTGGCTAGGGCCCTAAGAAAATGTAGATCGGGACAGCACTCTATAAGCTAGGTAGGGCCTTAGGAAAATGTGGATCAAGATAGTACTTTATGAGTTGGCTGGAACCCTAAAGAAAATGTGGATTGGGATAATACTCTATGAACTAGTTGGGCCTTAAGAAATGTGAATTGGGATAGTGCTCATGAGCTAGCTGGAACCCTAAAGAAAATGTAGATTGAGATAGCGCTCTATGAGTTAGTTGGAACCCTAAGGAAAATGTGGATAGGGATAGCGCTTTATGAGCTGGCTAGGGCCTTAAGAAAATGTGGATCGGGACAGTACTCTTTGAGCTGGTTAGAACCTTAAAAGAGAAACATGAATTGGGATAACGCTCTATGAGCTGGCTAGATCCATAAAAGGTGATTGAAGAAGCAAAACTAGGAAATGTAACTAATTTGAAAAACCTCTTGACTTAAGAAATTTACAAACAAGAAATTTGGTGAAAATCATTTATGATAAAAAAATGTAGCAGGGATAAGGTCCCTTGATTTGAAAAAGAGTTAATGGACATGACAAAATATATTAGGAGAATGACTTAAAAGTATATGACATGAATTAAAGATTTGGCCATTTGGGCTAACATGAACTTGAAAATGGATGGAAAAAACTTATAGCAAGCCTTTACTTTCTCTCTCTCTTTTTCCTTTCTTCTTCTTTTTTTTCTTTGATAGTTTGCTAACAGATACAAATTCTTATCTAAAAAACAAGTGCTATAATCATCCCTTTCCTTGATAACCATGTGGGGCATCTCATATCTTTCTTATTCTTTGAGAATGTCTGATGTTGAGTTTCTTAGTAGGGCCTTATGATTTTAAACATTCCTTTCCTAAGGAATAAGTAATTCATGATTAGTCTAGTCAAAGAAGACTTCCTTGTGCACTTTTGGTCTTGATTACACTCTTGGTTACTGTTCCAAAAATTGCAATCTAGTTTGCAAGTGATTTGCTTTGATCAATTGGTTAGGTTTTTTTCGGTTGAATATTATGAATTAGGCTTTTGGTCAAATGGTTTTAAAAGGGATTAATGAGTGTACCTATTTAAAAGAAACATTCTTATCTAGCCTAGGTGTACAAGTTAAGAATTTTTAGGAAAAACTAGAAGTGTGCTTGCTTCAGTTTCAAAAACAACTTTTATTAAAGATAAATTATCTTTTAAGATTGGTAAAACCTTTATTGAGTATGATATTTTAGGTAGGGAGGTCTTGTGTGATTTAAGATAAATAGGAAGGTTTTGTGTTCGTGATTTGGAGTGTGATTCTGAAATGAATATAGAGTTTTGTATTAGTGGTTGAGAATATGATTTAGAACCTTATGTTTTTGGAGTAGTTTGGGCTTCTGGGCCTTCTTTGGTTGGAGTTTTTCTTAAGCCTAATATTTAGGCCTTTCTTCCTTTTTCTTTCTTCTTTTTTTTGGCCCATTATTTTTTGCTTTTCTCCCCCCTAAGAGTAATTATCTCTTTTGTTGAGTCTTTGTTTTTAGATGAATCAAGGCCTTAAACTCATAGGTTTCGAGTGTATGAGCTTAGGTAAGGTATGTGTGGTCTTGAGATATTTGGAAAAGTATTGACTCTTTTTCAAAGGGAACAATTTATCGAAAACAAAAGTTATCCTCAAATTATTATTACTAAGGTAAGCATAAATCAGTTTTATCCTTCTCTCCTAATTAATGATCTTAACCTCTTAATCACCCCACTATGTGATGGTTTTTGATAGGGTTTACATTTGAAAGCACACCAAATTGGTTCAATAGGGTTAACAAAGGATAATTGTGTTTGGGATTTGAAAATAAATGCCTAACTTCATTTTAATTTGCGTCTCACATTTAAAAAGGATCTCCTTTAAGGAATGAGTCTAAAAATCCCTTACTGTGATATCTCTCATCTCTCGAAGTGTTTAAGGGTTAGTGTGTGATTGAAGGTAGGGAATGCAATTCGCCTCTTTTCATTCTAAACTTTTTTTAAAAAATGAGTTACCAACTCCTTATGTAGGGATTGATTTGCTACAGGGTAGAGATTGACCTTACCTTCAGTTCCTCAAAACATGCCCCAGTTGGGAAACGATATCTTTCATTTGATTTGAATTCAAAATGAAGTTTTAAAGACCAAATGCCTTTTACCTTTCGTGTTTTGGCTTAAATTGTTCCAGACTTATAAGTCTCAATACCCCTTAACTCCCATGTGTGATTTTGGGCCTAGTTTTTTAGAGTCAAATGGGCCAGCATTAATGTCTTTTGAGGTACAAAGGACTGTGAATTGCCCTTGTTGTTTGTACTAGGGATCAAGCTTAGAATGATGTTTCATGGCTTCATGTTTTGACTTAGTTCATGGTTAGACTTGATGGCTTAGAGGTTTTGAGTTGGTTTAGCTACCTTGATGGGCTAAGGGTTGGTGTTTAATTGGTTGCCTTAACGGGTTATGTAGTTTGTGTTTATCCTAAGTCCTATAAGGATTTGTAACCATTAACAACTTCTTCTTTGGTTTTTTCTTTCTTCTTCTTTTTTGTTTTGAGAGAGAGAGAGATAAGAAGATAGGGCTTCATGTTACAGAGACTGAGTGATTAAATTATAAATGGGGGATTACTTTCTTTGAATTCTATATACAAGCTTACAAGCCTATATAATATATTTAAATTTTTTTGATTGATAGAGAACAATGGTTTAATGAATGCTATTAAAGAACTTATTTACAAACAAGGAATGGAAGAATGATATTTTAAAAGAGAAAAGGTTCTTTTTTAACAAAGTAAAGGAGCCTAACATTGTGCTCGATTATTATTTAATGGAACCAAAAATCATTTCTGTGTCTTATTTATTCTAAATGAGAAAGCCTATTTACAAGATGCTAATCTATCTAAAAAGATGAATATTTCTAGTTTGCAGAATACTTGGCAAAATGGCAACTACCTAAAATTATTTCACATGATTAATTCTTTTTGTTTTTCTCTTTTCAATTTTGATCACTTAAGAACAAGCTTTCAAAAGAAGTGTAATATTTTATAGGGTAGCAAAACATGATTATTTATGAACCTAACTTTTAGAGATTAGAACATTATTATCAAGTATGAATATTTACAAATGAATAAAGATAAGGACAAAAAATGAAAAATGAAGACACAAAGATTCAAGGATTCGGTGATCAAATAGTATTGTGGCAATATTAGGTGTTTGGGGTTATAATTAAATCAGAATTCCATTATTATAATAAATTTGAAATTACCAGGAAATATAAACAATACATACAAATATAAGGAAACATAAGATACAAGGAGACTTACAATTTTACATTGAGAAAGTTCTATATACATAACTAATCTACATTAGATTTACATGTATAATTTGGGAATTTCGACATACTAACGACCCTTAGTTAACATACCCTATTATTATTTATTCATCAGTTAGGGTTTGTGTATGCAATTAGGGTGTGTTTTAAAGGTCCTCAAGTTCTATGACCTTGCATGTTTTAAAGAAACGGTTCCTTGGTTACATCAAAACTTGAGTAAGGTAGCCTAATCGGCCCTTGAAGGTGATTGTCTTATAACATTCGAAGCTTACACAATGGCTGCTCCTCTTAAGGTCTTAGGATGGCTTGGTTTTGATCACATCTACCTTACATATGATTCATGAAATTAAAACCCACCCCACCCCAAGAAAACCCCATAGGTAAGTTTTAACAAATATGTTAGTGCAACAATTTATTTTTTACAAGCAAAAGAAAAAAGAAAAATTACATGAATAATTGACTCAGGTATTTTTGAAAAATAATCTTAATTTTAGAAAATTCAATTGGCTAGCCCTCTTGACATCCCTAGTGGAGTTGCCAAGCTATCGAGCCTGATTTTTCGGTTTCTTATTTTAATTTCATTTCTCTTAACTTGATTTAAACTAAACTCTATGCCTATTTAGTTTAAGCCCTTGACTAAAGCTAAAGAAAACTCGATTTTTTTATTTTGAAAAATTTTGGAGTCGTCACTCGATAAGACTAAGAAAGGTAATTAAATTAAAATTGATTAGGCGGACTGATTCTAATTTAGCCACTAGTTAGTGTTTTGAAAACTTTTTGGAAAAGAATTCAAGAAATCAGATTTCTTGAGTTTGGAAGCTATCTTATTAAACCATTACATGTACCACTATTAATTTTCCAAAATTAAATTAAATTTTCAAAATCACCATTTTAAAATAAAATTTAATCACCATTAAATAAATTAAATTGGATTTATTTAACAAAAATAGATAATTTAAGCTATAATTTACAAAAAATGGAAAACTAAAGTTTTTCTAAATTTTATGTCATCTTGCAGGTATCTATGTACCTGCTAATCGGGATCAGACATTTGTAGTTCATTTTTCGAAAATATTAACGTGTTGATGCATTTGAAAACCAGCTAAGTTTACATTTTAATTCTTTTATTTTGACTAAAAAAAATTCTAGGAAAAGAGTCTTAATTTGAAGTTTTATTTTATGGAAAATTCTCTAAAGGAAAGCCTTAGTTTGAAAAAACAAGTTTATTAATTTTTTTTAATTATTTTTGAAACAATTTTCTAAGTGAGAAATTCTAAATACCTAATGATTAGAAAAATAAAGCTTGGAAAAAGCATAGTGTGCTAAGCTGAAATATTTTTTCTTGTTTACATATCTTAGAGACAACTACTAAACAAATTATTAAATATACCTATGATAAATAAATAAACCCAAAAGAAAGAAAAGATAAAAAGAATAAATAAATAAATAAGTTAACTTACCTGGTAGCGTGCAAGATTAAATGTGGTTGGGTTTCTCTGTTGTTGTTCGTTGTTGAGAGACAACAGTATGTAGACGTTGGAGTCGTGTGTGTGTTGCCATGTTGCATAAGGATGGAACGATCGGAGCTATTCTCTACGTTAGGATGGTCGTATATTGCAAACATGGATGGAGTGGCTGTCGCATGGAGTTGAAAGTGGATGGAGCAGCTGTTGCAAACATAGGCTTAAAAGAGGATGTAAATGATCGGTGGTCTTAGTCGAAGTTTGGGGTGAGGACTATATATTGTAGTATGACTTGATTGTGTCGATGCAAGGATGGGGATTAATTATGGCATTAAGACAGTATTGGGTAAGGACTGCATATTGCAGTATCGTTGATCTCAGATGCTACTATTGTAGGGAGATGGTGAAGAGTGGATTAGAAGAAGGATGGTATCGATGCTTGGATGTTAGGTTGGTGTTTGCTGAAGGAGGGATGAGTTGTGTATGTGTGTAAGGTTATAGGTCGATGTCCGATTGGTGGAGTGTTGCAATGGTGTACTACAGTAGAGCATGTGGTTTGTTAAAGAGAGAAGAGTGGGTTCAATTGCTGTTGGGTGTTGTTTGGTCGTCAATTTAGTATTGTGTTTGAGCGGTAAGAGAGAGAGTGGATTGGGATTGGCATGTTATTTGGTCATGGATATTATTGTTGTGTGCTATGGTGCACAATGTGAGAATTTTCAGCTAGTATGTTATGCTACAGTGAAGCGTAGGGGCTTGGTCTCAGTTGTAGCAGTTGTGCTTTAGCGTGTGGGTATTGGATGGTGAGTAATTCTTGCTATTATGGCATGAAGGATATTGAGTAGTTGGTTGTTATATGTGGTTAGATTAGGAGCTTGGCATGTGGGTTTTTACAAGAATGAGACGGAGGGTGATGAATAGACTATGTGGAAGATGAAGATTGTGAAGAGGATGGTGGTAGTAGCTTTTTTTGTTTTATTTTGTGAAAGAAAAAGATCCATTCTCTCGCTACTTTGATTCGTCTATATACAAACCGAAAACGAATCTCCTAGATCAATTCAAATCTAAATTGATAGAAACCAATCTAGATCCTAATCTTTATAGATCTTTATCTTATCAAATTTAACATTATTGTATTTGATATGGATTGAAGAAACAATAGTAGATCGAAGAAAAAGGCAGAATGGGTTGAATGGGTATGATGGACAGGGAGTGAGATGGTCAATTTTGACAGTGAATGTGAATGGATATAACTCACCAACATATAAACACAATAAGGGAGTTTGAGCTCAAAATAAGGTTCGATACAACTCACGTACACTAAATGTTGCTCGGGATTAAAATGAAGGTTAGATGCAACCCACTAACTGGTTCAAATGAAGGGGTTTGTCACAATCTCAAGGTTAAGATCGATAAGAATACGGGAGAGATTAAAGAGCTTCATCTATACTCAATAATCCGATAAATGTTAGCTCAAGAGTAGCCTTGCTTTAAAAGGGGAAAAGATTCCAATCGCAGGAATATACTTTTTTACCTATTTTCATATATATTGACGTCTATCTTCCTCTATGATGTTTACAAATATTGTTATTTGTAGCAAGTCCTAAACTCTAGTGGCAAGATTGTAAATAATATACAAGGCCTTAAACCCTAAAGAATTGGGCTCGTAAATAAAATAAAGGAAAAACATGTACAACAATATAAAACTGTGCATTTTACAGAGGAAGTTGGCATGTAGTCACTCGGTATATCCTGGAAAGAGTAGTATCCGAACTGGACGAAGTTAGCAATTGGATGGACAGGTTCAGGAAGGAGTCCTTGAAGTCTTGCAGTGTTTGGCTGAGACACCAGAAAGGTCGGTCCACAATTGTTAAGTTCTAAAATCAGTTAACACGAGTCTTTTGGTGCTGTGCCGAGTGGTTCTTTAGTCTTGAGTACTCGGTCTTGTGGTATCTTGGCACCTTGACTGATGATGGACTTGGTGCCGAGTGTTTATCTTCTTACCTCTCGTCCTTTTGGCTTTAGTTCAGCCTCGGTAAGCATTGATAGGTCTTGGCTTCAAGAAGGTCTGTCTTGGCTTAGATATAGTCGAAGGCTGATTCCCATCAGTATTAGATTTGTTATCTATAATAATCATTTGGTTATGATTCTATTAGATCTAAACAATAACACCTCCAACAACTCTATCTTATTTGTTTTGGATTAGAGTTCTAGAACACCAAATTTTCTTTTGTTGATCTTTTTGAAATATTTTTTATAATAAAGGAGCTTTTCTCTAAAATACAAAGAAGCAAAAATGGGGTGTCTATAAAGGTCATGCCCTTTGATCTCAAGGATGCTGAAGCAACATATTAGAGAGTAATGGTTGTGTTACTGCACGATATGTTGTGTTAAGAAGTCGAAGAATATGTTAACAACATAATAGTTAGTTCTAGAAAGGGGGAAAATCATGTAGACATTTTGAGAAGTTTGTTTAATAGGTTAAGGAAGCTCCACTTGAAGTTGGAACCTGAAAAATACACTTTTGGAGTTACATCAGGCAAATTATTGAGTTTCATAGTTAGCTATAGGAGCATTGAAATAGATCCCAATAAAGTGAAAGCTATATTAGAGATGTCCCTCCATAACACTTAACAAAATTAAAGGGTTGTTAGGTCAATTAAACTACATGGCTTGGTTCATATTACAACTCATTGATAAATGTCGTCCTTTGTTCTAACTACTGAAGAAAAATTCTTCTAAAAGGTAAGACAAAGAATGTAGAGAAGCCTTCACTCAAATTGACAGATACCTCATGAGTCCTCTAATTTTAGTAACTCTAAAGGCTAAAAATTCTCCCTGAATTCATGGTGTATAATGTACATGCTTAGCTAAGATATAAAGTGGAAGAGAGCAAGCCATCTACTACTTGAGTAAGAAATTTATTGAGGGGGAAAAAAATATTTAGATGTAGAAAGAATATGCTGTGCATTGGTTTGGATTATGCATCGACTTACGTTATATATATTATATTTTTTGACTAAACTTTTGATAAGACATGACCCCTTAGGATATTTGACAGAAAAACCGACCTTGGTTAGAATGGTTTTAAATGGCAAATGAGATAATTTGAGTTTAATATTATGTACATGAATCAAAATTCAGTGATTCATTAAAAAGGCAAGCTTTGGAGTTTAGGGATCCCATTGAAGAAACTTCCCAAGATTCACAAGCTCAGCTCCTGGACGAGGGCATATTGTTAGCTGAATATGAGTTTGATAGAGAATTTGAGAAAAAAAAAAAAAAAGAAGAGTGGAAGATATACTTTGATGGAGCTGTTAATGTATTGAGATGTGGAATAGGGGTGATATTGGTGTCCCTTGAAGGTAACCACTTCCTTGTAGTAACAAAATTCACATTCCGATATACAATCGATATTGTAGAATCTAAGGTAGCATCATGGTTCTCAAATAGCTTTGGATATGGGAATGTATGAGTTAGAAGTCTGGAAATTCTTTACTCATTATTCTCCAAACCTTAGGAGAATTTGATAAAAAAACACTCTTAGCTGGTGTCTCATCATCATTATTTGACTGAATTAAGGGAGATTCTTAAAAAATATAACATTCACGCGCGTACCAAGAACTCAATTAGTTTGCTAACACCGTAGATGCGCTAGCATCAATGATACTAGTCTCAAAAGGGACAGAAATCCAACCACTGAAGATTTAAGTTGAAGAAAAGCATGCCTTTTACTTATCAACGTGGTAGCCAGTGATTGGTGGTAGTAGTTACCATCTCAAAGAATATAAATGGAAAATGGGGCGAACGATTTTCGTTTTTTAAAAGAGGATATCATTTTCTAACCATATTTTCTTTGGTTATTAATCACTAAATGGAAGGGCAAATTGTTACTGTTGTCTTCTGCCACCACTTACCTCTATAAACCACTATTATTACAATTTTGTAAGAATATTATGATAATATTTGATAATTATAGAGTTTTAATAATAGATGATATCAAAATGTGCAGAAAATGTCTTCTTGTAAAACAGGCATAACTTGCATTGAAAATATACATATAAAAGTAAATTTATTGTACACTTATTGGTAATTCTTATTATGTCAATATTGTAGCCTTGATTATAGATGAACCCATTATGAATCATCACTAGTATTTTCTTAGTTGCTATAGTACTGGTCATAATGTCCTTTCTTTTTCCCCCAAAACTGAAGTTAGCTAAAGAAAACTACAAAAATGGTATTTCTCATTCAGGCTCCAGGAGATCACAGTTACGTGCCACGAGAAGCAAATTTGTCGTTGATAGTTTAGCGGAGTGATCACTAGATGAAAATGTTTATGATTTATTTTGTTTTAGTCCACCGGAACAATGTTTATTGCTTTCCAAAAAGACTTGTTGGGACATGTTCATGTAAGGGAAAAGAAAACCTCCATCTTGAATACCAGAAGCAATATGGCTTCTGATGTCTTGTTTTATGGTAGGTAAACTGCCTTGTTTTATGTCAATTGATGCTTGTTACTGCAAAATAAATAAATCAATAAATAAAAAAATAATGATAATAAAAATAAAAATAAAAAGTGGTATCCTGCATGATAAAGACAAATTCATAGAATGAATGTAGTTTCCCCAAAAAGAAGGAAAAATCATGTTTATCTCTTGGTTTTTTTTTTTTTTTTTTCCATTTTTAAAGCACAGTGCATCCTAGAAGATACATTTTCAAATTAAAAACGAGATCGCGCAACCACACTCAATGATATGTAAAAATTTTATTGCCTTTCTCATTGAAGTATCTAACAAGAGAATAGGGGCAACTCCAGCTTAGCATTGGAGGGTAGGTTAATGCCTAATGACTCATAAACTCTTCTTCTCTCTTTTCTTTTTTTTTTTTTTTTTTTTTTTTTTTTTTTGAGTTTGAAGTGCACTTAGCTTGATAGCTTTTGTTGAAGAGGTTCACACTTTTGTTAAGAAGATTCAAGAGGGAGTGATTGCCATGGATAGCAAGTATTCTTTAATTAGAAAGTTGAACCACGTGACAACAACTGTACACTTAAGGGATAAATAGAGCTTTATAAATTCAGGGGTTCTTGAGATAAATCATGTACACGTAATTGGTTTCATACACTTCATGTCAGACGATTGCAAAGGACTAGCACTGCACTTAGAATGTTTCTCAGTAAAAGCGCATGGAGTAGAGAGTCGTGAGTGCAATGTGTACATCCAAATGGTAGTTACTAGTTAATAATCAAACTAATATATGACTAAAGAAACTTCTTATCAAATTGGTTATTCTAGACTAACAAATCCTCCTCACTATGTCTAATTTTAGACATTCCTTTGACGTGTAACCTTAGAGATAAGCCTAGTTTTTACCTTTTATATAGATGTATAATTTGGTTCATTTCCATCTCCTCCTTTTTAGAGGTTTGTTTTCTTAGAAGCCTCTCAAAACTTGCTCTTTGGCCATGTCTTACCTTATTGAGACTTCATTTAGTGTTGCACTATTTCTTAAGGTCACAGGCTAATATTATTTTATAACATTATGTCCTATAATGGTTAGTATTTGAGTTGAAAATGTGATTAATGTGATCTCTATTTTCATTTTGACCAAATGATTGGTAGCTAATGTTGACTTGATATCCACTATCTTTGACTTAAAAATCCTTAGAGTTTTCATCCTCTATCAACATAGGATTTACACACCATAGCACTATCCATGTGCTTAATATTCCATAAGAAAGGATGATGGATCGATAATTTCAACAAGCATAAGTATGGGCTCAACAAGTGAATGAATGAGGATTGTTGATAGGGCACTTTGGACATGGATCCTTCAGGCTCGATCGTATTCGACGTGTCTCATAGTCTAGGGCTTACCCCTGTGAGCCTAAGCCTAGGCTTGTATTGATCAAGCCCAGTAAGCTTTATAATAGTTAGAATGCACAAGATAAGGATAAAACAGTTACGTCTTGAATAAGTGGGATACGTTGGGCATAACAATCCTATTTTCCTACACTTGCGGGAGAAGATTTTTCTCACCAACCGACCTCTAACTATTGGTTATATTTCACTATAAATACCGGGTCACTACCTAACAGTAAATCTTTCTAGACTTTGCACATCAAGCTTCCATACTTATCTACATTACTTTCTATTCTCAAGCGCCTCACTGTTAACTTAAGTATCGAAGTAACTATATCGGACAACCTCTAGGCTTTCCCTTACTGCTATTGTTGTGCAGGCCCTATATGTGCAGAGCCCAATCACTTACCAACAAAAACATAAAGATGGCATTTGGCACCATCTGTAGGAAACTGAATTCCTATACCTGAAATCTCAAACACATACCTCATGAGCAATTCTTCTGACATTATGTCCTAATGCGACGAGCAAGAAAACTAATAGTTGATAATCGGCCCCTCCTAAGGGCTGTGCTGAAGGTACCTGGAGTGCATGGAATGTCTGGCTAAAGAGTATGTTGCATAGAATAGGCTGCTTTATGCTTGACTAGACGAAGTGGAGCAGCACAGCGCACAAACTCACCTCTCTGAAGCAATGGATGCCTGCACTGGGCAAAACAACATTTAGCAACAACAACAGAATGGCAAGGATCAACAACCTGATCCACCCTTGCCTCAGCAACCAGCAAGGTCTACAGCCATGGTTATCAAACTCGCGATTTTATTGTTCATTTGAATGCGTAGAATTGGTAGAATCATATAAAATCGTATAAAACCGGTAAAATCATAAACTTATAGAATCGCATATGAAAGTTCATAACTTCACTAAAAGTTTAGATATAAATGATTTTACATCTATTTTAATTAAAAAAAAAACATTATAAAATCATAAACTTATAGAAACGTATTTTTGACTCATAATTTTAACAACCACATCTATAGCCACCTGCGATCGAGCTCTAGCTGGCAACGAACAAGAAGTCGATTCACAAGGAGTCCAGGCTCACTTGGCTACATGATGAGCTTACTCGGCAAATGATATCGACCTAAATGAGCTCCATGCCATGGTAAGGTAGCTCTTCGAGTAATAGGAGACCAAGGCCACCAGTGATGCCGGGCTAGTTGCCAGCAATAAGACTCTCTTCACCAAGGGTGTCCAGGATGAAGTGCTACCCCCTAACGGTAAACTTCCGTTCCTAGACTAGTATGATGGCACGAGTGATCTTGATGATTATCTTCTTCACTTCCACACCTTCATGAACCTTTACGATTATGGGGATGCTATAATATGCAAAGCCTTCCTAGGCATTTTGAGGAAAGCAGCTCGGATGTGGTTTAACCACCTCCCTAACAATTCCATCAGCCTTTCCCCTACAATGTGCTCTTGGGAAGACTAAGCTTGAACGCTTTTAGGGTAATCACATCCTCTCTTCATTTGAAGGCTAAATTCTCGACCCCAACTAGGGTGGGAGAATGTAGATGTGATCAAAAGCTCTCACGAGAGCTATATGTTAGGGCAGCCAAAGGAGATGGTGTCTTTACCCTAGAAATAGGCTCATAAGAGAGGTTAGCTGAGAGGGGCGAGCCCGAAGAGAAAACAAAAGACATCTAGATTGGAACCTCACCTGAGTAAATCACAAAAGTCGGGATTGAGACTCCAGTCGAAGTGAAGGATGAAATCATCACCCTCTTGTGGGCAAGTTCGGATAGGTTCATCTGGTTGGCATCGGATAAGCCTAGAATTTCTCCCGACCTAGCGATCTATAGCCTTAATATCAACAATATAGTGCTGCTTGTTAAGTAGAAAAAGAGGCATTTCGCTTTAGAAAGGTAGGCTGTAATCGAGGAGGAAGTCTAGAAATTGCTTAAAGCCAGTTTCATGAGGGAGAAAAAGTATCCGACATGGTTAGCGAATGTAGTACTAGTAAAGAAGAAGAGCGGGAAGTGGCAAATGTGTGTTGATTACACCAACCTTAACAAAGCTTTCCTTAAAGACTGTTTTCCCCTCCTTAGGATCGATTAGCTCGTCGATTCTACATCAACACACGCCCTGCTAAGCTTTATGGACGCCTTCTCTAGGTACAACCAAATCAAAATGGACCCAAAGGATGAAGTCCATACCTCCTTCGTCACTGATTATGGCACGTATTGCTATATCATGATATGGTTCAGACTAAAAAATGTCAAGGCTATGTACTAGTGAATGGTGATGAAGCTATTCAAGCCTTAGATCGGGCGCAACATGGAAGTGTACGTCAATGACATGATCATCAAGAGCCAAATGTCAGTCAATCATGTTAAGGATCTCTAAGAAGACATTGATCGGATGCACATGTACGGCATAAAGCTGAATCCCTAAAAGTGCTTCTTCAACGTCGGATGTGGTAAGTTCCTTAGATTTCTAGTTACACAGAGAGATATTGAAGCTAACCCCGAGAAGATCACAACCATTAGGGGAATGAAGCCTCCAACTTTAGTTTGAGATGTATAGAAGTTCATTGGTATGGTGGTTACCCTAAGCAGATTTATCTTGAAGAGCACTGAGTTTTTCAAAATCCTAAAAAATCCTAAGGATTTTGAATGGACTCTCGAGTGCATCACTACCTTTTAGCAGCTCTAGGATTTCCTTGCTCATTTATTGGTCCTCTCCAAGTCTATCCAAGGGGAGGACTTGTTCTTGTACCTAATCGTAAGCAACTGGGAACTCTCCTCTATATTAGTTAAAGTAGAGGGAAGAGAACACAGGCCAGTGTATTATGTTAGCCATATACTGCATGGGCCTGAAGTTAGGTACATTTGGGCAGAAAAATTTGCCTTGGCCATCATCATCATAGCTAAACGGATGAGGCCTTAATTCCAGGCGCACTAGGTAATCATACTTATGGATTAACCATTACGCACCATGTTGTAGAAACCTGACGCGTCTAGACAGATGATGAAGTACACAATGGAATCGAAAGTGTACAGAATCCAGTATCAGCCACTAATGACCTATAAGATATAGGTGTCGGCTGACTTCGTAGTAGAATATATAAGAGAGGAGGAAGCACCATTAGGTGATGACAAACTGGTGTGGACTCTCTACGTTGATGGATCATCCACCTTGAGGAGTAGAGGCATAGGTTTTGTTCTAACTGGCTTGCATAAGGTCACCATCTGCTATGCCTCAAGTTCAGATTCAATTCCAGTAACAACGAATCCGAATACGAGGCGTTTATTGCTGGTCTCAAGCTAGCTAAAGAGATTGGTGCCAAGCAGTTGTGGACCTTCTCGGACTCCATGCTTGTTGTCTAGTAAGTCTAATACGAATATGAGGCCAGAGATGACACTATGGCAAGGTATTTCGATAAAGTGAAGAGCTTCTTAGTGGAATTCCCTTTATGGGACATTAGGAAGATCCCTCAACTAGAAAATTCTGCGGTAGATTAGCTATCCAAGCTCGCCTTTACTAGTATACGAAAGCTTGAGGTGAAGGATAGCAAGATCTTTATAAAGTACTTATCGAAAAAAGTATAACTCCAGGCTCAGTTGAAGTTTTGGAACTAAATATGGCAGTACTAAAGCCGAGTTGGATGGATCCTATCTAGAACTATTTGGAGCAAGGTACGTTGTTAGAAGACAGGAAGGAGGTGAACAAACTCCAATACTATGCCAACAACTACACATTGGTTGATGGTGTCCTGTATCGTAGGGGAATTAGCCTCCCCCTGCTTTGATGCCTCTAAGAAGGGGAAGGGTTGTGTGTCATGGAAGAGTTGCTCATCGGAGTGTGTAGTAATCATATTCAGTCCTAAGCCTTTTACTTACGGGAGCTACGGTTAGGGTATTACTGGCCTACTATGAGGCAGGATGCAAAGGTTGTAGCCTAAAAGTGCCTATAATGCTAGAAGCATGCCTTAGTCAGTCATGCACTTAGCATCACCCTCCAGCTGCTGACCAACCCATGGCCATTCGTATAGTGGGGGATTGATATCCTTGAAGCCTTCTCGAAAGCTTCTAGAGGATGGCAGATCTTAATTGTTGTCCTTGATTACTTCACAAAGTGGGTGGAGGTCGAAGCAGTGGCCAGAATTATGGAGAGAAGTGTTGAATCTTTTGTAGGAAACAACATTCTCTCTTAGTTTAAGGTCTCCTATGCTCTCATCATAGACAATGGTCGATAGTTCGATAACCCCAAGTTTAGGGAGTTCTGCGTTAAGTGCCACATTACCTTGCACTTTACCTTGATTGCCCACCCCCAATCAAATGGACAGGCAGAGGTAACTAATTGGGTCATTTTGGATAACTTGAAGAAGCACGTGGACTGATCTTAGGGCGTCCAGGTTGATGAACTGCCCAATATCTTGTGAGGGTACAAGACTACCCACCATACTTTTACGGGTGAGACCCCTTTCCACTTTACTTTCAGGTTAGAAGTAGTCCTCCCCATCAAACTTAAGCTTCCTAATATTCAAACTTGAAGTTTCAGTGTCGCCCTTAACAACTCACTGTTACAAGCGAGCGTTGATACCATCGAGGAAATCAAAGATCTTATTGCTGCTTAGGTAACCACATACCACCATTAGGTTGCTCGGTACTATGATTAAAAGGTTAGACACAAGGAGTTCAAGGTTGGTGACCTAGTGTGTCGAAAGTTAGAAGCCATAGGTTCGTGCGAAAGGTAGGGCAAGCTGGCTCCTAATTGGGAAGACCTTATTAGAGTTAGGGAAAGATTGGGTAATGGAGCATATAGACTAGAAAGATTGGATGGTGAGCTCATCCCGCATACATAGAATGCTGATAATCTTCAACTTTATTTTGATTAGCATTTTATCATGTACATTTTTCTAAAGTGATGAAATAAAAAGTTGTTTTATAATTGATTGTCTACTTTTCTCTCTTGCTCCCTTTTTTTCTTTTGTTTCCATTCGAGCCTTCAAATAGGCACATGGATGCTCTATTGGGTAAGTCG
This sequence comes from Lumnitzera littorea, assembly GCA_024138015.1. Lineage (NCBI taxonomy): Eukaryota > Viridiplantae > Streptophyta > Magnoliopsida > Myrtales > Combretaceae > Lumnitzera > Lumnitzera littorea. Next base: position 47,121,119 of record JAMXBB010000006.1, on the reverse strand, counting down.
AAACACCATCGACTTGACCTACCCTCGGGTAACCTTGGGAAGGGAAAATGCCCCTTATATAGAGGAACTCCCTCATACTGGGCAGGTCGAAACGCCACTGACTTGACCTCTCCTTGGGCAACCTCTGTAAGGGGAAACACCCTTTGTGGAGAGGAACTCTCCCGTATTGGGTAAGTCGGAACGCCACAGACCTGACCCTCCCATGGGTAACCTTGGTAAGGGGAAATATCCCTAACACAGAGGAACTCCCTCATACCGGGCAGGTCGGAAAGCTATCGACTTGACCCCCTCCTCGAGTGACCTCAACAAGGAGAAACACCTCTTGCACAGAGGAACTCTCCTAATGGTTAACCTCGACAAGGGTAAACTCCCTTTGTGTAGAGGAATTCTTAAGCAGATATATTCAAAAGCAAAAAGAAAACAGGTGTATGAAGAGGACATTTCAAAATATTCATCTATTCATTCATTGATTGTCGAATTACACAATAAAGGTTAGCATCCTGGCCCAACTTACATATGTTTTAAAAGCAAAAAAAAGAGAGAAATATACATGCTAACTCCTTGGATCAGCTAACTTAGGTAATTTAGAAAAGTCCAAGGCATCAATCTATTCGAAGCACTGATCCATCGGTACTTCAGGCCATAGGCATTGACTTGGAGAGAAGCTTGAGGGATGCGAACTAGGAGCAACAAGAGGATTGCCTATAGATGGATTGTCTTGAGGAACTGCTTCGGGGGTGGCTTCCTGCTGGGCTATTAGGGCAAAAGCAGATGTAGAAGCAGCTTGCTTGGCCTTAGCAGTAGAGGGAGTGTCTGCATCATCAAAGGCTGCTTGGGCGGTTACTCTTTCTTGCGCTAAGGCTTCCCTCTTCTTGTTGAAGGTTGGGGAATCTAGAAAGTTTGGGAAGCTCAAGTCTAAGTTCGGATAATTGGAGAGTACCTCTTTCCTTGTATAGTACACGAAGTTCGTAGTTAGGTCTTCCAGCTTATCCAGCCACTCTTCGATCTTTCGATAGTCGGCAACCACCTTTTTAGCAGTGGTGTTGCTGAGGACCTCCCCAGTCTCCATTTTGGAGATAATCTCCTCCATCTTCGAAACTTTCCCTCACATCTCTTGGACTTGCTGCTCTAATCCAACCTTTAAACTGGCTAGCTCTAGCGAGGTAGCTTTAACACCTTCGCACTTGGACGCTTTCATCGCTAACTTTGTTTGCAACTTGGCTGCCGATGCCTTCAACTCAACGTTCTCTTTTTCGAGTTGAGCCCTGGCTTTGCCTTCCTTGTCTAGCCTCTGAGAGAGGTGAGCCTTCATTGTTTGCTTGTCCTCCAATCGAGCCTTCAAGTTATCGGCCATCTTGGTCGCCTTCTTAGCATTTTCCCTCTTTCGCTCCACATCTTTGAGCCTCGCCTTAAGCACCGCCACCTGAACATGAGAGCGATGCAGGCGCTTATTAACCTTGGAGAATTTTTTCAAGTACTTATTACTAAAAGTCTTTACCTCCTGTAGGTGCTTCTCATGTCGGCGTAATGCCTCCTGAAAGCCCTTTACCTCTTTTTAGGTAGCATTGGACTTATCCAGTTGCAGTAGCACCTGGTTGTGGTACTGCAAATTAAAACAAAGCCCACCATTAATGCAATGACAGGTAAAGCATGCCAACATAGGAGTAACAAAATCTTACTTGCCGCACTAGCATGCTTAAGTGGCCCGCTATCTTTATGGGGTCATCCCCACCTTCCTAAGAGATCCCTTCGAGGATAGCCTAGTCATCGGGGGTATAAGATCCCATTAAAGCTTGGTAGCTGAGCGTTTGGTGCTATAGCATCGGATCATTGGTATGGACCTGATAAGGATCCAAAGGAAGGAAGAGAAACGGCAGTGGATCTGGAAACGAATAGGAATGGGTATTCAAAGAAAATAAGTACAAAGAATAGGAAGGGTTTTGATAGTGAATGTAGATGGATATAACTCACTAAGACATAAACACAATCAGGGGTTTGAGCTCGAAATAGAATTCGATACGACTCACGAACACTAAATATTGCTTAGGGTTTTAAATGAAGGTTAGATGTAACTCACTAACCAGTTCAAATGAAGGGGTTCACTATAATCTAAGAATAAGATTGATAAGAATGCGGGGACGATTAAAGAGTCTAATCAACACTTGATAATCCGGCAAATGCTAACTCAAGTATAGCCTTGCTTGAAAGAGGAAAGTTTCACTCTGTATATATCTCTGTATATCTATCTGTCTTTATCTATATCTCTATGTATATTAGTACAAATGTTGCTATTTACAGTAAGTCCTAAACCCTAGTGGCAAAACTGTAAATAAAGTATAAGGCCTTAAACTTTAAAGAATCAAGCCCATAAATAAAATAAAGGGAAAACATGTACAAGAATACAAAACTGTGTATTTTATAGTGACTCGACATGTCTTAGGAGGAGTAGTATCTGAACCGGACGAGGTCGGCAATTAAATGTACAGGTTTGGGAAGGAGTCCTTGATGTCTCGCGTAACTTGGCTGAGACACACGAGAGGTTGGCCCATAATTGCTAAGTTCTGGAATTAGTTGACACTAGTCTCTTGGGGTCATACTGAGTGGTTTTTGGTCTTAGGTACTTGGCATTGTGGTTTCTCGGCACCTCGGCTAATGATAGAGTTGATGCCAAATGTTTATTTTCCTTCCTCTCGTCCTTCTGGTTGCAACTCGGCCTCAATAAGCATTGATAGGCCTTGGCTTGGATATGGTTAGATGCTGATTCCCATCATTATCGCAGGTTTGAAAGGAAGTTATCCTTAACGTTAAGTGTTGACCATAGGTCGAGATGCTGAATAAGCTTCTCTTCCCTTTTCCCTTCACTATGGGTGCCGAGTGTCTCTGGATTTCCTCAATACTCATGGGGGTTAAGCGATAGCTCTTCCCATCCTTCCAAATGGTGTAAGTGTTGAAGAAGTCGCCATGGATCGCTTTTCGGTCATACTCTAAAGGTTGGCTAAGAAGTAGATTTGTGGCATTCATAGGCACGACGTCAAAATCAATATCATCTTGGTATTATCCTGCCTTGAATGCTATTTGTGCTCTTTTATGCACATAGACCATACCTTTGTCATTAAACCATATCAATCCATATGGCCAGGGATGCGATTAGGTCGGCAACTTCATCTTTTCTACCAACTTGACAGAGACAATATTGGTGCAACTACCTCCATCTACTACTAGGGAACAGGTCTTTTTATTCACTAGGCACTGCATGTGAAATAAATTTTCCCTTTGTTTGGGATTTGCCCTCAGGTTAGCTTGTGCCGCCATAACTAAGAGTTTATCGAGGTCCTCGAGATAGACATTTTCTTCTATCAATTGGTCGTCCAAGCTCTTGTTACTCTGACTCTCGATTTGAGCCTTGGTCCCTTTGCCTTTCAAGACCATGACCCTTTTATTTGGGCATTAGGATGCAATGTGTCCATAGCTTAAGCACTTTACTTTTTGGGCCTTGTTGCCGGGTGCTTTTTTTTTTCTCAGTAATCTTTTTCTTAGCATGGGTTGGCCGACTAGACTCTCCTTTCTCTATCTTCCTTTCTTGCCTTCTCTCGGCATACCTCTTAGGCTTAGGGCTGCCTTGTTGAGATCGGCTACTTAGCCTTTGATGCCTTTTTCTCCTTTGCCTCTACTCTTAATGCCAAATTAATTAGCTTGTCCAAAGAGTTGAACGGCTATAATTCAACTACGTTAGTAATGTCGTCTTGGAGTCCACTCAAGAATCTCGTAATGGTGTGGTCTTGTGGCTTGGTAATTTCACATCTTGTCATTAAGGTCTCAAACTCTTGCAAATACTCTTCAACAATATTTTGACTTTGTCTCAAGTGCTGGAAGGTATAGAGCATCTCCTACTTGAAATAAGTCGGCACAAAGTGTTGGTTCATCAATCTTTTCATGAGCCTCTAAGTTCTGATAAGCTCTTTTCCTTCAACATCTCGCTTAGCAACCGGCTTATCCCACCAAAGAGTTGCATATTTAACAAAGGATAAGGAAGCCAGCTTAACCTTTGCTCGATCATCACACTCGTAGCACTCGAATAACTTCTCGACTCGGGCTAATCAAGGAACTCTTTACATTGGCTACTTCCAAAGAAGGTTGGCAGTTTTAGCTTAACATTGTCAAGTCTTGGCCAGGTGCTCAGGGTTCATCCCTTGCATTCCAAGCTAGTCGATTCTCATCGGTTTAGCCACTTTTGTTAGAGCTCTGCTCGGCCATGTTCCTTCTCGGCCTCAACTTTCTTCTTTAAGCTTCTTAATTTGTTTCTGAGTCAACACTCCTTTCATTCCTCCTTCTCGGCACTAGATGGTTTTCTCTTCTCCTTGGCTTGGTAACTCTTCTCAACTGTCTTGCATCATTTTAAAGTTCATTGGAACCGCTCTTACTGGTGGGTATCCGTTCTCTCCTTTCTTCTCGACCATCACATTTGTGGCCTCTGACTAACCTAGTAAGCTCCTGAATAGAGTTGGTGAGATTTTGAATCTAATATTCCAGGTTATCAACACATCTCCTCAAGCTTTCACGAGGATTGTCTCTAGTGTTGTTGATACTATCCTTCGACATTTTTGTTCGTACAATAATTGACTACAGAATTGAATAAACAAATAATAGTAACCTAGAAACAACCACTACTCAGCTTCTACAACTACCACTATTGACAAACAGCTACTACAAACAACATATTACACTATAAAACAATGATGAACAGAAATGTTAGAATCACAAATCTACTTTGAAGAACACCAGTATGCGTGTCTCCCTAAAGCTCTGATACTAATATGATAAGGATCCAAAGGAAGGAAGAGAAATGGTAGCGGATTTGGAAACGAATAGGAATGGGTATTCAAAGAAAATGGGTACGAAGAATAGGAAGGGTTTTGATAGTGAATGTGGATCAATATAACTCACCAAAACATAAACACAATCAGGGGTTTGAGCTCGAAATAGAGTTTGATACGACTCACGAACATTAAATGTTGCTCGGGGTTTCAAATGAAGGTTAGATGCAACTCACTAATCAGTTCAAATGAAGGGGTTCACCATAATCTAAGAACAAGATTGATAAGAACACGGGGACGATTAAAGAGTCTAATCAACACTCAATAATCAGACAAATGCTAACTTAAGTATAGCCTTGCTCGAAAGAGGAAAGTTTCACTTTGTATATATCTCTGTATATCTATCTGTCTCTATCTATATCTCTGTGTATATTAGTACAAATGTTGCTATTTACAGCAAGTCCTAAACCCTAGTGGCAAAACTATAAATAAAGTACAAGGCCTTAAACCCTAAAGAATCAAGTCCATAAATAAAATAAAGGGAAAGCATATACAAGAATACAAAACTATGCGTTTTACAAAACTTGGCATGTCTTAGGAGGAGGAGTATCAGAACTGAATGGGGTCGGTAGTTGGATGTATGGATTTAGGAAGGGGTCCTTAACGTCTTGTGTGGCTTGGCTAAGACACTAGAGAGGTCAGCCCATAATTGCTGAGTTTTGGAATTAGTCGGCGCTAGTCTCTAGAGGTTGTGTCGAGTGGTTCTTTGGTCTCAAGTACTCGACCTTATGGTTTCTTGGCACCTTGACCAATGATAGCGTTGATGCCGAGTGTTTATTTTCCTTGCCCTCGTCCTTTTGGTTGTAGCTTGGCTTCGACAAGCATTGATATGCTTCGGCTTGGATAGGGTTAGAAGTTGATTCCCATCAGGACCTCCCACTTTGGCCTGAGGAGCTTCCCTCGAACCCTCTTCATTTCCACCTTGGGGGTTCCTCTCAAGATCTCCTCGTGTTGAGAAGTGTATGGCACTTCCTGGAATAAGTTTGACCCTATCCCCATTGGCCTAAAATTGTTTAAGACTTCAAAAAATTCATCCTTTATGTCATTGACGCTTTAGTAGGGATGAGCCATAGGGCACTGATTCCATTTGCCCTTGCTTAAAGGCTCCCTCATTAGGGGCCTTTGGTTCTTCGCTTTAGGACCTAGCTCCTAGCTTGTCTTAAGAGCCTTACACTTCTGGTCAACTACTTAAAGAAGGGTGACCCCTTCCTCAATCTCTTCCTTCTTTGCCCTTAGAGGGGAAAGCATCTGCACATCGAACCCCTTCATCTTAGCTCCTTCATTATCTACAATAATGGGCTCAATATAAAGGGTGAAGGTAGGAGTGGGCAGAGCCATACTCAAAGGCTTTGCATCTACGGGCTTGTCCTAAATGCTTATGGGAATCCCTTGAGAAACGGACCTTTGCCACGCCATACTGGTCTCCCCAAGCCCCGGCTTTGACATTATTGCCTTGCCCTTCAATGGGTCTGCTTTAGTTCTTGCTTAGCATTGGCTCATCAACTCGTCTATAAAGGGATGAGGCATCCTTGGGGCCACATTTTTGCATGCAAGAAATTCAATCGAAAGTTAGAAAAGGAAAACAAGAATAAACCAAAAGAAACTACGAATACCATTTACAAACACTGTCATGATTGGCATGGCTAAGGAAGCCCTTCTACTCTATAGGCGTCGAATGAAGCACCTCAACACTAGCACAACTTAATTGGGTACTAGAAATACCTATACCTTTGGCCCATTTCTCTACTACAGCTTTCTTCCTGCTGGGGAAGAGCTCAGAGATTGGGTACTAGAAATACCTCTTTATGGTCTTTGCTACATTAACTTCTTAACCATGTCTCAGCGCCATAAAGGCTAAGATCTTTTGGGTTGCCTCAATGTCACTAGGACTAAGCTCCTTCTCACCCCTAATTCGAACCATTCCGATCCATCCTGTTCAGAAGTTTGCCTCCTCGGGTAGCTTGACTACTACGTATTCGTCATACTAGCTCTTCATTGAATCCATAAGGTCACAGAATAGCTTCTTGCTCGGGTGCGACTGGAGGTAAGGCCATCCCCCAATGCTCTTCTACATGTACAAGTGACCGAAGACCTTGGAAGTAGCCCTTACCACCAGGTACTCGCAAAGCCCTTGAAAAGCCTTCAGCACCCTCCACCCATTGGGAGAAATCTGTAACGGACTGCACTAGTGGTAGTTGAAGAAATCTTTCTTGAAGTGACTTGGAGGGAGGCATTGCCCAAACTCCAAGCAATTCTCGAATATAGCAAAGCACCTCCCTGATAATAGGGTTACCCGTTCGTCCTTGTGTGACAACCATATTTTCCACCCAGGGATTGCCTCTACAATAAAGTTGCTCATAATCCAATTAGGGCTAGATTGTTTACTCTTGCTTATTTGGCCGCTAGGCCCCTTGCCTGTTTCAGGAGCATCAATCAAATCCTTCAAGGGTAGTTAGGGGAGCATATGCATATATATCCCTGGGGATGGCATTAATGATCCTAACCCTATCCAGCGCCTTTACGACCACCTTATAGGTTTGTTAAGTTGTGCTAATGACATGACCTCGTCTTCTTGCATTTCAAGGGGGTTACTCCTTGTAGAATCAAAACTAGAAATATGCAATGATGAAGATGAATCTGTCTCACCTCTATTAGTTAACATGGTTGCAATATTTGAAGAAGGAAGAAAGACATTAGGAAACTTTTGAGGAAAGTGAAAGTTTGAGTGTGAATGCAGAATTTGTAATAACAGAACGAGAAGATTGCAGAAAAGTAGTCTCTCTTTGTGATCTTCCTATTTATAGGCAAACCATCTGAGAAGTTGTATAAGTGGTTATACGAATTCATATAAGCACGAATCCTTTGGACTATTGCATAGTAGACACATGGAAAGCATTTTGATTAGATGGTCACCTTTAAAAGGCAGAGGGTATGTAGCTGCATGTTAGTCTACTATTACTAGTGTTGTCAAAATCGTGAGTTAGAACATAAAAACATACAAGTTTACATTTGTACTTGCCTTCCCTGAATCAACTAGTTCACAAAGTTGTTTGTGTGCAAAATCGTTTTGGAATTGCGAGTTAAATTGTTAAACTAGCTAGAATTGCAGGTTTGTGTGAGTTTCCATCGAATTTGTGTGTTACATATAGTTTCTACTTTTTTAAATGTCCAAATGTTTGGTCCAAAGTCTAAAGCCGAACTAGCTTAGCCTAACATGACTTTTTCTCACTTCCCCTACCCCATTCACTTTGTCTGGTCTCTATCTTTGAAAGGTCACTTACATATTAGGGTTCCTCTTTCTTCTTTGTTCTTTTTTCATAAAGTGAAGACTCTATGCTTGTTGGCTTATTACTGCATTTGTACTGTTGTTAGCTAATTTCAATCTAAATCAAGGTGTTGTTTGCGTCTTGTGTTCCTTTATGATAGATTCAACTTGTGCATACTTAATAGGTTATTCTTTTTCTCAATTCTATAAGAGTTATTAATTATTATTATTATTATCTATTTTGAGTAGAAGTAGAATTTACAAACTATATTGGGCAAGTAATGTTCAAACATGATGAGTTATTAAGAGGATTAGTCTAATTGTCTAAGATTTTTTGAATGAGTAAACAATAGAGATGAAGGAAATATTTATGATTTATATACTATAGTAAAGTTCTTGTAAAATGGTTCCGGTTAAATTGGAGAGACCGGACTTTACACCGGTGTCATAGAATTACTTAACTTAGATACCATATGGTTAGGTACCATATGAGCAGGCTCGACAAAATAGATACATTTGAGAAAAACACATTATCAAGAGAAAAAAAACGTTCTTTCTTTCCATTTTATAAAAGCGAACAAAGAAAAATGGATTCTAACTCTCTCAAAATGGAATCTATTCCAAACATATATGCCATGGTTCCTTACCTCGACAGGGTACAAATATCTAAATTTGCTATTTTTAGATACTTTTTCAGCGAATAACCAGAGCTATTACTCACTACATCAAAAAATTTCCATTAATGAAAGATGGAAATCCATTGGAAAATCAAAACTACGCATGTCGGATGGTTAAGATATGCCAGATTCCTCCAAGTATACAAATGGAACCTAACCAGACATGCCCTCCAATTATATCTTCCCTAGGAACAACAAAATGGAATCGGAAATATCGACAGATTCTCGCGGAGTCCAAAAAAAAAAATAGGAAATAAAAAAAGATCCACTGTTCCAATTTTGATAATGATTTTCAGCACATCCTATGGGTTTTTAAGGATCCTTTCATGCAGTATCTTAGATATCAAGGAAAATCCATTTTGGCTTCAAAAAATACGCCTCTTATGAGCAATAAATGGAAATATTACTTTGAAAATGCCATAAATCTTCGATCTAGTAAACTTATAGATGAATCATATATTTGAACACCAGATGAATCAATGGTAAATGAAACTTGGAACTCCTACTTTAATGAGTTTACCCACTTTTGTGATAGTAGCTAATAGGTATTTGTATTTCCAAGTCCACCAATTCATAGTCCTAGATGTTGTCATTCAAAAACGATTAAGTTTGGTTCATATATCTAAATTTCTTTTCATATGTTTCATTTGCGGATATGAAAGTAGATCGATCTACGAAAGTCTCAATCTTTAAATGGATGAAGTAAAATGACCATAGAAGGAGGTTCATTGCTAAAGATTTTCCCTTTCAAACTTCAATTATTTCCAGGTGGAATGACGCTTTAAATTTTCTAAATGAATTCCTTTTCTTTTCTTTTATGGTTTAACTAGGAATTTTGTTTAACGTCAATGTTAAGTAGAGTTGTCAAAGTTAAACTTATGAAAATGGGAGCAAAGAAAAATAAGACTAAAAATGATTAATGTCTATAAGTTTCAACAACTAGCTTCTTGTGTTGTATTTGAAATTTAACACCTAAAGCTCATTGGATTAATCGAAATTAATCCAATGTTGAAAATATTGATATTTTTGTAGTATTAGGATGAACATATTATTGTGAAGAAGACAATTGTCTATGCAAAGTTAAAAATATCTTATTCTATGGTTGCTGTTTTAACTATAACCACACTTAGTCCATGTCCATCAGATTAGAAAAAGGGAATTTACTTAAGTGTTAGTGATATGCTTCTTATTTATTAACATATTATTGTAGATATGTTCCAACTTATCTTTTTTTAATGAAACCCAACATGCTTTATAAGCAAACTAGGGCTGAGAAACATATAAATTGAAGTGCTTTCAAGTTTCAACTAGGTGTATTCGATGTATATGTATTATGTACAAAAAGCACTCTTCTTTTGCAACTTGCAAATTGCAATTTCTTTGGCTTTTTTAACTTTGTTTTATATTTATATCTCTATAGGAAATTAATAGTGGCTAAGCTGATTATATCAAAATGTCATCTTCTAAATCATCTAAAGAGAGCTCCAAAAGAAGAAATGCACTTGGAAACAGATCCGATTCCGATTCCGATTGGGAACATGGAATTGATGTTGATGATAATAGAAAAAGAGTCAAATGTAAGTATTGCAACAAAATTATCAGTAGAGGTACTTATAGATTTAAGAATCGCTAGGCATGTACACATAAGGACATAGGACCATGCACAAGTATGCTAGAGGATGTTAAAAAGGAAATGTTAACAATTTTGGTGAAAGCATCAGAAATATTAGAAAAGAAGAGAAAACATATTCATAGGATTTAAGATTCTGATGATGATGAGGTAGAATAATTATCCTCTAAGAAAAAAAAAGTTCATGGATTTCTTTTTGAAGAAAAGTAGCGGTGGAACACGGGTAACTCAAGGAACTATTAATCAGTTTATGAAGAAGGAGATGAGAGAAGAATGTTGCCAACAAATTGCTTGGTTTTTCTACACTAATGCTATTCCATTTAACTGTATAAAAAATCTGGAGTTTGCAAAGATGCTTAAGGTGATTGGTTGATATGGTTATAGGCTTAAGCCTCCTTCTTACCATGAGTTAAGGGAAACATATTTGAAAAAAGAAGTTGCTCGAACAATGGAATTGCTTAAGGAATATAAAGCTGAATGGAAAAAAACTAGTTGCTCTATTATGTTAGATTCATGGACTGATAGAAAAAGGCGTTTCATATGCAATTTCTTAGTGAATAACCCTAAAGGAATGGTGTTCCTGTTCTCAGTTGATTCTTCTGATATTTCTAAGATAGTTGATAAAGTTTTTGATATGTTGGATAATATTATGGAGAAGGTTAGAGAGAAGAATGTTGTACAAGTGATAACCGATAATGATGCAAATTATAAAGCAGTAGGAGAAAGATTGATGGAGAAAAGAAAAAATTTACAGTGGACACCTTGTGCAACACACTGCATTGATCCAATTTTAGAGGATTTTGAGAAGAAATTGAAGATCCATCATGGAACAATTACAAAGGGGAGGAGAATTACTACATATATTTACTCCAAGACAGTATTTATCTCAATATTAAGGAATTACACAAAAGGGAGAGACTTAACCAAGCCTGGTGCAACTTGCTTTGCCACTTCTTATTTGACTTTGGATTGCCTTAGTGAGTTAAAGGGTGCATTGATGACTATGTTTATTTCAAGTCATTGGAAATCTAATAAGTTTTCAAGTATATAAGATGGAAAAAGAATTCAACAACTGGTTTTGGATAGCAGGTTTTGGAAGAATGTTATTACTTGCCTCAAAGCTGCATTTCCTCTTGTTAAAGTGCTTAGATTGATGGATTCAAATGAACAACCAGCCATGGGCTTCATTTATCCAGAAATGGATCATGCCAATGAGAAGATTAAAGAAAATTTCAACGATGTAGAGAAAATGTAATATCTATTCTTAACTCATTACCTATATGTTTTTATTTTTTCCCAATGTTCATTTTAGAGTTCAATTTGCTAAAAGTCTCATTATCATTTTATGTAGTTATGAACCTATATTAAAAATTATTGACAAGAGATGGGAGCTCCAACTGCATAGACCATTGTATGCTGTAGCCTATTATTTAAACCTTTGTTACCATTATAGTCTTGATTTTAAAGTTGATGCTGAAGTTAAAGTTGGACTATATAGTTTTATAGAGCATATGGTCTCTAATCCAATAGAGAGGTGAGAGATTGATATACAACTTAAATAATTTAAGGATGTTAAAAGACTATGTGGTTTTGAAGCTGCAAAATTAGTAAGAGACAAAAAAGCTCCAGCAAAATGGTGGGATTCATATAGAGACGAATGCCCACAACTCCAAAAGTTTACTATTTGTGTACTAAGCTTGACTTGTAGTTCTTTTAGTTATGAGCATAATTGGAGTGTATTTGAAATGATATGGCACAAATAATTCTTTTATTTGTTTTTAGTTACATACATTAAAGATATATTGATCTTATATATGACCTTTTTGAATTTTAGGTTCATACAAAAAAGAGGAACAAGTTGCACCAAAAAAAGAGGAACAATTAGTATTTGTAATGCACAACTTGAAATTGAGAGATAGGAAAAACAAAAAAATTGATGTCACTACAAGCTTCACAGTTGAAGATCTCTCATCATATGATGATTGGATGGTTAAGGAAGAAGGTTTGGTTCATTTATTGAATGCGGAATGGTTGGAGATCCTTTCAAGTCCAAGAGATAAGGAAAAAGAAGGCGATGATGATGTTGATGAAATAGGTGATTATGTGAATTTGGAGAGTCATGGAAGTAAGACTTTAGATGATTTAGAAATTCATGATATTGATGCTAATGCTACTGAAGATGAAGCTAGAGTTAGTACTTCAAGAGATTTAGAATTAGAAGATATGAAAATCATTGGTAATAGTAATAATGATATTGACATTGATGATGAAGATGATGGCGATGTGAGAGATGGTGGTGACGGATTTGATGATGATAGGGTAACTGATGATTTATACTAGTTGGATATGTTAGACTATTAATTGATAAATTTCATTTTAACCTATGTGTTTGATTCACTATACTATGGTTGATTTATTTCCTCTTGATTGAAAGTTGCTGCTATGATAATTTAGTTAGCACATTCTAAGAAAAGTGCATGGATACTTTAAGATATCATATGAATGTCTACTTTATTTATCTCTTGTATGGTTTTTCTATTTAGTTATATGTTTGTAAAACTCGTTTACTTCACCATATATTCATATAATGGTATTATTGGCCTATTTGATGATTTGATGAAATATGGAATTTGGTTTTGGAGAAATTGACTTATGGTTATAATCTTTGTTGAATTTTTTTTTTTTTTTAACTTCTATTATCTATTTTATGTTCTTTTATAATTATTATAAGCAAATTTTCAACTTTGAGAGCTATTTTATAAATGTTGTAGAAAGTTACGTTCTTACATTTTTATGTTTCAATTCTATGGACCTCTAACGATTCTACATAGAATTGCGAGTTTGATAACTTTGACTATAACACAACACTTATCATGTCGCATTTAGTGTGTGGAATATAGGTAGGCAAAAATCACATTTCGAAAAAGTTTCTTCGACAAGAAGCTTCTTTAAGGCTCATCCAGGTTCCACTTAGTCGACATGATAAAGACATGGTGCAATTGCGTTTGCTCGATCCCTATCGAGAACTATTTGGACATGCCAGTTCGTAGCCTTAAAGCGCTTACCTAGCAAGTTGCAAGGGTATCCTGCTCTAAGACCCCAACCTAAGCTTTGCTTAAGTCTTCAGCACTCTGCTTTAGAACAACTACTGACCACTCCTGTTCATCTCGCCTCGGGCATTTTCGGCTCGAGTATCTATTGCTTTGGACACTTCCACCTCGGCCAGCTTCCAATTTGGATCTATGTGCCTACAATGTTGGCCCCATAGCACCAGGTCAGACTCCTTTGAGCTAGATGGTCACGCTTGAACCACTTATATATCCTTTTTCCTTGCCTTGCCTCAATAATGAGACTGTAGAAGAGGGGGGGAGGAGGGCTTCAGGCTTGATTGTATCCAACGTGTTTCGTGGCCTAAGGCTTACTCCTATGGGCCTAAGCCCTAGGCTTGTATAGACCAAGCTCAACAAGCTTTGCAACGGTTAAAATGCACAAGATAAAGATGAAATAGTCACGTCATGAATAAGTGGGATACGTCAGGTATAATGACTCTACTTTCTTACACTTAAAGGAGAAGATCTCTTCTACCAACTAACCTTTAACTGCCGACTACACTCCACTATAAGTATTAGGTCACTACTTAACGGTAAATCTCTCTAGACCTTATACATCAAGCTTGCATAATTATTTACATTACTTCCTATACTCAAGCGTCCTATTACTAATTTAAGTATCGGAGTGATTTTACTGGATAACCCCCAAGTGTCTCCTCACTGTGTATTATTTTGCAGGCTCTATACATGTAGAGCCCAATTACTTATTAGCAAGAATTTTTAGACAACAAGGATATATAGGCTTAAAAATGACATCTCTAATGTAAAGGATTGTCAATTTGTATGGTTGATGGTTCTTTAATTAGAAGTTGCAAAGGATATTTATAGAAATTCATATCAATAACATCTATAAAATCTCTTTGAATTCTTTTAGCCATTAACGGGCTCATGCAAAGGTAAAGGAATTAGGTTTCGTATAAAGCCTAATTGATATATTAACGTACTAGAACCAACGTTAACTCTTAAGAATCTCAATGAGTTCTCAAATTGCTATATTAACATTTTAAGAATCTCTTAATTTTTCCATCGAGTTTCTTAAAACAAAAACCTTTAAAATCTATTTATATTATTTAAGTGATATATGATTTACATTGGAAGTAAAAAAAGGGGGTTTTAGCCCATGCTTTTTAGAAAAGAATAGACACATTCGTGAGGAAAGAATCTGACTTTGTGAGACTAGGATAGAGGGGGAAAAAATGAAAATAGAAAGGTGGATCCTTTAACAAGGACCACTTCTTAAATAGGAACCCGACTTTAATGTTGAAGGCCGTAATGTGGAGTCCTTCACATGGATGCTTATGCTAAGGTTTCGGCGTTCGAAAAACGCTTGAGCGATGTCGCTTAGGACATAAACTTCTAGCTGCCCATAATAATACGATATATTATACATTTTAACGGGGGAAAAATGACCTTACAAAAGATTTGTTTGATATTGGGCTCAGCCCGCGCATTATACTGCTCAAGTTAAAGAATTGAAACATGGATGCAGAGTTGGGATGAATTCTATAATTTCCTAACCCTGTGAGCGAGATTATTCCATCGCTATGAGTTGAATCTTCCATATCACTAGCGGATCATGCCGTCGGAAAGCGTATGTAAAAACTAAATATGATGGTATAATAAAACTAAGAACGAACCAATTATTAAATGAAACCATTCATGACCAATTATTTAAGAACGGAAAAAGATAAAATAAAAGCTCATGAAGAAATCATACGACTATGTCATTACCCAAAAAAAATCATACAAAGAACCATATAATATATTATAGATGTCTAAGTTAAAAATAATAATAATAATAATAATAATTGCATTTTATTTAGTACCTGTGTTTACAAGCTTTTTTACTTTGCATACCTGTGTTTTCATTTTTTTTACTTAGGTGACTTATGTTTTGCAAAACTAAGAAAATAAAACATTTAGCTAATTCCGTTAACATCATCGTTAATTTTGAAAAGAAAGAACAAAAAGAAAAAAAAAAATGTATGAAGCATTAATGCTCCTTATATTCAAAATTCTAATGAATTGATCTAACAACATGGCTAATAACATGACATTCGATAGTTAACTATATTATATCTTTTTGTTTAGGAAGAATATTTGAGGATTTTCCAACATGTAGATGACAACGACAACACCACAAACGCATAGTGGATGTAGATGATGATAATAACAATGATGAAAACATGATGATCGTAGATGGCGAGGATTGTAATAATTATAATGGCATGGTGGAGGATACAGTTACATGTGGTCCGATTAAATTTGTGGATGATAATAAAATTGACTCTTTTTTGATTGACACTTTCTTTGGTACAGTAATCCAACAAATTTCCAATAACTTCAGTGAAACCAAATGAAAATTCAACGTGATTTACCTTCAATTGGTTATGCTTTGAAAATTGGATTTCTATGGAATTGGTTTAGATTTGGGTTTTGCATTGCTGGTAATAGAATTATTTGGTTATTTTTTTTCTTAATTTTTGTTTTCCTTAATTTTGCAAAACACAGGTCACCAAAATGAAAAAAAAAAAAAAAATGAAAATAGAGGTACCTAAAGTGAAAAAGCCTATAAACACATATACTCAAAATATAATTCACCCTTTTATTTATTTCATCCAAAATGTCATCATTTTCATATAGAAACAATAAAAGAGATGGTTGAACATGTTGGACTTGTTTATACCTTCTAATTAAAATCAAATAACTAAAACATATTTTTTAGCAGTGTGCCTAACTATAAAATCAACCTTTATCTTGATCTCACAGATACAGGAAGCCATATCTATATAAAGCATACAAAAATAAAATGAGCGAGAATGAGATTATTCCATCACCATGAGTTGAATCTTTCGTCTCATAACATATATCAGGAACGTGTACTCGTTTAAACAACAATCGATTTGAAGAGCATAATTTAAATGCAACGACAATAATGCACACTGACGGTGTCGTGACTCAAATTCCTAGCGTTGGTTGTAGTAGTTAAAAATCAACTGCTCTTTTTCTTAGAAGTTTCAAACAGTGGATTGGTTGAAAGCAGATAAAAGATTCTAGAAAATTAACGAAACTATGTAGATGCAAGTACAGTTGGCCACACCTAGAAAATTAAGCAACAACCTATCCATGGGA
The DNA here is from genome assembly GCA_024138015.1 of Lumnitzera littorea. Taxonomy (NCBI): domain Eukaryota; kingdom Viridiplantae; phylum Streptophyta; class Magnoliopsida; order Myrtales; family Combretaceae; genus Lumnitzera; species Lumnitzera littorea. The sequence continues at coordinate 47,104,431 of JAMXBB010000006.1, read as the reverse complement.
AAGTAATCTACAAATGTAAGAAGTATTTCGCTCCTCAAAGATGCTAATTGTTTATTTGAGAGGTAACATATCCAATATTTTTTCTATATTTATTAAACTTTTATCGTAATCAAATATTATTGCAATAATCATAAAATATTATGGTTGCGAATCGTTACCCATAGTAATAGTGGGAGGCAAAAATAGCCACTACTGAAGACCAAATTATAGTGTTTAGTCATTACGGAAAACGTCAATAGAAATTTAGGATACCATTTGCATTTTCAAAAAGATGACATCATTTTTCATTAACATTTTTTTCATAGTTATTAACCATCATTACTAGTGCCGACAGCCATCGTTGCCCTCTGCCGATCACTTACACAGCTCAAAATCACCAGCATATGCTGCCGCTAAGAGTACTAAGATAATGTTTGCAGAGGCCAAGAGTACTAAGATAACGTTCGATAGTTATAAAGCTTTCTAAGTAAAACAAATGCCCAACAAAAGAAGTACGTCTTTCACACAGCAAACAGGATCGGAAGGCTATTATTTTCCAGTTGTAGCTAGTAACTTAGAATAGCAAAAGTTACTTTCCTGGAAAACTTGTCTTTTTATAACCGCAGGCATGCCTACTTGAAAGATAGATAAGAAGAGATGAGATCAAATTTACAGCTGAAATAACTTTCTTCCCAATCAGTAAACCGGTCAGCTTCAAATTATTTCATAACATAATCTAGGAAATTAAACATCCTTCCAGCTACCAGGAAGAGAATAATAACACAGCCTACAACAAAAATCTAACACCAAACCTACATATGCATCTAAGTTAACCCATCCTTCGTCACATATCAACATGTCAAGCGTTGATGCAGACTCTTCATATACATGTCAAACACCCGCATGTTATTTGCTATCTCTCTTCATTGTTCTCGACATTATCCTCTTCATGTTTCGCTCCATTAAATATTTCAGGATCGCTAAAACCTGTTAAGTAAAACAATGATTGATCGGATAAAGAATGAAGATTTTGCTGTCACAAACAGTGTTAAGACTAAAAGAAAGGAACACACCTGCACCTAAATCTTCATTTTCATCATCTGAAGGTCCTACTGTTGAGTTTCTGGAAGGTGGATCTATTTCCATCCAGTCAGAACCACTATAGTCCACTAAGTTTTCATCCTTCTGTGTAACCCAATCTTCAATGAGACTTCTACTCTCAAAAGAGAGAGGGTCCATTGCATTGTGTTCCATGTTCTTATCAACACTGCTCGAAATTCATCGTAACAACAGACAAATTAACTACTACACATTTCAACAATAATTCAGCTGCATATGTAATCATTTTTTCCCCCTGAACTTACACTTGTCTCAGCCGCAAGTTGTACTGGACATAGACCATGTCACTAAGCCGTTGATGTTCCAGACCATTCCTTGCCTCGTGTATTTGGTCAAAAGAGATTTGGTTGCGTTTACATCTTGCTGCACTGCAAGTTTGACTCAGAATTCGCATTGCCAACCGCATCAAATTTGGACAGCCCCCTCCATAGGTTGACCACCATTCAGCTATATTTATCCAAACAATTAATAAGTAAAGGCAGGCAACTCCAAGCTCAAGAAGGGAGAGGAGGGGGGGAAACCAGATATAGCACAAAACAATGTAACAAGTTTTGCACAAAACTCAGTAAGTTTGACCTATCAGGTAAAAGGTTCAATGTCATCTCCACAGAAAACCAAGAATATTAGGTAAACTATCTAACTATCTTTGTATGAATATATCTTCGAATCAGCCCTAATGATTAATTCTTAGAGAAGTTTGTGACATAAGGAGTACCCTGGTCACTCTGTATGTCAATACTAATATGTGTCTCTTATAACACTTTTCACACTTGCACCATTGTGGGCAATATCTTTTCTATTTTCTTTTCTTCTTTCTCTTCTTTTTTTTTGTTGGATAAGGTGAGATAATGGGTGATATTAAGTTTATTAGAAAAGGATGTAGGTATAATTCCAACGGATGAAATTCTTAACATTTAAGGGCACCTGGTATCTTGACATTGTCTCTCACCTCCTACAAAATTAAATTGCCTCTCCACCTTTTTGACAGAAGGGATCACCTTAACTATACTAAGAACATGGTATTTTCTTTTTTCTGGTAAGTAGAATGTTGACATGTTAAAAGCGATCTCCAAGAAGGATCAAGAATAAATATACTCTCCATCCACTGGACTGTGGGGTTAATTTATGAGCACAAGAAAGACAGAAACTCAAAGTAATAAAATTGACGAGCATAAGTATATGAATATTGGCCAAAAAATGTACACAATTAGCTAACCAGGAAGCAAAGTGTCCTTAGCTCTGACTGCCATTTTTCTCCCCAAATCTCCGGCAGCAGATTTGTACAGTTTCATCTCCTTCATAATTTTATCCTGGACCTTTAGATCAGGTACCAAGCGCTCAACACAATCAATCATTGCCGAAAGAAACTTCTGTGGAATATCACCCTGGATACTGTAGAAGAATTTCGGGTTAAGGTAGAAGCCAGTAAGTTGTAGAGGAAGTTCTTGGTGGTGTTGCCACCTATTGTCTATTATACTCCAATACACCATGTATTCCTCCCTTTTCATGAGTTGTTTTTTTATTGCTTCCTTTGCCCTGTACATTCCTGCATAGATATATCCAATTGCAGGCCTTCTCTCACTACGGACAATTTTTAGAAGTCGCAGGAGTGGACTTGTCAAATGGGTAATGAGAAGGCACGAAGACCAAAATGACTCATTATTGACATAATCAAACACTTCAAGACCATCAGCTTTCTTAGAATATGGGGAGTCAACCCATTCCCGAGAAGCAACCATACTCTGCAAAACGTGTTTAAAATCAACCATCCTTTTTAATGTTGTGAAATTCGTAGCAGAACATGTTTCCCCTATTGCAACAACATCACAACCGCCAGTGTACCTTCTGAGAAGATTGAGAAGCTCAGCATGACTATAAATAAATCTTGTGATAGTTCTAGTGTGTCCAATGACTTCATTTATCCACTCAAGCTTTGCGAAATCCATGAGTATCAAATCTATGGACTGCACTGCACAGGGAGCCCAGTAGAGGGAAGGGAAAATGTCCATCAATCTTTTGCCTGCAGCAATATATTGCTCTTCACCATTAGTGATCACTTGCAACACGTTTGTTACACCTACTTCTTCCACCACCTGCTTGAGTACTTCAACCAAAGCTTCACATGAATCTACAAAAGCAGAAGCATCCACAGATTTTAAGAAAACTGTGCCTTCAGGACAGTACACCAAAAAACTTAGAAATGTTCCACCGATTTCGGTGTTCCATTGCTCAACCACAAGAGTACAGCCTGTCCTCCCCCAGATTGAAGTGTATTTCAGACTTTCGTTCTTCATTTCCTCTACTGCATTCTTCAATACAGGACCCCTCAGATCATGATAAGTGGGTGCTACAGCCTCCGCTCCACCAGAACCAATTGCATTGAACATCCGTTGGAAATAAGCTGAGTTCACCGCACTCAAAGGAGCCCCTATATCATATAAAAACCGACCAATAGCCATATTTATCTGATCGTTGTCCATCTTTGAACCATATTCTATAGCAGTCAGATGCACTGCATCATGAGTTGTGGGAGAAATTTTAACTTTGTCTTTCTTCCTCCTCACACTATTTTTGTTAGCCACGCCTGGAAGGTTTGCAAATGCTATTGGACTGGCCTCAATCACTTGCTCCTGAAGAGGAACCACCTCAAATGCACCATTTACATCACACTGATTTGCAAATGTGTCAGCATCACTCCGTTGTGGGTTTATATTAGAAATTGCCTCATCAATCTTTTGTTTTTTCTTTCTCCTCATGGCAAGCCCATTCAAACTCTCTCGCATTGACAACTGCACATCAGGTGGCACATGGGGGCAAGTAGCTGCATTACCCTTAATACAAGCAAGATGTTCCTTAATCCTATGAATACCACCACCCTTAAGTAGTTTGTCACAGTATATACACTTGAGGTGCACTCTAGTTCCATTCTTATACATTTCACAATGCTTCCATGCAGGGTCAGTTTTTTGAGGCGTTAGTGGAATAAGTTCAAAACCCGAAGCCATTTTATGCCGCTTAACAACTCACCATGCCCAGAGTACCTACACTCAACACAAACCTGTGAAAAATGTTGAGAGCCCTTAACTTGAACCATCCTTATGAACAAAATGCTTACAGAGATCACTAAGGATACAGTCCCAGACTCAAATACCAAAAGTCTACATCTAATCCACCCACTTGATGTAAACATGTAAAATGAAGTAAAAATTTCGATGCACATATTAAAACCACTCAAAGTATGATTTTAGCCAGAGTTAACGAAACACAGCCATCTGATGCTGCTATAGAATGGGTGACTGTAACTGCTTCTTTTGCAAGAAATACTGGAAAAAGAAAATACTTTAATCCTCAAAAGACATGAAAACGGAAAACCACTCAGAAACACAAAAGTTGTTCTCAAACAACAAAACTGGCCTAGAATTGACACGATGAATGATGCCTATGCCCCCATACCACCCAAAAATATCCTAAGCTAGAACATCTAGAGTTTTCAAGAAACCAATATAGACATTTGAAGAACTCAATAACGGAGCATTCTTTTTTCCCCTTCCTTCCAGAATTCAAATTACTTGAAATCACATCTTAGGTCTCAAACAGCAAAATTCTGCAATTTAAATCAATATATGTTAATGTCAAGTGAACACCCAAAATCTTCAACAGCATAAAGTGAGTGTTTTTATTAAGCTCTAGTATCATGCAAAAAGAATGTTGCCTTTCCAGGCTTATACGCAAATTAAACAGTAAAAAAGATTTAACTTTCAGACATCCAATTACTAAAAGTCCTCAAAGATTCAACCTTTCATCTCAAACATCAGAATGTTGCAATCTGAAGCTAACTCACATAAAGAAACAATAAAAGGAAAAAGGAAATTTCGGGGGGAAAAAAAAAAGAAAGAAAGAATAAATACATAACAAACAAACTAATTTCTTTCCAACAAGCATAAACTATCAAATTCACTAATTTATGACAAATATGCAAGGAATTGGGAGATGATAAATTGTGAGAAAATCAGACATTGAAAAGAAAAAAAGAGAAGCAGAAGGGTACCTGTTTGTTTTGAGGGAGGGGAAGAGAGAGAGAGCCGAAACCGAGTTAGGGTTCGGTTGGGGATGGGTTTTGGGAATTTTTGATTAAACGAAGGTGTATTACGATGACCGGATAGACCGGTTAAGAAATAGTACTACTATTTTATGGGTTGCCTCGTCTTGTTTACCTAGTTTAGTTCGAATTAGGCCAGCAACCTGGTCAAGTGCTGACGTGGACCGGTTACCAGGTTACGTTTAGGCTGGTGGTACATGAAAGGAAACCATGAGGGGCAGACTAGACCGGACAGTGCACATGTATGGTATTATAGGCAAGTTGCAACTGCGATTTTATTGATAAATGGTAAATATATATTTTCATAGCTCATTATAAAAAAAAAAAAGCTTGCTTTTTTATGTGAAATGCATGGCCACTCTCTCAAAAAAAATGTTTCTTTATTAAGTAAATATATTAAATGTTGAAAATTGTAAAAAAGAAAACATAGCAAAAAAGTTATTAGGATCTCATTAGCAAACCCTTGGGCATCATTTGTTTTATTCCCTGGAGTAGAATTATGAATTATGAAGTCAGATGCAACGGTCATCTAAGGAAAGCTACCTTGGTGCCTATTAAATATAAAAAGAAGAAACTTTTCATAATTTTATAAATATGTCTTTGTTATGAAGTATTTTATCAATTTAGAAAAATATGAAAAATTTGAGGATAAAAATGCTAAAGATATCTATACTATTGGTAATTTAGTACATGAATTTTATATTCTTTCAAAATTTAAGTATCTACACTATAATTTTAGTTATATTTTAATGCTTCCATTGGATAGGAAATTAATGTTTGTTATATTTTTGTGCATTTCAATTTTTGTAATTTGATTTTTATTTTATTTTGGTGTTACCACTCATAATGCATAAAAAGTTAAATTTGATTTTTTAATTGATTTTTAAACATTAAAGCAACATATTTTAAAATAAATTTTAATTATATATAACTTTTGCATAGGATATTAGATCTTAGCAAACTATATATCATAGGGAAGTTCATGGAAAGTACATTTATTCAAAAATATAATGTAGTATGTGACTATAAAATTTTAATATAATCATAACTTGTAAATCGAGTGTAGTTTAGTTTCAAAGCAAAAATTCCTTAACTCAGTGTATTGTAAAGTTCCATATAGTATTTTATTTTGTTATACTTTTGTTAGTGTTTGGTACTCATTTGTCAAAAATTTATGATATTACAATTTATAAGACAAATGTTATATGCTATAAGCTTATAACTATTAGAAAACTCATATAAGAAATTATTTAGAAATAGCTAATTCTCCTTGAAATGACATAGTTAAAAATTACTCATTTTTTTTTTAGAATAGTCTCAATGAGACTAACATATTTGTACATTGATTTAGTGGCCCATAAGCACTAATACAATTTTAACCATTGCAATTTTTGTAAAATATAAAATATAGATTTTAAAAACTATTCATTATCATTATTATGTGTTGAAATATTGTTGATCATCTATACTCTTAGTGTGTTAATATTAATAAATCTTTTTCTATATTTTTCTAAGCATACTAATATAGCTTATTATCTAGTTTTTGTTCTCAAAAAATGAGTGGAAGAGTGGTCAAATTTAACAAAACTTAGAAGGCATTTACTTCCTTTGTGGATTACTATAAAAGTAAAGAGAGTTACAAAACATAGGAGAATTTCAAGAATAAAAAATGGATAAAGAAAAAGAGAATTTGATTAAAGAAAATGTAAAAGCAAAATAGAAAATATTCTACTAACCTTTTCCTAAAACGGTTCTTTATATTTGAATTCTCCTTTTTTTCATAACTCTCTTTTTTTTTTTTCCCTAAAATCTACATAAGTTTTATATATCTTTCAAGTTTTGTAACTTTTCCACATATTATAATTGTCCTTACTTTTATAAATTTATTTATTTTTTAGAAAACCTTTATATTTTTTTATATATTATAAACTTAATATTTTTCTTTAAATTATGTAATCTTTTCATTATCTAAAATTTCTATACATTGTAATGTGATTGTAAAATTGTAAAGTTTTAACAATTATAAAATTTTAAGGAACTTATAATTTATTGTTATCTTATGATTTCATAACGTAATGTCGTGGAAAAATCTTTTCAAAAACAAGGACATTTTGGTTATTTTAGGAATTTACTAAAACCTTACCTTTCTTATGCAGTCACCCTCTCTAAAACCTTACTTTTTATCAAATATAGACTAATCTCCTTCTCTGATATAGAAACATAAGAACATCCCCTAAAACCAAACCCCAAGAGTAATGTCAAGAGAAGATTAAGGTGAAACTTGATGGATTATCAAAATTAAATTTGTTTTAGACCTTCTAGCATCTTAAAATCCTTTGTATTTTTTGTTAATCTTAGCTTATTTTAAGGGTTTTCAATTGAGGAATCTTAGTTATTCATTAAGAGTAGCTTATTCAGGAGACTAAGTTAAGTCTCTTGGAGGTTATCCTCAACTAAGTTTGTTTCTAAGCTTAATCTCTCATTTTAGAGGAGTTTTACTTAGGTTTAAGCATGAAGAGAATCTAAAACAAGATATTCTTTACATTTCTTAGTAGGTTACAACTTTCATATGGATTTCTTGTGTGTCTACTTCATCTCAAGTAAGCTTTCTTGCATCTCTACTCTTGTTTCATAAGTTTATGAGGTGTTGTTCAATTTAGAGTAGAAACAGAATGATTTGAGTTAATGTTGAATCAAAATTTGTAGTTTGGATGGAGTAAAAATGTGTCATGATGATGGGTTAGTGAGTAATCAAAGTGTATTTGAAAGAAAAATTAGATTTGAGGAGTAAATTTGAAGGTTTATTGCTATTCTAGTTTAAACCATGGGGTTAGTTCTAATTGTAGGGTTGGTTGTAACTTATCTTTTGGTCATAAAAGGCAGGTAAGGACCAGTCGACCAGTTCCCTTTGAATCATGAACTAGAGCCGTAAGGTTGGTTGTAACTTGTCTTCTGGTCATAAAAGGCAAGTAAGGACCAGTCGACTAGTTCCCTTTGAACCATGTAGCTGGTACATACTAGAAGAATGAACTAAGTTTTCTTCTATTTCTATTTCTTCAATCAATTTTTTTTATATTCTAACCTATTTCTTAAAGCATATTTTATACTTTAAAACTATTTTTGAGCATCTTAAGTATTATAACTTATTTACAAACATGTTTTACAAAAAATCAACCTTTATTTGAAACTTCATTTCTTAAACATCTGGATCCTCATTCCAAGTGTTTTAATCACTCCTGTCCTAAGCCAAGATTGATCCTTACCATGTACTTAGCTGTAATTGTTCTTAAAAATCTAGCTTAGACTAAAAGTTCAGAGAGCCATTAGAGGTGGTTATTTTGGATGAGATGGAGTTATTTAAGATGATTGATTTGAATTCAAGTAACTAGTGATGTGAGTTGAGAATGCTTAAGATTAATGAGTGTTATTTAAAGTGGAGTTTGGAAAGAAAAGAGTCCTCTTTGTTATGAATTATATTAATTATGTGTGAATTGGAGGGTGATTAAAAGTTGGTAAAGGAGTAGTAGCAGGGTTGGTTCTAAGTGTTATAAAGTGATTTGTGTTGTAGGTGAAGTACGTTAAAGACATGAAAAATTATTTGACATAGTGATCTTAAGAAGTTGAATTGAAGTTAAAGATGAGTATTGATGAGAAGGTTGAATGGAAGGATTTGTGAACAATGATGTATATTATTAATGTGGTTATGCAAAGTGCCTAAGACTAGTTTATTGATCGTGTTATCAGGTTCTTTTTCTCTAGTTACTTATCTTGTCTTTATTCGAGTTCCATTGTGGTCTCATTCGACTATTCAGGTACATAGTACATGCCTATTGCTTGGGTATGTTAGGCTAGTGTAATACCCCAAAAGGGAGCTTAGTAATTTTAGAATCTTTATATTATGTGTGTATTCATGATATAAAAATCATCTTATAAGTTAGAGGTTGCAAGACTCTAGTTAGTAAGTTTCTTAACATACTTATTTTTATTTTTTACATACATCTACTTAACTCTCTCTCTCTCTTTATATATATATAAATGATCTAGCAATCCACAGTCATTAGAACTGCAAAGAGTTGGAATTACCTACCAAATAATAAAAAAGGGTATCCATATTTCGACAATAATATAACCACTAAACACTTTAAAATCTTAATTCAACTATCCTATTTACTTTTTTAAACTTATCATTCTACTTTCTTAGCTTGATGGAACACTTTATACTTAATTCCCATCCCAGTCTCAGCTTTTTGAGACTTACAAAAGAAACTATCGAGAGTAAGCTATATCCAACTTAGTGAGTAACTTTTCTACATTACCATTAAACAATAACAAGTAAGTTATTTATCAAACATATGCATGTACCTATAAGCACATGCAATGCAAATAATGTATACAGTAGATTGGTAACTGCATACAACATGGTTTTATGCTTATTGTTACTCGAGTTGAGAAGTATTTAGATACGTTAAGATTCGAGTCTCTACATCTATTATTTGAACAACTAGCATCTTTTCTTAGTAGAAGCTAATTTTGTAGTAGCTACCATAGACTTAGTCTATATTAGGCGTATTCAACTCTACCGTTTTGAAGTATTCAACGCGATACTTGTGTGATATAAACATGTAAAATAATCTTTAGAAATAACTATTGAAATAAACTTGTAGTTTGACATTTTAGAAGAGTAGTCATAAAACTTACAAGTACATGTTACTTAGTATACATACTAGAATATTAAAAACTAACTGGCCGGTTGAGAAGACCCAAGTAATTTTCTTAAAAGTTAGAAAAATCAACAACAAGAACAAGTATCTGACCAATTCTTATTGATTCTCACTCTTCGACTCCGTTTGCTAAAATTATGGTTTTTTGGTGTTGTACTTGTAATCCGATCTAGACTTGCAAAACATACTATAAGAGAATGAGTGATAACTTGCTTAGTTACTAGGATGGAAACAGAAGTATGTATCTAACACTAGTCAACCCAAGGTTTTCAAGCTAGTTTAGTTATATGTAATGAGTATTTAAACAAATGTCATTACACAAAGTTATTCGATTCATTGTGAGATTAGAGAAATTGTGCCTGCTCTAATCTAGATTGAAAAGTTTGATGTTTCACACACAAATTGGAGCTTATGCAATGGAGAACATCCTCCATTTGAGATTATCTTTGAATCACAACCCTCAATCTTACCGCAATCTTCTCTCCTGTCACTTAGTTCAACTAAAGTCTCCAAGTATTCAGAAATAATACTTTTAAGTATGGTGAAGCATTGATCTTGCTTACTTGGATTCATCATTGCTTGACTAGACGTGATTATAAGGCGTTCCTTAATTACAAATCCTTATATTATAAATAACACTTTTAATAGTTATACTAGTTATATAATAGCACTATTATTTTACTCATTATTCTTAGTGTTAAGATCGTTATCCTCAGTTGAGGAAGTTATTGTCCGAGTTTTAAAGTCATTTTTAGCTTAATTCTTCTTCTTTTTTTTTTAAGATATCCTTTGATTTGTCCTCTGAATTACCTTCTAAAAGATCCTTTGAATTTAGTTTATCCTAAAGTTCTTAAAACATTGTTTGACCTATTATTTGTGCCCAACCTAATTGGAAATCACATATAGATACCATTTGATTAAGCCTTTAATTAGGATTCAAGTATAGCATTTTACTTAACTATCCTCTAATTTATCTCCTAGATTGCCTTTTATAATAGCCTATTAATGTGAAACCTTACTAAACTTCACATCTTATAACCTTACTAAATCCCTATAGTTAGCTTACTTTCCATTTTTGTCAGTGCTAATAGAATATATGATATACTTATATATTCATAAAAGAGGCTACATATTTGTGGATATATATATATATATATATATATACACGCATGTGTGTATATAGATGTATATGCTAGCATAAAAGGTCTAATGATAAAGGCTCTATAAAAACACATTTATACTACTATCATGAAATTATATAAATAATTTGCTAACGTACTTTATCACAACACTACATATATCCATAATGTTATATTAATGCATGAATATAAGTATTAATATATAATGTTTATATTATAAACATATCGTGTAGTAGGGTATCTATAATATATATGTATATCCACAAATGATATGAATTTCCCATTTTAAATGTACAATAGACAAGTTGATACTAAAATAATAAGCAATCCACCAAATAGTGCATTTAACCTTCGGTATTTAATTCGATTAAGGAAATTATCACATAAAGATACTAGATTCATGTTTAAGACATATTGTCCTAATAATTGAAATTTCCAATGGTAGTTTATGTTTTCCTCTATTTTCTTTTCCCTTTATGCTTTAAATAATGGACTTCTTAATTAAACTTTAGAAAATTACTACATACATAGAAAATCATTTACATCAATTTTAATACAATACATAATTATTAAATAATAATCATCCCCTAGCTTACTAAAGTTACTTTTGAAACCTTAAATTACTATAGATGATCTAAATTGTCCATACTACATGGATATCTATCATCAAACGATGCATGATATAAGATCATTAAATTTGATACACTTACTTTCGATGCATGATGTGATAATCCTTCTCCAATTTCACTTCTCAAAATATGCCGTAGAGTTTTGAAGAGCTCTTATAGTTATCTATTATCTATATAAATGATCTAAATCGTGGTGGATCATATTACTCTTAGTTTGTTAAAAATCATTCGGTTTACTAATAGGAATCTAAGTTGTTGGTTAGGTAATAGGGATCATGGACTGTAGATACCTTATTTTTGCCTTTTTTTAATTTTTAATTTTGAAATTTTTAGAATAGGGTAAAAGGGTCCTAATTTGGAAAAAAAAAACAAAAATTAAAAAAAAATTAGAAAACTACAAAAAAAAAATAGAAAATTTTAAAAAAGAAGGAAATTTAGAGAAAATGCAAAAAATAGAAAATTGAGAGAAAATACAAAAAAATTAGAAAAATAGAAAACAAAAAAGAAAGAAAAAAGATTTAGATAATTTGAAATAGAATAGAAAATTTTAATAGTTTTAGTACCTTTTAGGTCTTAGATAATAAAAATAATAAGGAGGATTTTGGGATAAGGTTTAGATTTAAATTTAGTCTAGGTAAAACTAGTCCATATGTATAATTTAATTGCACATATAGATAAGGCATAGGTCAATAGCCTAATTATACTATACATGGACTTAACATTACATTTGGCTTAGAGATCCTGGGTTTAAATTTCACTAAAGGAACAAAGCCTTTTATTTTTTTCCTTCACAAATACATACTGCTACATGTCAAGAAATTATTAAGCCACGTGTCTTGTTATGACACATGGCACTCGGTAATTGGACCATGAGCTGACATGGCGCCATGTCAGCATTGACATCCACTTGTCAAGCTATGTGGCGTAACATGTGTCACTCGACATGTTGGCTACCTACAACATGTCAGCTGTTACGTATCATGTCAAGACACGTGACATGATATCATAGTACCACGTGGCGCTATGTCAGCCCCCCCATTCCCTTTCTTTCCTTCCCTTTCCTTTTCTTTCTTCCGTCTTCGCATGAGTTCCGTGCTGGCGTACTTAGTTTAGGGTAGTTTTTTTACTACATTTTCTACACAATTTCACCTAATTAATGGTGAAATTGTGTAGATGGCATGGCTTACTTCAAATCCAATGCAAGAACTCATCCAAATTTACTAGTTAAGATGGTCAAAATCAAATCAAAAATTAGCAAAAAGAATAAATATGTGACTTAAGACCCGAGCTCATTCCATTCTCATCAATGGCCGTCAAAGCTTCTAAGTCATGCTTTAGGTAAAAAACAAAAGTTCAAGAACATCATTTGACCAATTATCGAGCCTAATCTCAATTATCATTTTTCTTTCATGTTCAAACCCTTGGGCATTCAAGATTGAATTCATTACCATTCTTGACTTGCTGCGTTCGAATCAAAGCTCCTCGGTATAAATATGACCTTGGGGAAGTTCAGAGGATCATCAACTAGCACTCAAACACCAGAGAATCACTTTACCTAGCTCTTTCTCTCTTTAGGGTTCGACTGCATTCTCTCTAGGTTGAGCTTTAATTTGAAGCTCTTCTCACAAATCTAGTAGCACCAACAGCTTCCCTAATCCTAAAGCTTCTAATCCCAACTCATTTTGATGTTAGTTGTGACCTTTACCACCTTTAATCACTATGTAGACCCTAAACCTTAACCCACTATGACCTTAGCTCGAAACTTTACTCCCTGCAGCTTTATACTTGAATTTGACACCACCAGGAGGTTTGTCATCCCAAAGAACCCCATATCATGACCTTCCCTCATCTTGAGTAACCCCTAGCATTGTCGACAACTACCATTGCTACCCTCTACTTTGTGAATGTCACCAAATCACCACCTTATTTCCCAGTACATTACTCATAAAAACACCCTCACCCATAAAAAAATCGAATTAGAATTGCTAGTAGCAACCTATTCCACCGCTTACTTCTTCTCTCCTCTCATTAACTTGACGACCTGCTCTAAGCTTGAGTCTGACCCATATCTTACACCGACCTATGCCCTTGTTATATCCTTAGTTTGACTCCTTCGTTTATGTTTTGAGTTGTTGTTGTTTTTTGGTTTTTTTTTTTCTTCTTTGTAAATTCCATTGTAATTGTAATCCAAGAGAAAAGAAAAAAGAAAAAAGAAAAAAGAAAGAAAGAAAGAAAAAGAAAAAAAGAAGGAAAAAAAAAGAAAAAAAAAAGGAAGAGGAGGAACATAAGGAGTTTAGTTTTTTTTTAGCATATATATTTTATTTTCTTGGTTAAAACATAGAAAAAAATAATAGAAAAAAAAATTCAAAAAAAGCAAAAAAGAAAATCAAATCATTTTATCACATATAAAAAACAATTTTCCAAATAAATACAAAATAAATCAACCTTTTTTTTTTTTAAATTAGGACCCTTTTAAAACTTTCCAAAAAATAAGACTATTAAAATTAGGACCTTTTTTTATATATTCTCTTTAAAAAAAATAAAGCAGTTAAGAGAATGTAAATTGGGCCAATCTTTTAAAATAAAAAATGATCAATAGATTAAAATTTTCTTGAAAGAACTATGTTTATCTGATTTCGAATAGCACGTACGTAGACACCTTCGAGACAACATAGAAAACAAATTTAGAAAAATATATATATTTAATTTTTTTTAAAAAGAGTGATTTCAAGAAAATAAATCTAAATTAGGAAAGTTTGTAGTACCCATAAGGGTTTACAAGACCTAACCTCCAAACTTGAATATTTGGTTCTTCAAAACCCTTTTTTCAAAAAATTGGTTTTCCTACATAAACTAGTGTTCAAATCAAAACCAAATCCATCCATTTGGTTTTAACCAAAACCATTTTCCGACCCCAGTTAGGTGGCAACTTCAAAAGCTTATGAAATTCTTTTAAAAAACTAATTTTCTTTAACTTTTAGTCGATGATCAATATTAAATGGGTTAGGATTTAATATTGATCAAGTTAAGGAAAATATAAAACTAGGAAAAAAATCAAGCTTGACATGGACCAATCACTTACTCCCAAGTTCAAGGACTTACCCATATGGTTTGCCAAGTTGTCTAAAGAGAGTTAAGCCCTGAAGAGCATTGTATCTTCCATTGCGAACCACTAAGGTACTCTGCTTCGACCTCTCTTTATCTCATTAAGAAGGTTTCTGAGGTGCTTAACCAGTTACCGAGCCGATTACTTATTGCCACACTAAGGGTAGGCACTAAATCTGCATATGGTTGAGCTGACATGCATTTGAGGCTGAGTTGCTCACTTTCGATTTGATCAGTTGAAGTCGAGTTGAAGAATGGTCACCCATTGGACCAACCCAACCCAAGCCTTAAATAGCCAAGTTACTAAGTATCCAACTTGATGAACTCTACTTAAAATCAACTTTGCTTAGCAAGTAGTACCATCGGGATTACAGATTGGACAATTGATATGTGTATCATTTTCCAACATTCGTAATGTCCTTCTGTAATCAAATATTCTCTTTTCTGTTTACAACTTTGCCTTTGTAATCATTTCCCTTTTCCTTTTTTCAATAGGAATCATTTTTGTAATTTACATATATTTAGGATTTGCCCTAATTGGACTATATAAATACTTATAATTTCTAATAGTGATATTTGAATTTCAGACATTTTACCCTATCTTCTTGTGGAGCTTGTGTTTTCTTGACAAGGATTGAGACCTTGAAGAGCTCTTATCTAGGCCATTGAGTGTAGACTAGTAGTGACAACCTTGTGCTATACTTATGCATCATATCAAGTATAGTTCAAGCTTATGTGAGTTGTTGGTGAGTCATATCCATCGTTGGTGCATGAGGACCCTCCTGGGTCAACCTTCAACTTCCATTTATCTTTTAGACCATTTTATGGTTTAGATCAACCCTTTTGGCTCGCGTAACATTGGTAGCCGTGTGTCATCCTTCTTGGAGATCTGTATCATCTTGGTATCAAAGCTTGGCAACGTTCGAGCAAGTCTCTGTTACTTTGTACTCTAAGTAACTTGTTATAACGTATTGTGAAATCTGTTTATCTATGTTGTGAGTGTTTAGAAGGCGTTGATAAAGAAATTTAGTGCTCTATTTTCTTATTTGCAAAACAGAGTATTAAGTGTTCGAGTGGGTTTTTGTGATTTGGTTGTAATAGTTGTTGGTGTTTTAGGCGTTATTTTGTTGTAGTTTGTAGGATGAAATTTTGAGTTGTGTTTCAGTTGTTAATCTCTTGTAATAGACAAAAATGTCTAATTATAGTATTCAAGGAACTTTAGGTAACTAAGAAAGTGTCACTCAAAATGGTCAAGGTTAACAAGGAAGGTTCATGCCCCAATTTGCAGATGACTAATTGGATAGACTCATTAACCTGGTGATTAGTTTGGTGATTGCCATAAACGAAGATAGATAACGAGCCAAAAACAATCCTTATAGAGGATATGCCAATAAACAGCCCGAGAGAGGTAATGATCGATATGATCGAGTTAATGCCCCTGTTCGACCACACTAAGTTGGAGGAGATTAGCGTTAGGTGAGATTGAAGATGATAGGATTCGGGCTACCGAACCTCTTACCCATAGCCAAGCTTAAGGACTATAGGGGTTGGCACGACAAATCCTCTTATTCCAATAAGTCCCTATCGAGGTTGAGTATTTCCTTGTTGAGTCTCCTTTAATACGTGCTGTATGACCACCCATGGCTCTGTGGTATGTCGAGTTGATGAATACTCTCCAGCGCCGAGTCGATCAATTACTCGGCATCTTCTTTGTTGAAAAGCTGAGAGAAAGAGACTAGACTGACTAAGCTAACTAGGCTATCCCTACTTGGACAAACTCATATGTCCTTACTTTTTGTCCACATCTCCTAACAACCTTGCTAATGCAGTATCGCTACGTGTACAATATCATGTGTAGAATCTATAGCACCAGCGATTGTTTTCCTTATATATATTCATTTTTATCCTTTTGTATTATATACATTGCTTCTTTGGGAAATGTCCTTTTTGTTTTTTCCTTTTTGGATAAGTTACCCTAACTTATGGGTATAAATACCCTTATACTTGTAGTTGTAAAGAGCATATTACCTTCAATACACTTGAGTACTTTTCTTCCTTGCGTAAACATTGTTGTTTACTCTTGGCATCACTCTTATCCTTTCCCTTAAGCAAAGTTAGGTGACGAGTAACCTCATTGGACCAATTAATGCATCATATTGAATAGTGTCGTGAGTCCTCGGAAGTTCCATTGGTGCGTCATATTCTCTGGAACTGTTCGTAGGTTTTTCTTATTATTTTAATTCTTCATTTTGTTACCCTTCCACATCTTTCCCCATTAACCCATTTCGAGATTTCTACAAGCTTGGACCCATTTAATGACCGGACTTGGTTGTTCTTAGTTACGATTCGCATCATCTTGATATCAGAGCAAAGGTTTTGTGTGAACGGTAGTTAGTTCTTCCTAAATTTTGTTATACTCTGTTTTGTGTGTGAGAAACATACTGAGTTACTTTATTTATTTGATTGCTGTGTTATTAGCTGTTCACTTTTTGAAGTGTTTGTTTGAATTTGAATCTGTGAGGAAAAAATGATAGACCTAAGTATAAATATTAATGCTGATGATGATAGTGGAGTTGTCCACCATGGATGGCAACCTTAAGGAACTCCCAGAAGTACTGACTAGAGACTTGATAAGGTAGCTAACCTCTTGGTAGATCTAACTCGAGTTGTTTATGCCCTATCTTGTCGACTTACTAAAGGCATGCAAAACACTCTACAAGCTACTTAACTTATTAGAGGTCAAAACCCAGCTTGACTAGTTTGAGGTGGAGGAGCTGGCAAATGAGTAAGGCCAAGGATAGACTTGAGGGAGCTTGATGAGGAGGAAGAAGAGTATTTTGAAGAGGAGCGTGTATGAGTCCCTAGAGCATTCGACCATATGAAGCTTCAGATTTTGAGTTTCAATGGATCTAGGAATCTTGACTAGTATCTGTATTAAAAAGAGACGGTAGAGCGTGTATTTGATTACTATCAATATGGGGATTATGAGAAACTGAGGACTATTGCTATTGAATTTTCTAGATATACTGCCATGTGGTGGAAGAATTTTCAGGCCATGAGAAGAAAAGAGGGGTATCGAGAGATTAAGACTTGGCTCAAGATGAAGAGGGTGCTCAGAAATAGATTTGTGCTGGAAACTTATCTTTAAGATACTTTCACTTGGCTTCAAAAGTTGAGACAAGGAAGTCGAACAATTGATGAATATGTTTAAGAATTCCAAATGCTTATCATAAGATGCGAAGTGGAGGAACCACCACCCCAAATAGTCTTAAGGTTTATTACTAGGTTAAGAAGAGACGTCTGAGGCATTGTAGAGCTCCAATGATTTGATATAATGGACAAAGCTGTTAGGATCGCTTAGTGTGTGGAGAGGTAAAGAAGGAGCCGAGTAACGACTAGAATGCCGACTAGCCGACTAGGATAGGTAAGTCACCGAGCTCAGTCTAATAGCAAGCTGAGCAAAAGAGTTGATATCAGAGTTGAGCAGAAAGGCCAACTTGAAGAAGTAGTACAGACCCTAAAGTATGAGAAGGGACAAGGGTCTGGTAGGAAGACCAGCCAGATCACGTGCTTCAAGTGTCAAGGGTTCGGACACATGGCTACTTAGTACCTGAACCGAAGGATGATAGTTATTAAGGGAGACTTCTTAAAGTTAGAAGTAGAGAGCATGGATGAGGAACCTGAGGAAGAGGAGGTTCCTGCCGAAAAGGAAAATGCCGAGAAAGAGTTGATTGAGGAGGATGTATTTCCCAAGGACTTAGACCAATTACTCATGGTTGTCCGATGAACTATGAGTGTGGAACCTTCACAAGAGGAGGAGTAAAGGGAGAATTTGTTTCATACTACCTACAAGGTGAATGATCAGATGTATGCTATCATTGTAGATAGTGGAAGTTGCACTAATGTGGCATTGACCGATCTTGTTTCAAAACTAAAACTGTTGACTATTGCACATCCTAGGTCGTACAAGTTACACTAGTTGAGTGAAAAAGGAACATTACAAGTCACTCGGTAAATATTGCTATCGATCACTATAGGGAATTACTTTGACGAAATCCTCTGTGACGTGCTGCCTATGTACGCTTCCTACATGTTGTTGGGTAGGTTGTAGTTGTTTAACAGGAGAGTTATACATGGTGGCTATAAGAACACGTATATGTTGGAAAAGGATGATTGGAAGATCATGCTGAATCCGATGCTGCCGAGAGAAGTTTACAAGCTATAGACGACACTTGCTCGTGGATCAAAGAAAACTCTAGTAATGAGTCAAGCCGAGCTTCGAAAGGCCATCAATGTTGATAAGCCAACCCTATTGTTGGTCAAGCGACTATTGGAAGTAAAGGAGTGAGGTGAGCTTCCTTAGGAAATCAAGGAGTTGTTAGATGACTATGCTGACCTGTTCCTCGAATAGTTACCTGAAGGGTTGTCCCCAACTCGAGGCATAGAGAACTGCAATGACTTAGTACCCAGTGCTGCACTACTAAATAAGCTGGCTTATCAGATGAATCCTGAGCAGGCTTCTAAACTTCAACTTCAAGTTAATGAGTTGCTAAAGAGAGGTTATGTGAGAGAGAGTCTTAACTCTTGTGTTGTGCCTACACTTTTAGTGCTAAAGAAGGATGGAACCTAATGAATATGTGTTGACAGTCAAGCTGTGAACAAAATCATGATCAAATATAGGTATCCAATTCCGAGGCTAGAAGACATGTTGGATGAGCTAAGTGGAGCCAAGATTTTTAGCAAAATTGATCTTAAATTTGGCTACCATCAAATCTACATGAGATCAGGAGATGAGTAGAAGACTGCATTCAAGACTCGACATGGACTTTATGTCACGCCGCGAACAGAAAGAGTCATAACAGTCCCGCTGTGTAAACTAATCTAAGATATAAGTTAACCTTACAGTTGCTATCATAGATATAGTTCACACAAGGCGCACTACTCAACTAGCTTGAAACGTCTATTCTAACACCTGTTAATAACTAAACCTGTGGTAGAGCTTTTACAAATACCTGTTCTATATAACCTGTTGTCTAGTACCACAACAGTATTTATACAAATATTTTACGTCCAAAGGTAAAGTTTACAATTAAAGTTTATTAAAAACCACAGGTTTTGCAGTCTATATACAATAAGTTAGGAAACTAGTAGGCTCCTAGGAAATTCCCAATTAGTTTCCTAAAAAACTCGAGGGCAAAGTCAAAAGCCTAGGTTCAGTTGATTCCTCAATCCTCACTTTCCCAAATAGTAGCACACTAACTTGGGAATGGTAGTATCTGAACATCTTAACCTTACTCAACACCTACAAAAGAGTCTATAGAGATGTGAGCACAATTAGCTCAGTAAGTGAGATAGAGTCAGAAGAGCACTATACAAACATAAATAAGGTTAATAATTATGATGAAATGTAATGCAATCAAACAAATGAAACATTGCACAATGTTATTTGGTCTACTGTGAGGTTAGAGAAATTACATTCGCTCCAACCTGGATTGAAGAGTTTCATTACGACTTAAGTTAGACCAAACCCAAGCTTGTGCAATGGAGAACATCCTCCTCTCATGACCGCCTTCAAACCACGGCCCCTAACTGTGCTGCGACATCCTCTCTTGTCACTTAGTTCGGCTAAGGGTAGGGAAAGGACCATTTCAGCTATCCTCATCGAAGGAAGTCGGTATTTAGCTTGACATTCTTAATCATTTCCCCTAATGGGTGTTATGCATGTCCAGTTTCATTTTAGTTGAATAAACGTTAGTTTTAATTAGGGGTGGTCGACAAGTTCATACAATACAAAATCAATGCAATCATGCAGAACTGTACACCAAGGAGTTGAACTCCTATCATAACTGAGTATCATCCACATATACAGCATGTGCACAATCAACTAACTACAAACATAACCAGAAGTACTCTTAGGTCTTCGGATACTTTAAACGGTATTCAAATAAGCGGTGAAGTAACAATCCTAACTTACTTGTTTAGATGTTCACTATTGTTAACTCAAATCATCAACCGTTTTTGTATTGAAAGATCCTATTTACACAAAAGACCTAAATCCAGTTTTCGTAGTAATTATGAAAACATTAGGGTTTAATTTAAAATGGTTATATATATTATTATTATTATTATTATTTCCATGATATATAGTTATATTATCACTATATATCGAATTAAGTTATAAATTAATGATAATGTACATTATACATATTATCATATAATATATATCATTTCAATCGTATCGAAACGCACTTTTAGTTTATTAATTCACATTTTAATTCCGGTAAGGTTACCGAAATATGTACATTCTTAAATATGATAAAGTTATAGGTTAAATTACTTAAGGTTGCTCGATTTTTACAAAATTAGTGTCGTTTGGTTCGTATAGACCTAACGACATGTTTTACGAGTCTTATTTCTAAAGACGACTTTTAATGGGTAGTTCGAGTTTTTAATACAGTTATACGTAATTATATAAATATGATCGTATTATACATAATTTACGTTATTAAATTGTATTTTACCTAATTTGTTCATATATTGTTACAATGTAAGTATTATCCAACTCTAATATATCTAAAGTGTATCCCGATCAGAAAATATTAATAAATATAATAAAAATATTCATTTAATCCAATCTGATCAGCAATCCTATATATAGTTTTTATTTAACTATTTAATTCATTTTAGCTTATTAATATTAAAAATACACTCTGACTTGTAAATTAAGTTATTTTACTTAGTAAATTTGTAATAAATAGTTCGGGTTACCAAATAGTTTTCCGAAAATTTCTATAGACTCCTAAAAATATGGGGAATTCACTTATCATTTGGTTTCAAGTTTTTAACCTATCGCTTATATATTCGTATTAACGATTTTACCCCTAAATTATTATAAATTACCCAATTATAATTCTTTTTACACTAAATTAATTTCAATCTAACTCAATGCTATTATTATTTATTATAGATCAGTACATGTCCATTTCATTAATTGATTTCATAATTTCAGCCTATTTTCGAGCTATTTTCAAGCAAAAAAATGCAATAAATATTAAAAATATTCAAATAAAAATTTGGGCTACATAGAAATTATCTATATAGCATATACATCCTATACAAAAACTTTTAACTAGAAACAACATCATTTAGTATACTTATTTTACAAATCTAAATTCAGATAGATAGTAGATTTCTTAAGTAAGTATATTAAATATTACGAATTTTTCAAAAATAAAAATATCATGTGAAAGCATGTTCAAAATAACCTAAGTACAAATTTTTTTCATAATTTTCTAGGTAGATTTACTAATTTTTAAAAATTATTGAAAAATAGGGCGGAACTTTAACCTAGCTGTTCTTGGTGGCTCTGGTGGTTGTAGGGTGGTGGAGGTGTGTCGGAACACCTAGATGCTGGGGGTAATCTTTAGTGGTGGAGTGGCTCAACAGCAGATTAAATGACACCTTAGGAACTGGCTTAGCTCGGTAATTTCTTTGTTTTTCCTATTTTTTTTTTCTATTTTCTATGATTTTTTTCTAATTTTTCTTTCTATTGTTTCTGGTTTGTAAAGTTGGGAATTGATGTAATGAAGCCTATTTATGGATGCTGGAGTCGATTGCTGCTTTTCTTTATTTTTCTTTTTAATTTTTTCCTTGTTTTCCTCTCATAAATGCAAGTAGGAGGTGTCATTTGCTTGTGGATTTTGCCTTTTGATTCAGCAATTGTCTAGCTTCGGTGATTCCTAGTAGCTTCCAGACTTGAATCAGTAATTGGAAGGCTTTTTGGATAAGATTTGCAATTATTTAGGAATTTTGAGTATATTTTATTAATACTTAGTTATTTACTTAATATACAAGTATATATTCCTTATATATATCATGCGTAATATATAACTATACTCATATAATTAAGTTTCTAAGATATTTTTTATTTTTAGGATATGTTCTAAAGTTAATTTCATGAATTCAACACAATATATATATATAATTACATAATTTAGGGTTAATTTACGAGTATAATTATTATTTATACTGGGTATACTTATAAAATTACGTGTATTTTTATATAGTAAATTATACTATATTATCTCATTTTATAGCTCAATTAATTTATCTCTAAGTTCTCGTTGCAATTTGAGTTTGATTTTAGGAGTTCTGAGTATTTTAGTGCTATATTAAATATTCCTACTTCTAAGGGCAAAATTGGGATTTTGGGTCATTATTTCTAAAATCTAACTTCACTGTATCACCTCAACTAACTTTTCTATTTTAGTCGTAAAGTTTGGGCTCAATTGGATAAATTTTCCTAAAAGCCCTAAATCTAGGCTTGGTTGTCCTAAACTCAATTTTGGAAACTTACACTTTATGAATGGATCTAGGCTTGGTTGTCCTAAACTCAATTTTGGAAACTTACACTTTATGAATGGATGGTCATGCCCTTCGGCTTGTCGAATGTCCATAGTACTTTCATGAAGCTTATGAACCATGTGTTGAGATATCTTATAGGGATGTGTGTCATGGTGTACTTTGACGACATCCTTATCTAAAGTATTGATATGTCGAGTAACTGTGAACATCTTAGAGCAGTCTTATATATCCTTCGTGCCAAGAGACTATTCGACAATTTGAAGAAATGTTGTTTCTACCAAGAGGAAGTAGTATTTTTAGGGTATGTAGTCAGTAGAGGGGGCTTGCAAGTCGATGATGAGAAGATTAAGGCGATTGTCAAATGGCCAACTCTTACTACTTATGTTGATGTAAGAAGTTTATATGGACTAGCTTCATTTTACAGAAGGTTTATCAAGAATTTTAGTACCATCACCGTGCCACTTACCGAGCTAACAAAGGAGAATACTGACTTCCGATGGGGAGAAAAGGAGAAGAAGACTTTTGCCAACATAAAAGAAAGATTGACCTCCGCCCCAGTGTTAGTACTACCTGATTTCAATAAAATTTTTGAATTGGAATCCGATGCATTGGGTGTTAGAATAGGCGTTGTCCTGATGCAGGAAGGCCAACTAATTTCCTTCTACAGTGAGAAGCTTTGAGGACCACTGCTGAATTACTTTGTATATGATAAGGAACTTTTGGCACTGATTTGAGTAATGCAAGTGTGGCAACATTACTTACTACTAAGAGAATTTGTCATATATATTGACCATGAATTATTGAGGTACCTCTAAAATCAAACCAAGTTGTCGAAATGGCAGGTAAAATGGGTTGAATTTCTTGAGGGGTTCAATTTTGTAATTAAATACAAGTAAGGAAAGAGTAACGTAGTTGCAGATGCTCTTTCGAGGAGACATGCGCTTTTATCAAAACTACAGACCGGGCTGTTTGGTTTTGTAAGTATCAAAGAACAGTACTCCGGAGATTCACACTTTGGACTAATAATTTCGCGATGCATAAATGTAAGGACAGTGCATAAGTATTATGTGGACAATGGCTATTTGCTCTGAGGGGGGAAACTGTACATGCAAACATGTTCCTTATGGGAATTATTAATTAGGAAAGCCTACAGCAAAGGACTCTCCTAACACTTTAGAGAGAGAAGGACCTGTGAACTATTGAATGGCCGATTCTTTTGGCTTAGAAAGCGAAGAGATGTGCATAGAGTTATTGAAAGCTGTGCCGTGTGCAAAAAGACCAAATACCAAGTCAAACAAGGGAAAGCGATGCCCTTATCTATTCTGACGAAGCCATGGACTGAATTGAGTATAGACTTTGTTTTCAAACTGTCGCGAACTACTCGAGGCAAAGACTCTATGATGGTCGTCGTGGATTGGTTCGGTAAGATGGCACACTTTGTACCTTGCACTAAAACTAACGACGCTTCGGTTATTGCTTCTTTTTTCTTACAGGAGATTGTATGGATATACGGCGTGCTAAGAATTGTAGTCTTCGATAGAGACCCGAAGTTCTTGAGTCAATCCTGGAGAACCTTATGGCGTCGGTTGGAAACCAAATTACTCTTCAGTACCTCATGTCACCCCCAAATTAACGGCTAAATAAAGGTGGTTAATCGTACTTTAAGGTTATTGCTTCAAGCTACAGTAGGCAAGAACTTGGCTGATTGGGACGTCTACCTGCTGGTGGTCGAGTTCACCTATAACCGAACCATACATGATGCTACTAAGTAGACTCCCTTTGAGGTGGTCTATGGATTCAATCTCAAATTGCCCCTTGACTACGCCCTTGTACCAGCACTTGTGTAAGAGGACCTGATGCCTCAGCCAGAGCATAATCCTTTCAGCACATCTATAACAAGGTCATTCGGCACATCGACCAAGCTGCTAGAATAATGCGAAAAAAGACCAAGGATAGGTCGGCCAAACAATTTCAATAGGCAGACTTGGTATGGCTACACCTGAACAAAGAATGGTTCTCGAACAAAAGGAAGAACAAATTGTTTGTAAGAGTGAAAGGACCTTTCAGAATCTTCTACAAAATCAGTGATAACGCTTACAAGCTGGAACTGCTTGAGGACTATGGGGTTTTTGATGCCTTCAACATTACTGACCTTAGTCCATATTATCCCAACGGAGAACTAAGCGAACACCATTCGGATTTGATCCCAAATCCAAAATAACTAGGAGGGAATGATGGGAATTAGGCTATCGGACCTCTTACCTGTAGTCGAGCCCAAGGACTAAAGGGGCTGGCATGACGAATCCTCCTATTCCAATCAACCCCTACCTATGCCGAGTACTTCCTCACCAAGTTACCTTTAGTGCTGTGCCATATGACCACTCATTGCTCTATGGTATGCTAAGTTGATGAATACTCTCTAGTGCTCAGCCAACCAATTACTCGGTATCTTCCTTGCTAAGAAGTCGAGAGAGAGAGACCGGACTGACTAAGCCATCCTTGCTTGGATAAACCCATATGTCTATACTTTTTGTTTGCATCTCTTAACAACCTTGCTAATGCAGTATTGCCACGAGTATAGTATCATGTGTAAAATCTATAGCACCAACGATTGTTTTCCTTATATATTCATTTTTATCCTTTTGTATCATATACATTGCTTCTTTAGGAAATGTCCTTTTTGTCTTTTCCTTTCTAGGCAAGTTGCCTTAACTTACGAGTATAAATACCCTTATACTTGTAGTTGTAAAGAGTCGATTACCTTCAATGCACTTGAGTACTTTTCTTCCTTGTGTAAACATTGTTGTTTACTCTTGGCATTACTCTTGTCTTTTCCCTTAAGCAAAGTTAGGTGACGAGTAACCTCATTGGACCAATTTGTGTATCATATTGAATAGTGTCGTGAGTCTTCAGAAGTTCCATTGGTGCGTCATATCCTCTGGAGTTATTTGTAGGTTTTGCTTACTATTTTCATTCTTCATTTCTTTACCCTTTCGCACCTTTCCCCATTAACCCTTTTCGAGCTTTCTGCAAGCTTGGACTCATTCAGTGACTGGCTTTATTTGTTCTTAGTTACTGTTTGCATTAGAATAGGAGGACGAGAAAGTAAGCGATGGAGTAGAAGAGTATTATGAATCGGACAACAAGAATGTCTAAGCTCTTAGAGTAGAAGGATTGAGGATGTTTATCCCTAGTTTTTTTAGTAGTGGTGATGCTGAGGATTACCTATACTGGGTAGATAAGATTGAGGAACAGTTTGAGTGTTATGAAGTACTTGATAATGCTAAGGTTAGATTTGCTATATTGGAGTTTATTGGCTATACTGCTTTGTGGTGGAAAAACCTATAAGCCACCCGCAGAAGAGAAAGAGAACATGAAGTTAAGCATTAGGATGAAATGAAAAGAGTTATGAGACGAAGATTTATTCTGAGCTATTATTTGTAAGATACATTCAAAAGGTTATAGGAGTTAAGGTAAGGAGGATCAAGTGTTGACGTGTATGTGAAAGAGTTCTAGATAATGATTCGTTATGAAGTTGTTAAGCCTCAACATCGAATTATATCCCAATTCATTACTGGGCTGAAGTATGAGATTAGAGATATTTTAGAAATAATGAATGTTAGTTTACTTGATGAGGCTATATGAGTTGCCTAAAGAATTAATAGATGCCAAGCGGGAATATTTTGAGCTCTTGTTAGTCAACCTATAACTAATTGACCTATTCTAAGTAGACCTGTATGATCGAAACCAAGCAAAGTTGCTAAGGTTTGACCTACTTAAACTACCCAAGCATAGGAGAAGGACATCTCAGGGAAGTTCAAGAAAGGCCAGAGTTCAAGAAGGAAGATGAGTGAAATCAAGTGTTTTAAGTGTCAAGGATTTAGACATATGGACACTTAATGTTCAAACAAAAGAATTATAGTGATTCGAGGAGAAACACCTACCATTGAGTTATATAGTATTGATGAAGAGGTAAAAGAGCTAAAAAAGACCGGACAAATGGAGTTGTCCAAGGAGGAGGAGATCATTTATAGTGAGGAAGGTAATTTTATGCTCGTAAGTATGGTATTGAAGAGAGCTACAAGTATGAGTCATGTATTAGAGGATAAGTAATAAGAGAATTTGTTCCACATTGGCTACAAGGTGAATGGGTTGTTATATGCATTGATTGTTGATAGTGGCAACCTTACCAATGCAGCATTTGCATTCATGGTCCATCAGCTACAATTGCTAACCAAGCCCTACTCTAAGCCTTATAAATTGCATTGGCTTAGTTACAAGGGAGCCTTAGCTACAAGTAAATAAACAAGTGACTGTATTGATTAGTATTGGAACTATAGAGATGAAGTATTTTGTGATGTGTTACCCATGAGTGTGTCCCATATTCTTCTTGGATGACCATGGATGTTATGATATCTTACAAATTAGCAATCAAGACATGAACATCTGATTATTAGGGCAAGACACTGTCTTAGTACGATTAAGGTCAACAATCGATTTAGGACATTTGAAAAAGTAAACTGATTAGGCTAAAAATTTATGAAAAACATAATAATGTTAATAGAGAAATTCTCGTACACTTAGAAGCAAAAAATATAATATAATATTAAGAATGCAATCAAAATAGCAATGGTTTACTTTATATGAGTCCCTAAAGTCATATTTAATACAATTGTACTTAATTTAGGGCTTTCGGAAAAACATATTTGATTGGGCCCAAAATTTGCGACTAAGTTAGAAAAGTTAGTTGAAATGATCGAGTGAAATTAGATTTAAAAAATAATTGCTCAAAATCCCAATTTTAGCTTTAGAAGTGTAATTATTTAATATAATGTAAAAATGATCGAAACCCCTAAAACTGAGCCTAGAATATTACAAGGACTTAAAAATAAGTTAATTAGGCTATAAAAATAAATAATATAGCATAATATACTATTTGAGTATATACGTATTTTTATGAGTATACCAAGTATATATAATAATTATACCTATAAATTAACTTAAAATTATATAATTATGTATAATATGAGATAAACTCATAAAAATAAGTAGAAAATATATCTTAAAAATAAAATCTAATCTAGGAACATAATTATATGACTATGTTTATACATTATATATATCAATTATATAGGACATATACATATATATTAACAAATATACAAAATATTAACTTAACATATATAAAATAGTAATAATTAACTTAAAAATAATCAAAACCTATCCAAATTACATGGAAATTTCAAAAAAATGGTGTGGCATCCTACAAGCAACTAGAATTGTTGAATCAAAAGGTGAATTAAGTAAATTAAGGCACCTCATTCTTAGATTTAAGGGAAAAAATAAAAGAAATTTAAAAGAAAAAGAAAAAAAATTGTGGCTGCCCTAAACTGTTAGAAATAAGATTCCCTTACATTAAATACACCTTTAGGAACCTTAGACACTTAAATAAAAATCAAAGAAAATTTATAGAAAATAGAAAAAACAAGTAGAAAAAAACAGAGCAAAGTATTGACCTAGTGTGGATCCTAGACCATCTGATGACTTGACATGGAGCCTCGTTGGACCTAGGCAGAGCAACCTATATCCTTTTCGAATGACATACACTTTACCGGCCAATGGTGGTAGGAGTACCGACAAACATGTTAGTCAAATTTCTGCCTTATTTTTGCCTAATTTTCTAAAAATATTAAATTGGGTTAAAAAATTATGAAAAAATTTGTACCTAAGTTATTTTATATATATGTTGACATGCTAATTTTATTTTTTTTTGTAAAATTAAGATTATTTTATGTACTTGCTTAATAAAGTTACTATTCATTTGAATTTTGACTTAACATGGAGCCTCGCCAGACTTAGGTAGTGCAACCCATGCACTTTCTGGCTGAGATACCCCCATCGGTCAATGGTGGCCGGAGTACTAACAAACAGGTCATTTAAATTTCTGCCTTGTTTTTGCCTAATTTTCTAAAAATATTAAATTAGGTTAGAAAATTATGAAAAAAATTGTATCTAAGTTATTTTAGATATATCTTCAAGTGGTAATTTTATTTTTGTAAAATTAAGATTATTTTATATACTTACTTAAAAAAGTTACTATTTATATGAATTTTAATTTTCAAAATAAATATATCAAATAATATAGTTTCTAGCTCAAAATTTTTGTGTAGAATACATATGATATTTATTTAATTGATATGTAGCTAGATTTTTAATTTAGGTATTTTTGATATATAATGTAATTTTTTGCCTTAAAAATAGCTAGAAATAGGATAAAATGATGAAATAAATAGGTTTTTATGAAATTAATTGATGAAAATAATATATACTAACTTTTGGTGAATTTTAATGATGTTAGGATCTATTGAAAATAATTTTGTATAAAAATGATAATATTTGGTTAATTAAATGCAATTTATGGGTAAAATTATAATTTTAAGCATATAGGGGATAAACTAATATCATGAAACCAAGTAATGAATAAATTCCTTGTATTTTTAGGAGTCTATATAAATTTTTGAGCAATTATTTGGTAACTCGAGCTATTTATTACGAATTTACATAGTAAAATAGCAATAAAATAGCTTGATTACAAACTGATGCACGTTTTTAGTATTAGTAGGTTAAAATATGATAAATATCAAAATAAAAACTATATATGTACATGTTAATCAGATTTAGGTGAAATGAATTCTTGATATATTTAATGATAATTTTATGGCTAAGTTATGATATATATATATATATTAAGGTTAATAATACCTATATTATTAAGTTATATTGGCAAATTATATAAAATATAGTTTATTAACATAAAATAAGTATAATACGATAATACTTATTATAAGAATGTATGGGTATATTCAAAACTCAAAATACCTTTTAGAAGTCATCTCTCGAAATAGAATTTATAATATGT
This sequence comes from Lumnitzera littorea, assembly GCA_024138015.1. Classification (NCBI taxonomy): domain Eukaryota; kingdom Viridiplantae; phylum Streptophyta; class Magnoliopsida; order Myrtales; family Combretaceae; genus Lumnitzera; species Lumnitzera littorea. The sequence continues at coordinate 47,074,357 of JAMXBB010000006.1, read as the reverse complement.
ATAATTAAGTATGTATGAATCTAATAACATGATGAACTGCCGACCAATGGTTCCATTATTCACGTATGACTTCGAGGACTCCAATTCCTCACTCGATGAATTCTCTCTCGGCAACCTACTGATGACGAGAAAGTTTACATCGAAGGAATGTAGCTAAACTCCTTGAACTCCCTAAATTGTCATACGTTGATTTGTATACTTGGTAGTGATGATGTTGACCATTCCCTTACTAAGGACCTTGTGTTGAGTAATCTGATGAACCATTCTCGAGAAGTTCCTATTGAGTGACGAGAGATTTACTTAAATGGCTGAATAGTTTTCTCTCGACATGCTACCATCTCTCCCGTCCTGGCCCCTTTATTATTGCAACATTTTCACCCCTCTTGCTTGCTGTGCTCAAAGAATATTCATATGGGACCAGCGTTGCATTACCACTTATCCACCTTGTCTAATCTTGTACTACTTTTTCATTTTTGATCTTTTGTCCTTTTTACCCTTTTTCGTGTGTACTAGAAATCCCCCTTTTTGTATATACTTTTTTATAATTTCTTTGTTTGTAATGTTGCTCTAGTGACTTATTATAAATAGTCCTTTTTTTCTTGTAAGCCACATATAACTTACATTTTAATACTGAATATTTTGTTCTTGTGAGACAACTCTCTCTAAGTCCATTTTTCATACACTCTTATTTGATCTTGCCGAGTAGCTTAGGATTAGTGATGGGTAGAACTTAATATCAACTTGTGTGTCATATCAAGTGAGGTGTCAATTTGTGTTGTGTTTGTTAGTGAGTCATATCCTTCGAGCAACTTCATGTCAGCTATCTTGTTCGTTTGTAGACCATTCCCCTCTAATTTTCTTTGATATTTTGGAGGACCCTTTTTAGTCAAATTTGCTACGGTAAGTTCTAGTGATAACTGAGCTCCTAGATACACCATATATTCCTGGTATTAGAGCTTAAGGTTGAGCTTGAGATCGAGAGCTGTGTAGTAATAGTTAGTTTGCTGTTCGAGATATTACGTATGTTGTAACCATCTGTGTGAAGTGTAGTTACTGAAATTTTATATTGGGAATGTCGAACCTTAGTGTATAGGGAGAGATTTATGATGTCGAAAGTGATGCTCATAGTTGTGGTTGAGTTATCCAACAAACATCATGTACTACTGATGAGTAGATACAAGATCTTGCTGCTATTGTGGCTAATTTAGCTGTCTCAGTAAATAAGATCTTAGAGAATGGATTGTGTAAGAGAGTTACTGAGTAGGGCCAAGAAATGAGAGATAGGCCAAGGAGGTAGGTGAACAAGTGAGCTTTAAAAGCCTTTCCAGTGAACCACACATTATCGCGATGTGTTGATAGAGTGAGAAGGTTAGAGTTAGATGAAGTAGAAGAGTACAAAGAAGAAGAAGACCAGTATATTAGTATTGATGAGTATGAGTTCAAAGTGCTAAGAGGTACTGAACATCTTAAGGTACAAATTCCAAACTTCAATGGTTCTGGTAGTACAGGTGACTACCTGGACTAGGAAGAGAAGATCGAAAAGATATTCAACTTCTATGATTATAAAGATGTTGTACGCATTAGAGTGGCCATGTTAAAATTTTCTGGATATGCAACAATGTGGTAGAAAAAGCTATAGAATGTTTGCTTGAGGACTCGACGTGAGGTCCGAACATGGAATGAGATGAAGAGAGTTCTAAGAAGTAGGTTCGTTCCTAAATACTATGAATAGGATACTTTCCGATAACTCTAAGACTTGTGGTAAGGTAACATATCCGTAGACGATTATGTTTGAGAGTTTCAATTGCTCATGATACGATGTGATGTTGACGAGCTTAAGGCTTGACCTATAGTACGATTCATCTTAAGACTCCGAGTTGAGATTGGTCATGCTGTGGAACTGTAGAGCCTTACAACTTTGGATGAAACCATCTGTGTAGCATAGAGAGTTGAAAGGCAACGGCGGAACTAGGCTAATCGAATGTTAAGTAACTGAACACTGATGCCGAATAGGAACGGCCTACCGAGTAGACTAGGGAGTAACAGGGTTTCAAACAGTTTTGAGATGGAACGCTAAAGTCACATGCCAAGTTGACTAGACAAGGGTCGAGGTAAGAGTAAGACTGAGGAACCTGAGATCCGAAGAGACCAAAGTTAGAGTTTAGGGAGGAAAACCCGAGAAATCAAATATTTTAAATGCCTTGGTTATAGATATGTGGCTAGTTAATGTCCAAACCATTGAGTCATGACTATAAAGGGAGACAAGCCTTAGTTTAAAGTAGAAAGTGCGAGTGAAGGAGAGGAAGAAGTGGCAATCGATTGGAAGCTAGAAGAATTTGAGGAAGATCAGGAGGTTGAGATACCCCCTGAGGGCGGAGCTGAGTATTGCTTTGTTGTTCGACGATCTCTCGGTACTTTTGTAGCTAATGAGAATGAGCAAAGAGAGAACTTCTTTCATACAAATTGCTGGATGAATGGCAAGCTATGCGCTGTGATCAATAGAGCTATACTAACATCATTGTGTGAGGGGTAGTTAAGGCCACGAAATTGCCAACTCTTCCACAACCCAAGTCGTACAAGATTTACTAGTTGAACGAGAAAGGAAGATTATATGTTTTCGAGCAAGTCAGAGTGTTGATTACTATTAGTGATAAGTACAGGGACGAGGTATTGTATGATGTCCTTCTTATGTGTGCATCTTACATATTACTCGACCGATTGTGGCTATTTGACTTGAAAGTGTTATATGATGGGTATAAAAACACTTACATGTTTCAAAAGGATGGGAAGTCTTTTTATGTCATGGAGTGGTCTTGTCACCTTTATTAAAGTTAAGCTCATGATTTCTTGTGAAAATTTGTCCATATGTAGTATAAGTGAAGAGGTGATAAGGAAATTGTCTTATCACTAGATTTTGATAAGTTATCAATTGATAAATGATTCCAACTCTCAATTGATAAGTTATCTAAGGTGATTGGTTGGTCTACTTATTTATATATAAGGCTTATGCATGAAGATAAGGGCATAGCCTTATAGAAAATTGTTTTAAGATTTTTATCTTACATTGTTTTGTGATTTACGATTTGATTTTCGTAGAATTGTGAAATTTTCTAAAGTTGAATGAAATTATTCAAATTAAATTATCGATTAATTATTTAGGGTTAAAATTCCTTAATGGTTTTAAGGTTTAGGGTTTTAAGTAGCTTTAGAGCTCGCGGTTTTTCAAGCTCGGGTTTTATCGACAATTGGCTTTTGAATTGTAAAAATTTAATTCGTTTCTAAATATGAACTTAAGTTTTTGGTTTAGTTGATCTTTAGGAACGTTCGGAAGGTACTCTTAATCAAATCTTAGGCCTACTAAAAGTAGGGTTTACATAAGAAGCCCAGGAAAAGGTTGTTAGATCTTTGCAACGAAAGTCCTTAGTGATTTCTCAAGCTTAATTTGCACGAGAGGTCAAGGCCAAGAACTATATACTCCTCTTGGTCAAGAGATTCTTAGAGGTTAGAGAGGCCAAGAACTTACCTACCGAAGTACACCAGCTACTTTAGGAATTTGCTGACCTCTTCCCTACCGAGATGCTAAAAAAATTACCTCCTTTAAGAGGAATTGAGCATCGTATTGATCTTCAACCTGGAGTAGGCCTGTCGAATCGACTCGCTTATAAACTTAATCCTGAACAGGCCGCAGAGCTGAAAAAGCAAGTTGATGAGTTGGTAGATTGTGGATATGTCCATAAGAGCATGAGCTCATGTGTTATCCTAGGCGTACTAGTACCAAAGAAAGATGGATCATGGAGGATGTGCATTGATAGCCGTACCATCAATAAGATTACTGTTAAGTACTAATACCCAATCCCATGGTTGGATGACATACTCGATGAGTTGCATGGTCCACATATCTTTTCAAAGATAGATCTAAAGAGTGGCTATTATCAAATATGAATGAGATCGAGAGATGAATGGAAAATAGCCTTTAAGACTCGGGATGGTCTATTTAAGTGGATGGTTATGCCATTTGGTTTAACTAACATGCCAAGTACATTCATGCGGCTCATGAATCATGTGTTCAAAACATTGATAAGCAAATGCGTTGTGGTTTATTTGACGATATTCTGGTCTATAGTGCTGACCTTCTCGTTTATGTCGAATATTTGAGATAGGTGTTTAACATACTCCGCATTGAGAACTTATTCGGTAACCTAAAGAAATGCGTGTAATGTCAAAGCGAGGTTGTATTCCTCGGATATGTCATTTCAAGGAGTGGAGTTCGAGTTGATGAGGAAAAGGTTAGAGCTATTAATGAGTAGCTTGCGCCAACTAGTGCTGCCGAGATTAGGAGCTTCTATGGCCTAGCCTCATTCTATCAGAGATTTATCTATAACATGAGCTCCATAATTGTGCTGTTGACTGAATTGACTAAGAAGAACGTTGAGTTTAAATGGACATAGAAGGCTTAGAGGAGTTTTGAAGATGTGAAGTGTAAGTTGATGTCTACTCCAGTACTTGCCCTACTAGATTTCGAGAAGGTTTTTGAGATTAAATGTGATGCATCTAGTGTTAGCATTGGTGTTGTACTTATACAAGAGCACCGACCCGTTGCTTACTTTAGCGAAAAACTTCAAGGTGCTGTCTTGAATTACGTAGCCTATGACAAGGAGTTCTATGCCCTTGTTCATACACTCTAGAACTAGTAGCACTATTTATTGCTGAGAGAATTTATCATCTATTTGGATCATGAATCTCTTAAGCATCTTTGCAGGTAGCAGAAGCTTTCTTGGTGTCACACTAAGTGGGTCGAGTTCTTGGAGCCCTTTTGCTATTTCATTAGGTATAAGAAGGGAAGCACAATTACAGTAGCTAATACACTTTCTGGCCGCCATATCCTCATCACAACATTATAAGCTAAAGTGCTTCGATTTGGCACTTTACCTAATTGATACGAGCATGACTCACTTTTTGGGCCTTTAGTAGCCAAGTGCAGTGCTAGAGAAGCTGTAGATAGATTCTACTTATGTGAGGGGTTCTTGATGAAGGGTAAGCAGATTTGTGTACCGAGTGGTTCTGTAAGAGAGCTATTGGTTCGAGAAGCTCATGCTTGGGGTCTGGCTAGCCATTTTAGGGAAAAGAGGACAATTGAGATATTGAAGGAGCGCTTTTACTAGACTGGGATGATGAAGGATGTGTGCCGAATACTTAAGTGGTGCAAGGTGTGTAAGTATGCAAAAGGGAGGAGAGAGCCTTGTGGAGAATATACACCCCTACTAATTCTTGAGTTGCTATGGACCAATCTAAGCATGGATTTCATGCTCGACCTTCCCCACATGCTGAGAAGACACGATTCGATCATGGTGGTGGTTGATCAGTTCAGTAAGATGGGCCACTTCATCCCCTGCCACAGAACTAATGATGCTTTATTAATCGCTAATCTCTTTTTGCAGGAAATTGTGCAACTACATGGAGTGCCAAGGAGTATTGTGTCCGATTGTGACTCTAAATTCACGAGTTTATTTTAGAAGACCTTATGGAGGAAACTCGGCACTAATCTCCTATTCAATACCTCTTGCCACCCCCAAACAGATGACCAAACTGAAGTAGTTAATAGAACTGTTGGTAATCTCCTGCGTGCCACAGTTGGAAAGAATTGTCGTGACTAGGATTTATGCCTGCCCATTATTGAATTTGCCTACAATCGCTCAACTTATAGTTCTACTGGAACATTGTTATTTGAGGTTGTTTATGGACTTAACCCGAACCTACCCTTGAACTTAGTTAACAGTTTGACTACATAAGGGGAGAGTTAATTCGCTTGCAATGTATCGAGGAATTTTACAGGTTGCATCAATAGATTGCCTAGCAATTGGCCAAAACTGTAGCCTGATAGAAGGAAATGGGAAGCCGCAGAAGGAAATGAATTGTTTATGCTCCTGGGGATCTTGTCTGGATCCATTTTAGCAAGGAACGCTTTCCTAGCAAGAGGATGAACAAACTATCTCCTAGAGCGGATGGACCCTACAGGATTCTGAGACGCATTAATGATAATGCTTACAAGATTGAGCTACGCGAAGGTCTTGACGTATCTACCACATTTAACGTCATTGACTTAACTCCATATGTGCTCGAAGATGATGAAAATCGAAATTTGAGGGCAAATCTTTAACAACTCGGGGAATTGATGAACTATTAACCAATGGTCCCATTACTTGTGTATATCTCCGAGGACTCTAATCCCTCACTTGACGAATTATCTCTTGGCAACCTACCGATGATGAGAAAGTCTATATCGAAGGAATTTGGCTGAACTCCTTGAGCTTCCCGAATTGTTATACGTTGATCTGTATACTCAGTAGTGATGATGCCGACCATTCCCTTGCTAAGGACTCTGTGCCGAGTAATTTGACCAACCACTACTGAGAAGTTCTTGCTGAGTAATGAGAGACTCACTTAAATGGCCGAATAGTTTTCTCTCGGTATTGACCTGCTACCTGTCTACCTCGTCTCATATTGTACTACTTTTCCATTTTTGGTCTTTTGTCCTTTTTACCCTTTTTTGTATGTACTAGAAATCCCCCTTTTTGTATATACTTTCTTATAATTTCTTTATTTGTAATGCTGTCCAAGGGACTTATTATAAATAGTTCTTTTCTCTTGTAAGCCATATATAATTTACATTTTAATACTGAATATTCTGTTCTTATGAGATAATCCTCTCTAAGTCCATTTCTCATACACCCTTATCTGATCTTACTAAGTAGCTTAAGATTAGTGGCGGGTGGACCTTGATATCAACTTATGTGTTATATCAAGTGAGGTGTCAAGTTGTGTTGTGTTCGATGGTGAGTCATATCTTTGAGCAGCTTCATGTCAATTACTTTTGTTCGTTTGTGGACCATTCTCCTCTAATTTTCTTTGATATTTTGGAGGATCCTTTTTAGTAAGATTTGTTAGGTAAGTCCTAGTAATAATTGAGCTCCTAAGCACACCATGACACTGCTTTTACTAAAATTTTACAATCCTCGGTAATATAACCTATATCTCTATAAAATTACGAGAGTTTACGTACTATGATAACCTTTCCGTAATTGAAACGTAATTTAATTGATTAAAAATACATTTCGATACAATCGAAATGATATATTATATGTAATAGTATAACTATATATATCATCAATATTTAATAACTTGACTTAACTTATATGATAAAACTATATTTCATTATATAAGGAAAATAATAATATACTTTAGATATATATATATATATAACCTCAGAAGGAAATGAAAGAGCAGATAGAACCTTGAAGTTTTTGTTACTCCTATGAAAACTAAATCTAGGTTTTGTATATATATAAGGTTTTTCAGTGAACAAAGCGTTGACGAAACGAGTTTGCCATAGTAAGTGTCTAGCCAGGTAAGTGTCTAGCCAGGTAAGTAAGATCAATACTTCACAGTATTTTAGGGTATTATTTCAGAATATCTGGAGATCGTGTTATGTATTTGCTTGTGATTATAGTTAGTTGTTTATGTGTATACATTACTTATGTTTGAGATTCGATTTGCTATGATGGGAGCTGAGCTCCATGTTATTGTTGTTTTGCAAATATTATGCTTGAATCGTGTGAGTTTAATTAATCACCTTAAAAATAAACTAACTTAAACTTAGCTTATCACCTAACTTGATATGGATCACAACACAACCTACTAAGGGTAACGGCTAGGATTCTTAAGCTAAACATGGACTACCTTCGATGAGGATAGTTGAAATGGTTATTTCTTCACCTTTAACAAAATTGAGTGACAAGAGAGGAGGTTACGGTAAGGTTAAAGGCTATAGTTCGAAGGTGGTTACGGGAGGAGGGTGTTCTCCATTGCATAAGCTCTGGTTTGGTTTCGATTGGTGAGTGCATAACGTTAAGCTCTTTAACTCAGGTTAGAGCGGGCGTAATTTCTTTGATCTCATGACAGATTGGATAACATTGTATGATGGCATTTTTTTGTTCACGTATGGCATTTAATTAACCTGGTTGAAAACCTTACTTGTGATGTGTTAAATGTATTCTTTTATCTCTACCCTACTTACTGAGCAAGTTGTCGCTCATTCCCCTTATGGTTTGTTTTACAGGTTTCGAGTGAATTACAAGTACCTATCCAAAACCAGAGCTCTAAAAAACTGGGACGGGGAGTTAGGGGTAATAAGAAATGGCTGGTTATTATCCTTAGTATTGACTTTCTTAAATTTTAAAGAAAACTACACAAAACTCTTCAAAGGACTTTATAGTTTTCAATATTTTAATCTACATATGAAATGACGGGTACCTATAGGATTTATTATCACTATTTTTGTAAAGTCAAACTGTAAGTTTATTTTTAACAAATTATTTCAAAGGATTACTCCATAGGTTTAACAAATAGGTATCGAATTAGATGCTTCAAAGGGGTAGAGTTGAGTATGCCTAGTGTGGATTAGGTATAAGATAGCAGTTATAAGGACAGTTTCTATCTTAGAATGGCTCACCTGGTGGGACTGTCACGCCCTGAAGTAGCAGAGTTGTAACAGCCCCGTCGTGTAAACCATTCTAAGATAGAAGCTGGCTTTACAACCACTATCCTAGACCTGATCTACACAAGGCGTCCACGACTAACCCACTTTGAAGTAAACAGTTTGTAATTTAAATAAATCATTTACCTAAGAAAGTGAGAAAATATATATATACACTAAAATTTAGTTATTACAATTAATGTTTATAATATTTTTCCGTAATATATTTCCTAGTTATTACATTATTCAGAAATGAAAAATTCTAAAATAAAAGCTTAGACCTTAAAAATATATGTTTATTCTTCAAATGTTTTTCCTCGCTCTTCAGGATTCAGCAGTTGCTAGCTTCAGAGTAGTTATATGCCGCTTCTTAGCCAGCACCTGCATGACGTTTATAGGGATGTGAGCAACTACAACTCAATAAGTTAGGATGGAGGACTTAAAACTATACTATAAACATAACAAGGTTATCAACTAACTTATTAGGTGCAATGCATGTTCAAGCAAATGCCATTGCATGACGTTGTCCTGTTCGTTGTGAGATTAGAGAAATTGCGCCCGCTTTAATCCAGGTTGAGGAGTTGCTGTTAATGCAACAGCTCATAACCAAACCCAAGCTTGTGCAATGGAGACACAGCTCCTCCTACGATTACCTTCAAACCATTGACTTCACCCTCGCCACGACCTCCTCTCCTGTTACTTATACTAAGGATGAAGAAGGGATCCTTATGCAATTCTGCACTATCCCTTTTGAAGGGGTCGGTACTTGGTCGGAGAATCCTAGGTTTCCCCTAATGGGTTGCCATGCAAGTCCAATTATGATTACAAGTCATATATTTGATTAAGTCTAGTTTAAGGTGATTAATTATTTTATAAAAATCACATAATACATGCTAGAACAACAAACAGAATCATAGCATCACTCATAATCAAGCACATGCACACAACAAACTATCTAATAAGCACAACCAAGCATAATCTCAAGCCTTCAAAATACAACATCGTATTAATCCTAACTTACCTTGACTCCTTACTCACTCACTCGAGGTCCGACTCGCTCAAGCCATCGCTGATTATCCTTATAACACAAACGTGGTTTCAGTTTTTCATATAATTATTATAGGTTGGTTTTATCATATAACGCTTATTGTTATCTTTTGTTTAGGGTTTAATATGTCCAATTATCTAGGTTCTTAAATCTTTTACAATTATTCTGGGTTTGGGGCTAGGTTCGGATTCAGTTTCCACATCGATTTCTAAATTTGGTTGTAGTTCAATTTCTTAGTACTGTTTTATACCCGAACTCTAGAAACTTGTTTTAACTCATAATGTGAAATTAATCACCTTACTTCTAGATATCCTAAATACCATAATTACCCCTAGTCAGTATTTTATTATACCCAGTACACTTAAATCCTTAACAGTGTACCGAATTTACTCCTGATGTGAGAAATTTTTACATTTTTCATATAATTACATAAATTCAAGATTTCTATCAGATTTATTATATATCGCTATTATTTATATAATATCAATTTTTAT